>JBAMBQ010000844.1:0-544877 GCA_037044495.1 Stegana nigrithorax | reverse complement strand
CCGCGAGGTGGCCAACTTTCTGGGCCTGGACCTTGTTTGAGTTCGAACCACCCACCTATCCCTACCCACAGTCTTACCCCCTCCTATTTTCCTCCCACCATACCAATGTAACCAATAACTTAGGTTAGCGTTTCTTCACTACAGGGTTACAACAACAACAACAAAAACTTAACAGGTATGTTAGTAATAACACTTTTTCTTTAAAACTGTAATAGAAAAAAAAAAGAAAGAATAAAGTTTTTCCCTTCTCGGTAAAAACATTGCATCGTTTCACGTAAACGGTAATTTATCGAAAAAAAAACATTTTTGCCGATAGTATGCTCGAATCAGGAACGCTGGAATGTCAGATTAATTGCTGTAACCATTGCGCTACACCTTACACACTTTAGCACCAAACCAATTGCTCTATCGACTGCTCTAAACTCTGCATAGATATTACATTACTTACATTTTCACACATTACTTTCCACATGAAATTCTTCTTGAATCCAGTTTTTTCCTTTTATTTTACAAACCACTCATAAAGCATTTTTTCCATCCATTGCGCACTCAGCTTTCTTTAAGGTGCAACGTTTGTCAGGGCCAATTTTTGTTGAATTTTCATGCTTTATAATCCGGTAAACCGAAGATTTATGCAACTTGTAATTCACGAAATTTTATGGAATCTCCACTTATCAATTTTTTTTAAATCTCTAATTTTTGAGAAATCGTTGGCTTAGTCGCGAATACCAAGCTTGCACTGTATTTCAATTTTATTTATAATTTTAAGAATTAATTAATGCTTTTTATCATTTTTCTAGTCAAAACGAAAGTGAGCGCACAACACAAGAACAGCTGCACTACTTTGTGGCGTTCTGCAAGCAATATCCGGACCTGCAAGCCGGAAAAAACAACCCGCAGACGCCATTGGTTGTTTAAAATCTTTGGGAGCAATTGGCTCACGATCAGCGGCGAAATGGAAAGAGGTAAGTTATTAAAATATGGTTGGGTGTTTGCATCTCAATAAAAAAAATTTTTATTTCAGAGCCTATCACATTGAAAAAATGCTTTGCGTTCTCGTGCACGCAAAGCCGTGGTGCAAAGGAGTTGATTGATGGAGGGCCACCACAAGAAGAAATCAAATTTGGCGCTGCTGCAATTGAAGGTGTTTCATGTCTTCCAAAGTTATGATTTAAAGAAGTTGGCACATCATTTTATGGTTATATGTATAAAAAATTTTTGTTTTTATTAGCTTCCACCCAAATTGGATTTCACCTCACAGCATTCTCCTTCAAGCAACGCCACTGCCGTCTTCTGCGGTCGCATGTGACTCGCCTTTGACCTGGTTTTTCGTTCGGTACAAGAATAGTGGTGAAAGTAACGAAAACAGCTTTTTTTGGTGAAAAAAATATCTATCGGTACAAAATAGTTACAAAGAAGCCATAGTGGCTTTTTCAACACTGAAACTTTATTGTGACTGCACCAAAATAGACCCGTAAATGTCACAAAAAAAAAAAAAAAAAAAAAAAATAGAAAGGTAGGTCTATAGGCGGGTGTAACCAACTATAGAAAACCCTGATCCCAATTTAAAAGGGAATATATTTTTTTGTTGCTTTAATATTTTGTATTAATACAACTTTGGTCTAGCTCTGGCGTTTAATATATTTTCGCTCGCTGTAGTGTAATGAAATTTCGACCTAACGTTGTCAAAATTTCCCTGTTGTTGTTGCTAACATTCCGAGGCTGGTTACCTTACTTTCCCATAACCGAACAAATTTTATAAATACATGATTAAGCAACGCCAAATCGGGAGGCTTGTCGGCTTAATATATGAAAGCACTCACCAGCAAAAATGAAGGCGTGGGTTCAAATCTTGTGACGGAAACTTTTCGAGTTGGTTTTTAATTAATTTGCGGCAAGCGTTTAAATCTTGCTGGGGATATATGAAAATATTAAAAGTGCTTTTCTTTACTTACATTTAAATTTAAATAAATATTTTATTTTTATCTCGCTCTCTATGTATATTATTATATATATATATATAAAAAGACAAACAGAACCAAATTCTGTTGTTGTTGTTGTTTTGTCGCTGCTACTTTTCAGCACATTGGCCGAGTTTGCAGTACGAATGCTTATGTAAGTTTGCATAGTTTTACAGACTACCATTATGCATGAAAGGTCAGAATCGTTAACAAAAAGTCAATATATATGAAGAAAACGCAAACCAATTGCAGCTTCAATCTGGTGAGAGTTCAGACAGTTTAAGCAGTAATCCAACCTACAAGAATGAGCAAGAAGAAAAAAATTTACAAGAAAAGAGACAACAATCAACAGCAAGTTTCTCAAGTGAGGAAACTTGGGACATACTATGCGATGTAAAACAGTGCATATGATTAATACACATACACTGATCACTTTCAATTTTACAATTTATGCTGTGGCAGATCATAAATAGACCTTCGTTGTAATTATTAACAGTAGATGAGCAGCAATTGTAAAAGGTAAAGGTAGACGAGAAAAATCACCCAATGTCCTTGGTGTATCCAAGTATCAATCTAATCTCTTATCTCATCATACACAGCTAAAAACTGTCAAAAACTTATGTCTTCTTACTTTTCTATTGGTTTAAAAATTTAGATCACTTTTCACTTTATCTAAAAATACGTTCAAATTCTAATAATGACTTAAGTTTAATGCTACGAACAAAGTAAATCCAAACACTTAATTGCACTACATGAACCAGGACCACCTGTGGCTTTTTCATTTAGCTGTTTGTAACTTTATTTAAAACAAATGTCATTAACAAATATGTACCTGACTGCTCATTCACTGTTTGCTTTTGTTCTTGCTTTGTCCTTGCAGAACCCACGGACTGCCGCAGCGCCGGCGTCTCGCGCGTCTAACGCGGAATATGTGAGGAAGCACAATCAACTTACATCTCCCCCAACTTCTTCTTGGCACCATCAGCAGTTGCAACGATGACAGCTAGCTCGGCACAGCAAAAGGGACCACTGCAACAGCTAATGGATGCAGCATGCTTCACAGAGCTGCAAACCACAAGGTAAACTACAAAGTGAGAAATCTTTATGTTTGGTTCATGTGTGTCCAAGGTGGAAATACATTGCATGAAACAACTTTTTGTTTTTATTGTTTATTTCTGTTTCTTCTCTTCGTTTCAAAACGGGTTTCGAACCTCACATATCCGAGTTCAATACACTATCACTGAACTGCAGCGACTTTTTTAAATTTGCTTTTAAGTGTAATAACTAAACGTCGTTATAGTGAAAAACTACTTCATATCCATTAAAGCAAAGGATATAAAGTTATAAGAAGACGCATCTCATACAAACTAATTTCAACACTGAATGACAAAAACTGGTAGTGGCGGGCAGCGTGTAGTTGAGGACAAAATTAACTTGCGAGAGCAAAATTTAGAAATATATTATAATTTACTCTTGTTATTGTTTTACCTTTCATACCTACACATGTGCTGCTTGTACTAATGATTTCTGTCTTTCTTTTGGTTTTTGTTTTCATGTTTGGTGTGTGCGATTTTCATATGCTTCGTTTTCATATTGCTTCACTTTCCGTCCCTTTTCTACCTGCACATGTGACGTCGGTGAAAGGCTTTAGCTGATAACACGGTTTCATCAACGAGTCGTTGGAGATCATGCCTTCCGCTGACCTATGGCCTCGGCTCCACTCAGGTGCTCTGGTCGAACTTCTAGGAGCCGGGTTTTCCTCATTTTGTGGATAGTTAGGCGCGCAAGGCCTCCAGCTATTTTCTGCTCTTCTGAATGCCTGTTGCCTGGTGCCGCCGGTCGCCGGTATTTCTTTCTTGCCTCCAGATAATTAGGCGGGCCCCGTCTCCGGATAACGGGAATTGACCGTTGCACCGGTTTTTAGCGAAAGCGTGGCTAATTTATTCACCGCTATTCTCACAAATGGCGGATTCCCACCGACTTGTTGCTCGACTAAGAAACCTTTTCTCTCTATCCTAATTTCTCAAATCACACCCTTTTTATACTTGTGCTCTCGCCAGTTTACGTGTGATGAAGCTCAGTTTATGCTTTGCTCTATAGATCAGTGCTTTATTATTTTTACAGTATGTTCTGAACGGCTGCTAGTAACAGCAATCGTTACAACAAGTGACTGCGTGAAGCTTCCGTTTTGTAACACACGCTGATTAACTCTAAGTCTCTGTTGGAATATATTAAAACAATTGCGCTCTTGGCAATTCCGATGCTATTTTTTGTATGAAAATAAATGAAAGTCGTCGCAATGGAAGTCCCCACTATGTATATTGTTTTTTTTTATAACTTAATGATAAGGGAAGCTTAACAAACTCAGCTGATTAAATTTTCACTTCTGCAGAAATTAAGTAATTCTGTAATCATATTTATAGATTTTTAGATAAGAGCGTATTAAGAGCAGCAAATGGCTTGTCAAGTCTGACGCTTTATAATCCGCTTTATTTGCATGTTCTCTTGAGTTAATGCCATAACACCACTAAAAGATTTTGTTTTAATTTTTCTTTATTTACAATCAGTTAAAATTTTCATAGATGTTTTACAATTTATTTAAATTCTTGCACTATTTATAAATGGTTAAATAACCTGATTTCCTGTAATGATCGTTAAGCTTTTCTCTGCAGGCTCTACAGATCTAAACTCTTCTGTTTAAGTTCGCAGCTGAAGATCGATGAAGAGGTGTTAATTTTATAACTTTGAGGGGACGCAGGTAACTTTCGTCCCAGTGCGTTTCAATTTGATAATGTGCGTGAATTGATACTGCAAGACTGGGGCGTCTATAGAAACTAGCATAACTAGGGACAACAAAATATGGCATCAACAGCCATATTCATGAACATTCCCATCGCATTAACCAATGTATATCGATTTCTTGTATGAGTTAAAATTCTGAACAATATGGGCAACTAAGTGTACCTCACTGTAAATATGTGGTATAAAGATGCATTACACGTCATAAATTGGTTTCATTAAGTTCTACTATCGTAGCATTTCTCGGACTTCTCACTGCAGTGATTATGGAACCGTCCAATCAAAGAAGTTATAACCACCTAAATGTAAAAATAAAATCAGATCAATTTATGTGTCTGTTTTTTCAAAATGAAATTATTTTTAAATAAACACTCACCTCAAAAAAACAATACAAACAGACAAAAAAGTAAACTGTCGTATAACTGAGTTGATTGAAAGGATGACCCCATATTCTCAAACGAAATATTAAAATAAAGCACAGCATCATCAGAACTGCATGGAAAGCGCCATACTGGAAGAAATGAAATGTTTTATTTTGGTGTCAGAAGTTTCTAGAACATACCCACCGATTTTAGCAACACCCGCTTTTCGATTTTTGTCGCATATATACCAAATACTGTAAAGGCCACATATAGAACACTACTGGCTAAAAGGCAGCCGCCCACTATTTTCACTTTAAACAAATATTTAACTTTAATATTTAATATCTGTAGGCAAGTGTTAGGGTAGACGATACAAAATAGGCCGATTATAAAAACGCAAATGCCGCAAATCTGCGAAGTAATTGATAATTCTTCTCTTCTTCTACGTATAACACAACATTTCACTTACGAGACACAAGCCGTTACAAAGTTGCAATATTATCTTTGATGTTTGCATTGGTATTTCCATTCTGGTTCCTATATCTTGAGTCAATCAAACTTGAGAAATTTAACCTTTTTTACATTATACTACTTAAATCCTGAATGAAATGTTTTTATACAAAAAACGTATTTGTATTTGATACTTGATAGTCGATCCAAATTTTAAAAATAATTAATTTATTTATAATTTTATTTTATACAAAATCTTACAGTTCCAATTCATACGCTGATTTTTACTGAACTGGATATAGTCAGTGGTCTCGTTTGAAAATATTCTTTTGCAAATATTTTAATCATAAATACAAACCAAACGCATCATATAGCAACAGTTGAAAAAAAAAAAAAATATTCTCATAAAAAGTCACAAAATAGACATTAAATACAATCTTTTTACCCCATTAAAATCATATGAATAACATTAAATCACGGACAACGTACCGCTGTTTATCAATCACAGACTTAGATTGAATGGATGGATGGCAAATTGAAAAATGATGATGCTCGTTTTGCAAATAATTTTTTTTTTATTTTATATATATTTATTGTATTCCTTCATTAAATCTTTAGCTTAAATAAAAAAATTATTTACTTGTGGTTATTCACTTGCTGGTTACAAGTGTGTGAAGTATCAAATTGATAAGGTTAACCTTGTGCTTAATACAATTCTGAGATATGACACACGCATAATTGAAACGCTTTATTGTACCATTTTCAAGATAGTTTTCTTTGTGACTTTTACTCTATGTAGTATTTAATATCTTATATGAATATATGAATATTAATATGAATTCGAAACATATAAATTCTCTGCGCCATCTGATGGCGAATGTGAATCTTTTATATGGACTCTCTTTGAGCGATTAAAGAAGCTGAGAAGATGAGAAGAAGCTTGCAAGAAATTCTGCAAACATAAAGCACTAAAAGTTTCGTTCAAGGATTCACAGAGCTTTATTTATGCGACGCTTTTCCCGAAGCTAATGGATTAGACCTTTTTTATAGCGCAAGTTAATTTTTGAGTATTTTCAAAAAAACATTATTTTATATGATGGATTTTTAGCTAAATTATTAATGTTTCCTTTATTTTTCTTTTCTTTTAATAGAAAATATTGTTCCTACTTAATGCTGCGTAAAAACTTACAAAAGAATCGAACACGTTTTGTAAATGTTGCTACTGAGTTTTTTGTATTTTAAATATATTTAGGGCTGCAATGTTATCCACAAATAACGGTAACTTTATTCAATGAGGTTGAGTTAACGGCTTTGACAACAAGATGGCGCCACATATTTGCTTCACTTTAATTTCATTTCGCAATCGTTCAGCAGAGAATATATATACTAAGAATGTGCATCTCATACAAACGGCATGCTAAATTGAAATGACAAAATCAGGCAGCGGCGGGCAGCGTGTGTAGGAAGGCAAACTGCTATAATTTTCCATAATTCACTGTGGCCAGAGAATATATGAATATTTTCTGCTGTTTATGTTTGTGTTTCTTTCCTTTGCTATGCATTTGCTGCTCGCTCTCATGCTTTGATGACAATTTCTTGTCATTATTTTGATCTTAGTTTTGGTTTTTTTATGTATGCGCTTATGATGTGATTTCAATTTATATTGTTTCCCTTTCTGCCTATTCATATGCTGCTCGCACTAATACCTAATGTGAGATTTGTCTATTTAAGGGTAGAATTTTGATATTTGATAAGTTATGAATGAATGGTTAAATATCAAAGACATTTTTTATGAGCATTTTTGCATTATTTAATATGTAATCAATTTCTAACAATTGCGCATGTTTCTATTATTGCACTATATTTTTTAATTATAAATTAATAATTATTATTCAATTGTAAATTAATACAAATTATGTAAAAATTATTGCATTTCCATATTGATCCATTCATATTGCTTAATTTATTAAATGCAGACACCTGTCAAAAATCAAAATAAATAGTCCACCAATATTCATATTTGGTGTAGCCGGCTTAAATTGTCTTCATTTAATATTTGGCGCACTCCACTACAATCTGAGCGAACTGGTGTTTCGATTGATCGCTAGTTCAATTGAATGCATGACAAATTTTTCTTCCGAATGAACTGAATAATTGCATCATATTTTAGTAAATATATTTTGCACACACTTATTTTCACAAATAATGAATAATTACTGCAAAATATTCTAATTGGCTTTGACTTTTTTCATTCACACAGTCAAAGTGCTAAGAAGCAGCTTTGAGAATTTAAATGCCTGTAACAATGAAAAAGAAGAGCTAATATTTCATAAAAAGCGAGAAAAATGAACTACAGTCGAAACTTGATAATCCGACTACTCGCTGATCTGAAAATACAGTAATCCGAAGGGTTATTTTCACGCATTAGCTTCTCTGTAATCCGAATTAATTGCAATTCTTTAATCCGAATTACATGTTTTCCTTATGTCTTCCAGTTAAAAGTAAAAAATTTAAATATTTATATGTTTATATACAACTTATAAATTAATTATTATATTTTCATTGACCCTTGTGATTTTCTTTAATAAAGTTGCATATATTAAAACAATCCAGTAATTCGAAAGATTTTATAGTTCAAATTGGGCCAGCTATCATTCTTTAAATTATCGAGTTTTCGACTGTAGCTTCACAAATGAAACTTCTAAAAAATGTCAATCGCCACAAAAAATGCTTTGTATATGGAGACAATCACCAAACACTTACACAAACATGACAACTACCGAAAAAGAAAACAGCGCAACAACAAATGTAAGCATTCGACTAGCCCAACAACTACAATCAAGTAAAAATCGCAACAACAAATCAAAGCATTCGGGGACCACAAGGTTTAGAGTTGCCAACACATCATCAGTGTTGGGCTCCTAAAGATACTTTGTTGGGAGCATAACAAAGCAACATTTTACGTTGTTTACAACTGCTTCAGTGTTGTTAAAAAGCAATAGAGTTAGCAGAGCACGAAACCTTTCTTTCTCACTCCCAGTCATAACATTCTAATGTATCTCCTAATACGTAGACTTAATGAAGTAAGGCAGTTTTAAGCTGCTTTGTGTCTGTTGCTACTAACAGCAATTACTTTTTGCGCACGTATTTAAGAAACAAAGATGACCAAGCAGAGAATATGTAAAGATAGAATATGTGTTCTCATTATTTTTCTCTATTCTATTCAATACATATTCCCTGGTCGAGGTATTTCCAACTCATTATTCCATGATAATAAATTTCGCTGATTCCTCATTTAGTTGAATATGTAGGAGAAATTTAAAGTCATTTGACTATAGTGTGAATGTCGAAGTCGTATATCCCATTTAGGCTAATTTATTAAGTAAATGTGTGACTGTAAAAGAGCATCGTGGCAATATTTAGGTTTAGGTATATTACAGACAACGTTAAAAAAGGTGAAGTCTAGCTTTGATAGAGAACACTGATGAGAGAGGCAGTGATTTAAGCGAATCCATGATGGCGCTGCTAAAGATTATGTTGGATTTCGGCTATTTTCGGCTTAACGACTTAAAGCACGTTAGTCCTATATCAATACTATGACATTTAAAAAGTTTTCTTTACAGTTTTTTAAATTCAGCTGCTAGCATTAATTTTATTTTCATCTGGTTTGCATTGTCAGTTCTAAGCTCTCAAAGTGATTGTAATTGCTTATAATTAAATTAAATTAATTTTTTTTATTTCAAAATGGTTTTCTGATATGAAATAAACACATTTTTCCACATTTTAAAAAATTTTGCTTTGCAAACCGCATGCGAGAACTGCAGATCAGGCATAGCACATATGGCAAGAGTAAAAAAAAATGAAAGAAAAGAAAAAAAAAAAAAAATAACTAAAGTTGTTAGTAACTGGCAGCGTTGCTGTAACATATATGAGCTGTGCATTCAAGCATTAAACAACTTTTGCGACGGATACACGCACATCCACATTCGTGCTCGTGATGAGACTCTATTGACGCAGCGTGAGCTCAGTATGTGCTATCTTCATCTACTGCTGCTTGCCGCGGTTCCCGCGACACGACAGCAAATGCTGGAGCGCCGCATAGGGAAAGTTACAACAAGTTGAGGCAACAATTTCATGCATTTTGCAGCTGCTACAGCTGCTGGCATGCCATGAAAGCCTGCTACGTCATGGAAGCCATGTCTGCATACGCTGCAAAACTGCCGCCGCCGGACTCGAAACTCCAAGCTCGGAAAACAAAGTGAGTGAATCGTCGTCTCTATTACTTTCCGCTTGTGCTTGTTTTACTCTGACATTGAAGCTAAGCGGCAACTGTGCAAGTGCAGTCGACTGCAGAATGCTGGCTGGGCTGGGCTGATTGTAGGTGGGGGCTTGGCGGGCAAGTAAACTCATGCGAAGCCTTGTGTGCTGTGTGACAGTGGCAGCAGCAGCAGCAGCGGCAGCGGCAGTGGCAGCATTGGCCGCATCAGTAGCGTTGGCAACTTTGGTTGATAAATTTTCAAATTTGCATGCTAATGAATTGCGTGATATGTTGCCAGCGTGTAGTCGAGTAGTGATAATTTTCGGTTGGGGGGCGCCGTTCGTTGGCTTACTGCAGCTAGACGAGATTTATAGAATTGAGTTAGTAGACGATGTGACTGTGTTTGGTATGAGTATATGCGCATACCATGTGCGCCAAAGTGTATGCTATGCATTTTTCAGCAGCTGTCGATGCACAAAGCGCGGCGACAAATTCCCTCCCTGTGTCTGAGTTTGCATGCTTGTGTATGTGTGTATGTGGTCAGCAAAAGGGGTCAAGTGTCATTCTGTTAGCAAGCAACAGCAGCAGCAGCAGCAGTCGGAGTTAGTGCCGAGATTAGCTGCATTAAAAGCTTGCATGTCGCACTTCGCGTGGCTTTTGTCGTTAACCCACAGTAGTTGCCGAAATGAAGTGGTCAAGTCTGGTTTTGGTCAGCAACTGTTTGGCAAGTGTGCAGGCCACACAAACACAGCCCCATGCCTTGCTACATCTGTGCAATGACACTGTAATTCAACTCGTGCAACAGTGCACCGGAGTCTGGCTAATTAAATATGCGTGGCCTACTGCAGGGCGCAAAAAGTCTTTAATGCATTAATGATGTCAGCAGCAACAACAGAAGAAGCAATAACAACAATAACAATAACAACGACAAAGTTTACAAACAACGAGTCATTGGCATTTCTAAGCGTTTGTAGTGCATAAATCCCAAAATGCAATTTTCAACACCATAACTGTCGAATTTCACACAAGATTAATGCATTCGTCGTCGATTTAGTTTTCGTTTCTGATTTCGATTTCTTACTCATGCTGCTAGCATCCTTGTCCTGATCTCCGCACTAGTTCCTTTTCTCAGCTATTCGTGTGTGCGAGGGTGTGTGCGTGTGTGTGTCTGCGTCTTCGCTACGATTTTGGCCATGGCTTGTCAGAATTTATATGCGGAGTATTTGCGAAAGCTAAGCTCTCAGTGCGTTTATTTTTCGTTTTTAGCATATAGTACATGTGTGTGGCATGTGCATGTGGCATGCGAGTGTGTCTGAGCGCAATGGAAGACGGCACCATTTGGTGTGCTCGCTAAGCCTTAAAACTCTGGTAATGGCAAAAGTATTTCGGCAGAATCTGATTGATGGCCAGGGAGCGCCATTTATTTTTCGTTTGTTGATGGCAAACATTGCAATGGGAAATATTTCGAACGCCTTTAACTTTTTATTATCTAAGCAATGAATGCAAAAATGAAACTGAAGCACTTCGCCTATTAAATATTGAATAAAAAAGGCAATTAAGTTATTAACGTGCTTAGAAGTGTTTCAAGAAAAATTCGATCTATATTTGATATAGATTGTCAAAGTTAAAACAAAATCGTGCAGCATTGCGTGACGTCTTCACACTTTTCAACAAAAGATTCACTATGATTTATCTGTTTAATAAATTGGCACAAATTATTGCATAGCTAGAGATTCAGTAAATTCGTATACTCTTATGCTTATCAGCAAGCAAAGTTTTTGGATAGTTAAATAATGTTTGCATAGGAAACATATTCGCATGCGGATTTTATGTGAGCAAGTGTTAAGAGAAATGCATCAAAAACGCATTAAAGCATAATAATATCGATTAAGGATTAAATCAAAGTCTAGTAAGTAACTATAAATGTGTGAATACGTAAACAAAATTAGTCAATTTGTGTAAGACAAATTTGAGAAATAAAAAGAAGTGAGAAGATAAAAATTATTTAATCAAATAAATCTGAGTTTGTTTATGTACATGTACAGCACAGCCAACAATATTTTATTAAATATGCTAAGCTCACAATAAAATGTCAGCACATGCCATAATATTTGTAGGACATGAAGTGAAAGGCAAAAATCTTATAAGGCAAAAGTAAGCTTACAGCATCTAATCCTTGGTAAACAGCTATGAACCTTGAGTTTATTATAATAACTTACTTAAAAATGTATTCCATGCAGAATCACTCAATTAAAAGAATTAAACAAAACTCGCAAGTGACGTGTTGGCAAATTAAAAGTGTTTATTTTAATGAGAAAGCAAATCCTTGCACAGCAGGATATCACAACAAGTAGCAGCCGCACAGCTTAGCAGCCAAGCAGACTAAGCAGAAAAAAAGAGAAAAAAGATACATGCGCGAGTATCAAAGCCATTTACTTGGCGCCTGTTGTCGTGTTGTCGTGTTGCCGCGTTACCGTGTTTTGCGCATTAACCGCATAACGAGCTTCACAGGATATATGGCTGCTGACTGTGGATGGTTGCGAACGAAGTATGAGACTTGGTTGCTGGCAATGAGTTATGCAAACCGCGCATACCTATGACAAGAATAGAATCCAAGGAATTAACTCGCAAGAGAAGTCGGTGAAGTTAACATTGACGTTGATGCTGATGCTGATGCTGAGACTGTGGCTATGAAGACCGACTAAGACGAAGGCTGTGCAAGGTCTTTGAAAACTTAATTTCTCATGTTAATGCATGTTCTTAGCGTTAAGTGGCACATAAGGCAAGCGACAGCCCTCATGTGGCTCTATAACAGCATTCATTAAGGAATATTCTCACTTGTGTTATGCAAAAGCCATGCCCAAGACAACAACACGCTAGTGCTCGCAGTGCATGCGAATCACAGCTTGGCGCGTTGAAGGACGCCTTGCATTAAGCGGTTGATTTTTATTGTGCTGGTATATACTAATTTAAGAGCTCTTGTGGTGTAATTTATAAATTAAAATCAGTAAATTATATACTCAAATTTATTTCAACATCCTGCTCAACTTCGTCGTCATCATAATCGTCATCGTCTGAATAATTGCGCATTATGACGCCTTGGGGTGAAATTTTTTTCGCATTTAAGGAAATCACAAAAAGCTCGAAATGCGGCCAATCTAAATGAGTAATCTAAGCGCTGGACAAAATCAATAAAATAAATGGCCATTACGGCAGGCGCAGCAGCAAATTTCAAAGTAAAATCGAAATCGTACTGCAAAGCGTAGACGCGTCAGTGTATCCTGCGGGTGGGCCTAATTTGATTGTTTTTGTCTCGCTGACGACATCGTTGCCGCAATGTAGGCAAATTTATTTAAATTTAATTTTCTTGTGTTGCAAATAAAAATACACAAAATGCATAAAAATAAAGAAGAAAAAAATCCAACACCAAATTTGTTTTATACTTTATGTGGCTTATAAATACGCAGCGTATCCATTTGGTGCGTCATCATTTGCGCTGGTATAATATTCAGGAGCCTTTTTGCCTTGCGCCCTAATGTGCAAAGGCAGCTAGGCAGCAATTGCAATTTGAATTTCGTCATAAAATGCCTGCGCACATAAATATTTTATTTGTGTAATTTGTTTTTTAATATGCCACATAAAATGGTTTATCAATTTGTGTGCCTTTTAGTTGGATTGAGTTGGCGACATGCATTTGCTAAATTAACTAATAATACCCGGATCCTTGCAGCATAAGTGAATCACTGTTACATATACCATAATACAGTCCACAGTGGACTGCTGAGCGAAAGAATTTCATTAAGTGACTGCATGCGATTTTCCATTAGCGATTGTCAGTCATGTCGCTTGAGATAAAGCTTTTTTGCTTTTCTTGCTTTTCATTTTCAAAGCACTTTGCTGTGACCACATGACGCCTTGAGGGCGTTGCTGAATGCGTTTGCCTGGCGTGTGGAAACGTTTAGTTCAGTTGTTCAGAGTTGCCTCAAAGCCATTGAATTGGCCAGTGTCAGGCATTTCGCTGCCGATGGCCAAAGTCCCTGCAATATGCAACGTCAGCTGCACACTGTGAAGCTATGCATTGGCATGATGCTGATGACTAGTAACCAACAACCAAGTAACCTCTGGTGCAGCACCATTGCTGTAATTCATTTCAGTAGCGCCAAGCATTTCAGCTATAAGAAAGTTAAAATGAGCTCGGTGAATTCATGAACGGCCATAAATTCTGAAATTAAATAGTTTTAAAGAAAATGTGTATCCATTGCTGGCGGTTTTAGATCATTGTTCCTTTTATTAACTTACTATATAAGCTGAGCTGGAATCAGTGACTTGGCCTCATTTAGGGAAACATACAACAAATGTTGAAGTCTCATAGCCGTGCAACTCTGCAATTACGATACACATCCTGCAAGTCTGCAAGTATGGCGACTGATTTCGCATGTAACCATCATGACAACATTCGATATCCTGATAAATTTAGATACATGTTTTAAGTTTAGCAGAATGCTAAAATATTTAATTATCTAGTATCTATAACAGATCCCGATAACAGTTTAATATCATTCTAATATGCATTTATATGCTGCAGCTGTACATATTTTCTTTCCCATTGTGCAATTGCAATATTTCGGCAAAAGTTTAAAAAAAGTTTAAAGTATTTCAAAACTAGGCAGTCTCAAAAGTCACTACTGAAATAAAATGGCGTTTTAGTAAGGCACGCTCTAAGTTAAGAGATCCAGAACAAAGAATACACAGAGCAGCATATTAGCACAGCTTTGCTCGGATACAGAATTGAAGTTGTCTACCGTGAGTCTTACAGTTGCGTGCATTGCAAGCCAATCGTGCCCACAAAATCCCAACGTTTGCACACGTTTCAGTATTGCAAAACTATGTAAATGGCAACATATCCTGGCAGGATATTCGAGCATTATATTTAAATAATAAAACAGTATGTCAACAGCACTTCCTTGCATGCCAAAGACAATGACATCGACATCGACAACGGTAACGGCAAAAGCAACGAAAACGACAACGAAAGAGAAACCAGGCGAGTACCGAAACAGTGCCATAGCACATAATGCAAATATGTATTTCAGTGTACAAACTACATAGGAATGTGCTCGCCGTCTTCGTCTCCGTCTAAGTCCTTGCGTATATGCTTAACGCAAATGCCTTTGCTTAGCCGATACACAAACAACAGCAAAAGTTGAAAGGAAAAAATAGTAAAAACGACAAAAATAAAATAATATTCTTCCTAGGAAAATAATATGAGCAGCAAGAGCGCATCTTGAGCTGAGATAATAGTTTTAGTCGTTTTCGTGACATGTTAACTCAACGAAGCAAACGGGCGCAACTTTTAACTAAAAAAAGCCAATACAGGAATCACGGCGAGACGGCGCATGCTGGCGACAGTAGAGCCAAAGCAGAAATGATGGCAGACCGATTGCAGCAACAGCCAGCCACGGTGGGTGGCTGAGCGGGTGGCGGGCACATTTGGATGATGTTTGGAGTTGCAGGGCAGGCTGACAAACAGCAGCCTGGCATGAAAAATGTTGCAGGTTCAACTTGGCTATGACAGATTGATTGCTCATATTTGCTGATGTTATGCACGTCTTTGGCATGAATAAATTGAAGTATTGACTCAACGAAAAACCAACAAAACTCTTGACTGCGTAACGAAAACTGAAAATGTTGTAAATTGTTGTCAGAGTTCGCTCTTGTCAGCCCCAAACCCCCACTCGCCCCTACACACAAATCACACATCACCCATTCACCCACTCGCCGCAGCGTCGCTACGTTTTTCTTTATTTTACTTGAGTTAAACTTTTGCAGTCAAGCGAAAAATTGTTGAAATATCGGAATGTATGCAAATGAGCCTGTTGGGTGCCATTACCAGCTGCGCGCCAAGTGGACCGTGCACCATTTGAAGGCTCTAGCGTGTGTATGTTTATATTTGAGTTTGTGTGTGTGTTTGTGGCAGTGCATTGTCTATGCATTTTGCATTATTTTCATTGTCGGTTATCATGACCAGGCAGCTAAGCAAATGCAACAAGTAATTTTCCAATTTCTCATAATGCATTTACTTATATGATCAGTTATTATCTCAACGTACTGAACGCACTAAAGGAACTGAACGCACTTAAATTACATAAATGCATTTAGAAAACACATACTACAGGCATGCATAACCCGACAATACCCAGAATAATGCGTTAATTAAACAATATTTCTATTAACTCGACAATAGACGTCAAATCTGGTGTCTGATCGCCTGCAGGCATCGTTTGCCTTGTGGTCCGCCGCGAGCTTTGACTGCCAAGCCTTGATAAAGGCTTCAAACGCTTGCAGTCAATTCTTACACATACACACACATAACTAGAGACATGTCTAAGCAGTGTCATGTATATATGGAACTTTTGGTCTTCGCTATTAACAATGAAATCAGTTTTAATTAATTAGTGTTTAAGCTTCCGTACATAATCAATGTAAATGCATAGCAATTGTTTGCTGTGCCTGGTGCTTGTTGCTTGTTGCCTGATGCATGGTCAAGGCATCAATATTATAGTTTAGTTCCTGTTCAACTTGTGTGGCAGTCGGACGCATTAATTTCTCTCGTGTATTCAAGAAAACAATGTTTGTTTAGTGTTTAGAAACAAACATAAAACAAAAAAAAAAAAATTTATTTATTTAAGAGAAAGTGACAACTGATATTGATTTATATTTATTTTCATATAAACAATATAATTATAATAAGAAGTGAAATTTTTCAAGATGTCCTGGCGCTCTTCTAGAAAACTATCACATTATATAACTCCTACAACACCGCTACCACCAACGGTGGCAGCAAGGTCGACAACAACATTATTGACAACTCAAAATACAATCACAAGTGCAGCAGCATCAGTTGCTTCTAAAATAACATCAGTTTACTCAACAACTGCACCTACAGCTTCGCAAACGACAACAAGAGGCACAATGCATAAACTAACTGATCCACTCTCATCATCAGAGGCACTAGAAAAAACAACAAAATCAGCAATAAGGTCATCAGCAATGAAATCAGCAAAACCAAACCAGAACCATCCTGATATAAAAACAAAAAACAACATCGAACAGTTAGTTCTAAAAGGAAATCGCGAAGAACAGTCTCCGAGACCAAAAAACAAAACTCAAAACTCAATACCAACAACAATACAGAAATATTGGCTAGACAAGACAAGACAAAACAACGGAACAAACGACAATCGGGCAAATGTACGTAATTTCACGACAAAAATTAAAATGTATCAAAATAATAATGATCAAAATAATAAAACCCATTCCATTACTCAATCAGCTAATAAACAAGATAGAAAACCTCCGCCAATATATGTTCAACGAGTGCAAGAATTAAAAAAACTGTCCGAAGCACTAACAGCCACAATTGGATTCAAAAACTATTTACTAAAATACTTGCCCAACAACGAAGTACGTATTCAAACAAATAAACTTGAGCAGAACTCTGCTATAATAAATATGCTTAGGTCAAAAGAATTTAAATTCAATACTTTTAAGCCGAAAGCAGATCGCAACTTTAAAGTCTTCTTAAGAAATATAAACCCAAACGCCGATGTTAAGCAAATTGAAGCTGAATTAAGAGAATGGGGACATGATGTGCAAAACATACACAATATTCAAGAAAAACAGACAAGGAAACCGCTTCCGCTGTTCTTGATTGAATTGAAAAAAGCTGAAAACAATACACACATTTTTAACATAAATGCAATACTTCATACCAGAATTATTTTCGAGCCCCCACATTATAAAAGAATAATTCCCCAATGCCACAATTGTCAAAAATATGGTCACACTAAAAACTTTTGCACCCGCGACTCCGTCTGCGTAATGTGCGCTGGAAATCATAGGAAACCTGATTGTAAAGTTTCCTTAAGCCACGGTCTAGTAAAATGTGCTTTATGTTCCGGAAATCATCCAGCCAACTACAAAGGCTGCAAAATTTATAAGGCTATAGAAAAACAGAATTGGCCATCTTTATGTGAAAAGAATCCTTATGATGCAACAAATGAACAGCCACGTAATGTTTGTCATCATTAAGGGCTGTGACTAATTGTCAACAATGCACAGTTTTGGCACACTGTCGACGAGCGTGCTCTTATCTTGTAAAAAAAGGACATATAACTATCTCCTCACTATTCTGCCCCCAGACTTAAAATTATTAAATATGAATATAAACATTATCTCAACACGTTAGGCTCAAGTTTTATCTGCGCAGGTGACTTTAACGGCAAATCAACAACTGCACTTGACTCAACAATCAAATGTTTTACAAGAATGGAATAAAAATAAACGAGCAAATATCGCAGAAAATTATATACACGACCAAAAGATTTTATACAACAATACATAATAAAATAAACGGATCTGACACTCTCACAGATAATTTGCCGAAATACTTGGGCCCGCACATTGACAGTAAACCCAGTAAGACCAGATCGACATGAAATACAACCAACTTTGCATAGTTGCCAAAATATAACAAACTTTTTGGCATATAAC
The DNA here is from genome assembly GCA_037044495.1 of Stegana nigrithorax. Lineage (NCBI taxonomy): Eukaryota > Metazoa > Arthropoda > Insecta > Diptera > Drosophilidae > Stegana > Stegana nigrithorax. The sequence continues at coordinate 526,494 of JBAMBQ010000844.1, read as the reverse complement.
TCAATGATAAAACCAATATGGACTTACTTTTTAATTCACACATTCATCGTAGCCTGATCGTGCCAACAGTTTCTCAACAAACTCAAAAAGTCGAAGTCCTCTGCAATGATAAAATAAATACGCTACCAATGCTTGAGATACCCTTTAAAATAAAAAAATAAAAAGAGGACTCCCTCGTTGCAGTAAAGGTGTTAGTAAATGAAAAGTAAAAGAAATTTCGAATCCGCTATTCGCTTAAAATTGTATCAAAATTTCGAATAGTTTTAGACATTTTGGGAAATAAAAAAACAAAAAAAAAACCGAAAAAAAATATTGATTAATCGTCTTTACTTAATGTGCGAAACTCATTTTATATGGTACAGACAACATTATCGATCTTATGTTCTCTTCAGCGGACAAAAATTTGTTGATGCTCAGTGTCCGCTTGAGATAGGTTACTCTGTATAGTTTTATATATTTATTTAATTACTATTTTTTTTTGCTTTTGTTATTGAAGTATCAAGTGCTAAGTTACAGATTTTATCACTCTGTAGCTCCTAAGCTTGTGTCGGTTGATACTGCTTACATAAAAAAGTACAAGTCTTCCGTATTCTTACAACGTAAAAATCAAAAATAATTGGCTTGGCTTATTGCCACGCCAAATAAAACTTTGAAATTTAATTTGCCATTGAGTTAGTTCAAAAGGAAATATAATTTGATTGTTGCTCGCAAGTGAAGAAATGTCGCAATAAGAAATATCAAACTGCTTTAAACAATACTCACAGGAGTTGCTGAGCGTAGTCCTTCTAATTTCATACTCATGTATTTTGCTTAGTAAAAATTTCATAAGGCATGCAACAGGATGCTTGCAAGCAAACTCAAATGAATGAAATAAAGAAATTTGAAGAAGGCATGCATAAAATAGAATGCAACTGGCAAAACTTTGACGTTGAAGCGCCGTAACAGGCAATTTTGTATTTTATATGCAAAAACGCAAACTTGTTGAGTTATGACATTGCGGGCGATGGGTGGACAGCAAGGGAGGGCACAGCCAAAGGACGCATACGCAGATGCATTGGATGATGTTTTCGTGTACATGCGTTTGTATGCACAATTGCAGCCGACGTGCGGCGACGTAACGTTATGTCAACTTTTCATAGCTAAAAGCAACAAATATGTCTGCTAACTTGCAACGAAGCGTATGAAAATTTTGGTTACGCGAAATTTGATTGTTCTACGTGGCATACAAAAGGATGCTCCAACCGAGCGTGCAAACTGCTGACTGTCGGCTGTGACAAAATTGTATATGACAAAATTCTGCCAAAAGCATTTTGTGTCAAATTTCATGTTGTGTTGTTTCCTTTTTGCATTTCGCACGTATGCAAAATTGAATTTAAAATTACGTTTACGCTGCCGTGTCGATTTGGTTGCATTGTTGAATAAAATAATTGCTACCAATAGAAAGTACTGACGTAGGCATGCAGGGACTATACATTTTTATAAATCACATCAAAATGCACTAAAAAAATTATCAGTAAGCAAATTTGAAAATAAGCAAAATTACAAAAATCGCAAAAAAAAAAAATATAGAAAAATGAAGAGAAATAACTAAAAGTTTATCGTCTGTAAATTGTCATATAGCGCATGTTCATATCACAGCACAGTCGTAAAACGCAAATTGAAAATGATAAAAAAAACCCAACAAAAAAAGAAGCAAATTCAAATATATATAGGAAAATAAAAGAAGCGACAAGAGCGAATAAAAATTGTAGAGAGAAATATAAATAAAATCAATTTGTTCCAGCAAAAGTTGCCGGAAAATGAAAAAAAGCTGAAATAAAAAATTGAAGTGTTGCACATGGTAAAAAAAAATAAAAAATAAAAAAGAAAAGAAAAATGGAAACTTCGCTGATGCACGGTACATTATGTATTGATTTGTTTCTGGTAATAACAACAACAACAGAGCATAATTTATTGCCAACCATGTTGTTGATTGTTTAGTGTTTTTGTGAGTTCTTGGCTATTGTGACTAGCATTGGAAGTGGTTAGATAAATGTTAGCTGTGCTTTGCTTAAATGTGTTATCATAAAATTTGTCTAGGTCAAATTTTGCACATAAAAAAAAAAAAAATAAAAAAAAAATAACAATACAGAAAAGCAACAACTTTGACATTGGTGATTTATCTTAATTGTGTGTAATTTTTACAAAGTTTGCAACGGTTTTTCTTTTGAAACTGCGTAAATGCACACACACGCACACACACACAGGGCATACACGCGATGTTGCCTGATTGGCTTTTAATGCGCGCATGACTTGACATAAACTTAATCAAGACGACAACATGGAAGCTAATGTAACAAGCTCATCTTCGGCAGGCACATTAGGCGAGGCATGAGGGGAAGAAACTACAAAGTAGCCATTTTTATGTGACAATGGCATGACTAAGGCTTTGCTTGTTAACCTTGTTTTTGTAGTTGGCAACAAGAGTTTTAAACCTTTCGCTGCAGCTTATACTTCGCAATGCCTGGCAAATGTGTCACATTACGACATTAATGTGTAAAATAAATGTCTGTCATAGTATTCATTGCATACTTGCAGGGACACACACAATGACCAGCATAAAAAAATATACGACCGAACAAATGAAAAGCACAGAGCAGCACAGCATAGCACAGCTGCAACCATTGCCCCTCTCTACAATAATAACAGCAACAACAGTAACAAGAGTAAGAACATGTGCAACAACAAACAACAAAAATAATGCTATGCTGGCAGCAATGACTTCGAATGCTTAACTAACATTCCTGACAACAATATGTCAAAAGGTTCATTTTGCTGAAAAATGTTACACTGCAAAAGTTTTCAACTTGATGGATTTTATAGCAGCCATGAATGGTTTTCCATTTTGAGGGTTCTCTTCCGCAAACTGAAATGAAATGATTGTAGCGCATATTATAAGAAACGGCATGAACGGCTTTTGTTTGCCGTTTTGTGTCGGTTAAGTAGCATTCACAAGTCGTGTCCGCCTTTTTGTTGTACGTCTCAATGGCATTCATTTCATTTAACTTTATCAAAAAGCTCTGACCTTGATGTTGTCGGGCCAGCAGCAAGAGTTTAACTTAAGCGAGTCTTTATCAAAAGTGCTTCCAAAAATCAAACCAATTTATTAAATGTGCCTTGATGTCGACACAAACCAAATCAGACATGACTTGATGAATGTATTTGAGAGTCGAGTAAGAAAAATTTTAAATTGCTTATGCTTAGCTGGCATTTATATTATGTAAAGTGAATTACGCACTTCCTCTGTTGCTTAACAATAATGTAAAGGATAATAAAAAAGTCGAGCATCATAAAACACGACAATTTCCAATGTATTATCAAAGGATTGAATTTAATTAGTTTAATTATTCCGATTGTTTGATAGTATGCCAAGTTATGATGACTATAAAGTTTTAACAGTCATCAGAGTGAAAGTGTATTAAATTTTTATTTGTAAAAATATATAAAATGCGTTGATGTCAGTTATCAAATTGATTTAACGTTTGCCAGTAATAACCACAAAAACAAACAAAAAATCCCAGATATGGACAAATCACAATGATGATTCATTCTTTGGTCGCCACTACGTAAGTAACTGCAGACTTTACATAAAAAATAAAACAAAATATCTAAAAGAAAAAATCTCATGAAGTAAGTATATATGAATGTTTATTTTATATTAATTCGTAAACATATAAATAAGAGATTTAATTTAGGGAATAAGGAATGAAATGGACTCTATAAAAGAATGCATAATTGTCAGAACTATACGTGTGTGTACAGCGGCAGATAAAAATTCAAATGATAGTTGTGGTAGGTAAAAGTTGGGAGTAATTTTTTATAAGTTATAGCCTAGGAAACTTTGTGCGCAAGTGCATCTCAGTTTTTCCGCAATGCAAATTGTTTTTTCGCATACATATAGATATTATTTTTTAACTCATTATTTGAAGTATTCAAAGTTTCTGAGTGTTGTCAAGTTATAAGTTTAAAAGCAACCCTCAACAGTTCAGTCGAGTGCGACACTTTGTAACTCTTACTTCGTGCTCATTAGTTTTGCTTAATGGAGGATATTCCTACAACAGCCCAGTGTCTTTGCTCTGAGAGTAAGACTTGGCAGTATTCGACCATAATTGATAATGGCATAAATCGCCAGACTGTCTAAATTATTTTCAACGAGCGCTAGCCTTAGGTTAACGACGTGATTAACATAATTTTACACAATTTTTTACAGCGCCTGTGCTTCAGAAGCGATAACACTTGCTACCTTCATTTTTCACAGTGAAAATTGTTTGCGTAAGGGAAAACACTTCCATGTGGGTCACTTGGCCAAGTGCGTTGTAAACTTGCTGGCCACTGCTGTGGCACACAACTTGATTTGATGACCACACCCCAATCAAAATGACATTAATTTTTATATCTTTGTTTACAATTCTTAAATTGCTTTCAAAAAAAAAGAAGAAACGAAGGCGGCAGGAAATAAGTATGGAGCAGTTGTATATAGCCACAAGGATATTAATAACACATAAAAAGAATTGAGACTTTTGATAACTACTTAGAAGGTCGTTTATTTTTTTTACTTTTAAGTTAAAGTTCCACCTTTTCAATATCTACGACTCGCCCACTCGCCCACTTACTCGCTTGAGCTCTTTTCTATCTTACTGTCATTCCAGCAACCCACTTTATAATATTTTTACGCTTTTATACTCTCGAACACACACTCACACACACACACACACACTGTTCGCTTGTCAAGCGTATTGTCTGCCGGCATAACTTTCGTTTTATGCCTCCTTGCTGTGAACCTTTCAAAATTTCTGTATGCTATGGCCTCCTGCCCATTCCCCACACACTGACAACAAGGCAAACTAGCAACAATGTCGGTACACAAACTAAAACCAAACAACAAGCAACCAACAAGCGCAGTCACGTCACTCAGTCGACTTCAACAGCTGGCAAACAAGAAAGGCAAAAGGACATGTTTGAGTTAAACTGAAATCAAATTCAATGAAAAAAGGATTTAAGCGCAGCATGTGCAAACACAAAGCCGCAAATATGTTTGCTTCCTTGCTTTCTGGCTGCTGTGCTGTATGTGCTTGGCGTGGTTTGGTCTGCCATGGCAACTGCCGAGGCGAAGGACATGAGCAGCACGGCCAAAGGACGGAAACGTGCCAAAAGCGCATTGAAAGCAGCTAAACAAAACACAGCAGAGCAAAAGACAACAAAACACAGCCGAACACAACACAAAATGAAATGAAATGAAATCTAAAAAAGTGTATAAAATTGAATTTTTATTTATTTAGGCAGAATGGCTTATTAAACACAATCGTCCTTTGGCCAAGGTGTGTGCACACGGCTAAGCAGGCGTAAAATATTTACGTGCAAGAAGCCAACTCGACACAACTGACACAGCATCGCTGTGCAACAGAAAGTTGTCGCCAAGATGTGGGCCAACAGTGGCGCCTCATGCGACACCTTGTGGCCACTGCCCTCGGGCTAAAAGTCAGGCCTGCCCAATGTAAGTGGCTGAGACGTAAGCGTGTCCTGCGACCTTTGTCGACTTCAATAATGCCTTAGCCCATGCCATATTGATAAGACGAAGTATTCTCAAGCCAACGCCTAATGACTTTAGTTCCATGGCAAATTAGGCAACTCTGGCGTGCCGACTACCTGGTCAGGTAATCACGTGAGTGAGTGCGTCTAGCTTTGGGATTATTTATGCGTAAAAGGATTCAACGGCGAGCATACTGCAAATGCGCATATCTGACGTCTGCAGCATTTCAGATGAGCTTAAAATAAATTATTTAAACTGAATTCTAGTCTGCCGAGCAGGCAGCGTTGTAGTAAGTAATCAGGATTCGCTGTCGGCTGTCCGTGGTCGGTTGTTTTCAGTCGGCTTCCACCTGCAAGGCAGTTTATGTAGCGTGAGGGCGTGGATTGGGATAGGTTGGCGCATGTTTTTGCTTACGTACATTGTGCGTATTTGTGCTTTGAATTTCTTAGCATTTACCTTGGCTGGTTGCTAACGGTATTTGTTGGTAAATATGGCCGCGAGGGTTGCTTCTTGAGAGCAGTGGAGAATGTTGCCTTCGTGCTGTAGCCTTAGCTTATGTAGTTGCCACCTTAGCACGCAGAGCAGTCTGCTGTATGTTGAGTTGCCAATATGCAAGCTCCCTTACTTGCAAAAGTTTCGATTTAATTTTTGTAGTGCTTTGCAAGTCCGCATGCTTGGCATGGTGTCGGTACACGTTGCTTGCCTTAGACTCGCAGTGGAGTTCCTAATGAGATTTTGTCATCCGTGCAAAAAGCCATTCTGCATGTGTCTGCCCCAGAGTAACCATATAAGCAGCCTCATAACTAATCCATTGTGGCTCATTTCATTTTGACTTAGCGTGCTTATATAATTTTGAGAGGGCGACCAAGTTCATCGCAACAATGTAAGTCGCAACATTTGAAATCTTTAGTAAATAGAATCAGAAGCCGTTGTTTCTCACTAACAAAAAGCTTATTTTCAGGTTTCACCCATCATTATCAAAATTGGCACAAAATAGCCTGAGTTCTAGCCTTGGTTTGTTTTGGGTTAGCTACATAATTCATTTTTGTTACGTTTTCGCCAGCAGCAGATCCATTTAAGCACTAATGCTTATTAAATTCGGTAAAGCAATAAGTTGAGCATTGTATGAGTATTTCGAGAATTTCCGTGTAAATTGAGTTGCCTGGCAACTTTCTTGTCTAAGCTTAACAATAACTTTCAAGCAATTTGTTGCAGTGATTAGTGTACTAAATCCTTACTTCTTATGGCTTCGTGGTTTAATGAAGCAAAAACATTTTTTAATTTGATTTATTTGAAGATTGTCTTTTTGTTATGGGTAAGGAACGACATTAAATATAGGATAAAGACAAAGTTTACTGCTTAGAAGGCAATCTTTTCAATTTTTTGTCTCTAAGAGTAATTTTGTTATTCTTGGGGTATTCGATCGATAGATGTACTGTGGCTCCCAACTAGCTTAGCCTAGCTCAGCTAAGATTTTTTTCAAAATATGTTCGGAAGATTGCCAACCTATTAAGCATTTCATTGACTATCGTCGAGGCGCCAGTGCGATTGTTAAGCATACTGGAAACTTCTTGAACAACCCATGTAAGCCAATTTATATTGTTAAGGCTTTTGTCGGAATTCATTTCCTGTCTACGGATGAATAAGTTGTCTAACTCGTTGGCTTCAAATCGGTTAATATTTAATTGAAGTTTTCAATGATTTCGTATTTGGCCAACAGCTGCGCAAATATACCTGCACACTACTGGCATTGCTCAGGTGTTTCTCTTGTTTGTCGTATTTGAATAATTACTTTGATGTATTTCGAGTGTATATCATTCATCTCGAATTCCATGCGAAACTGAGCTGGGATCGTCGGATGATTGTTTGAACTGATTTGAATATTTTACCATTTGCGCACGGTCTGACTTATACAAGTATGACATTTGTTGACAAGAATTACATAATTGCAGTTTGCTGTATATTGGCCGCATAGCCGAATTGTTGGGCAATAAATATCTTTGATTTGTGTTTGCTAATTTGTCTATTTATAACTGAAACTTTGTGAATAATGCAATGAGTTGATGTTTGCCTTTAGATGTGTTTTTGTTCTGTGGCACAAACATATAAATACTTTTAAGTTACTGAAAACGTGCTGAGCAAACTAAAGCTTATAGCCAGTTGTTGGCTTCTAAACCAAATCAATTTATATTTAGTTTTTTTTAGCGAAAACTTTACATCACATCTCGCTTTGGCTTTCTCCGAAGTCGCTTTGACTTAATTACACATCACAGCTTAAACAATGCATTCTACTGGCAGTTGGCTTACATTGCTTACTATAAGCATCCTGCACAAAAGAAACAAAACAGCATTAAACTATAAGAACAGAACTTTATGACGCTTGCAGCAAAGCAACGCTACAAGGACTCCAATATAAAATCGCAAGCAGCAACAAAGTGAAATTTGTGGCATTCGCTCGTGCACTCGTCGTGCCTTTACGCTACTTACGCTTTATGTTTAGTCAAAGCCACTTCGCGCTGTTTGGTATCCTTGCAAATTGATTTAATATCCTGCGAACAAGCGCAAAAGACGCTGCCGCCTACAAAATTCAATTTCGTATTGTCAATTTAATAAAACGGTGTATTGAGTGGATAACTGGATTATGCCGCTGCCGTTGCTGAGTATATTTATTGGAAAAGTTCTGCGCTGCCTAGTGCTGCCATGCGCGGCACAGCTTTACTTATTGGCAAGTGTAATAATAAGTGCAAACAAAACAGCAGCAGCAGCAGAAACAGCAGCATCATCATCAGCTACAACAACAACTAAACAACGAAAGGAAGTAAAAGAAACTAAACCATTACAATGGAGAAAAAAATTGCTTAGCTTAGTTGACTGTATGACACACAGACTGACAGACAGACAGACAGATAGACAGACAATCTATCTAAGTGACTGACGCACAGCCAAGTAGCGACGATTGACTGCCTGCCGCAGTGTTTGAGGCTGGGGAATGCTGGGTTTGCTGCAATTCAAACAGTAAAAAAAAACCAAATTTATTGCGTTTTATTAATACATTAAGTCGATTTAATTTCGTTGTATAATAGCTTTACTATAGCTATAGGGCTCAATAATGCATGGCAAATATATAACTTGCAGCTACGGAACTGTACTGTACTGAATTATTAGTTGCTTCAGGTTTATTATAAAAATAATCTTTTAAATGCATTCGGCAATGCTTATCCACGACCTACATTCATGTTAAGAGAAAATCTCATTCCGTACTGTATCTAAACATGTTGCTGCCACATGTCAATGTTGCTCTCAATGAAAACCACAATTCATTTGTATTCATTCAATGGGAAATGGGAAATTTTCTCCTCTGCTGTCACGAGGGACTTATTAAAGGGGAAAATGTTGTTCAACATGTTTTTAGATACCAAGTAACGACGACGACGATTCGATTTGGCATTTAAAAGTCATGTATGGTGGCAATCATTTTCAAACATTTTTGTTTTATACTTTGAGTTTTAGATTTAAAGGATGGTTACTGAAAATTCATAATTACCAGTCTAACGCTACGTAGGTTGCTCAATACTTCATTCTAATTGTGCAAATTTATACTAAAAGAATACAAAAAGATCATGGACCGACATATATATTACACACTTTTTTCCATAATGAGCTTGCAGGAGAATCACCCATTCGATTGGGACAAAGATTTCTAAGGTTAATATGTTATAAGCTGGGAAAAATTTAAGACATTCGACTATTAGCTGATAAACCAAAATTCTTGTATTCATACAAATGGAATATTTGTTAGCCATTTATAAATCCAATATAGAAATATTTTAGCAAATCCTTTTTGCAATATAAAGAATAAGTTGTCTGTTACATAACAGATTTTTACATTCATAACATACGTTATTTACAGCATAAAAAGTATTAAAATTAATATCAATGCACTGTCATAATTTTTCACTGTTTTTGCTCGACTCTCAAGGTTTTTTATGTAGTATTTTGCATATCATAACTTTTTCAGTTACTAAACTTTAGCAAAATGTTATATTGCATATGCAAGCATAATGATGGCGGGGACGTTGGACAGTGTAATGCGTAGCCTGTGCAACTGGCAGTGACAAGTGTGAAAAATATGACAACATGCCATGCCATGCGGTGATTTAATATTTTATGCTTAATAGCAAAATTTCAATGAAATTGAAATGACAACTAAAAATTAAACTAAAAAGTCATGCTAAAAATTGTTAAAAAACCACAAAGGAGAAGTCGCGTGTGCAGGACACATACATATGTGTAGCAAGCCAGTCAGCGCAGTTATAAATCATGTGAGATGTCCTTTATACTGATACTGATAGTCAGCAACAAAGTTGCAAGATCGAGCAACTGCAAGCGATTGGCTGACTGTTATAAACATGTAAAAATTGTATGTCGTCTGCACCGTAAGTTTTTTCACATTGCAACGCTGTGTTTTATTATCGAAGATGAAGGAATAAGGGTGTCAACCTTAGAATATAATATTTATTGACTAGGCCAACAGTTCAAAATTAGAAAAAAAGTACAGTATTACCTTGTTAAGATGTATTTACTTTTGCAGCCTCGAAACTTTTTTATGAGATTTTTTTTCCTGCCTTGAGAATCACTTTCTCAAACCTAAGCCAAAAAGTATGAAATATTAAGTCGGTCACTTCTTATTAAAAAAAAAAATTATATAATGACATCGATCACAAAATTTAGGCGACTATATATAGAGTGTTTGTTTTACAGAGTTTGCACTGTACTTCACATGAGTGTCAAGTTCTCGAATTATGAAGTTTTTGGGAGTCTTCGGTTATCGGGTACTGATTTGCAGTGTAAATGCAGTATAAATTTTAATTGCAATTAAAAAATAATTCTTAAGGTAAAATTACAAACAATATTTTAAAATTTTTTCTTTTGCTTAGTTCTCTTTCACTTTATAATTTTTCATTATTTTTCAATTCCTTTTCGTTTTTCTTTCTTTTTTTTTGGTTTTTTTTTCTAGTCAACAACACATTTCACATTTTTATTTTGTTTTTGCTGATTTGACGCTGTGCAGCTTGTTTTTCTGCTGTTCATTTAATTAAATTAGCATTTCTTTTGTTTCAGCCACAAAATTGGAACAAAGCCACTCATAATAAGAAAATTCAAGAGAAAACAAAAAAGAAAAAAAAAAAACCAAATCCTACTTGGGGCAAACAACTGGCCAATGCCCAAAAGTATGCAATACAATAGAGACCGTGCGCCACTTGGTGTGGCAACAATGACTGCCATGTTTTTCTTGTAGCTGTTGTGGGTTTCTGTGTTGTACACTTTCTTTGGCGTTGTGTTTGTGCGAAAAGCATATTATCATCATCATCAAAATCATCATCACCACTTGTTTGAAATACGATGTGCCTTTATGTTTGTTTTAACTACTTTTCCTTGGCTTATTGTTTTTTATTATTATTATTATAATTTTTTTGGGGCTTTCTTGACGGTACTTGTCTGCTTTTTACCCCAGTGCAAAACACTTAAGCCATAAAAAAGTCTGCCTGTCGACTAAAAACTTTTCACGATTAGTCAATGCGAGTGGGCGTCCTTTACATATTAAGGATGCTCTGAGTCGCAGCAGCTGTCGTGACAGCTTGGCAAGAACAAAACTTTCACCTGCCGTAAATGCAATGAATTATTTTAAACTGCTAAGGAGAAACAGCAGCTACTGATTCAGTGTGACAGGCGTGTGTTGCTGTTATCAGATGTAGACAATACAATATTAAACACAAGCAATAAGGGTATTTTACGAACTAATAACATATAATCTACGGATGGCCGGACCCGATGCGCATTTGAGTCATAGATTATTTACGATAGTAAAATAGCCGTAGTTTGAATCAGCAAGGATGTCATTACTATTCTATAATTCACGGCTGATTTGAATTTGCTGCCATTTCTGTAGTAAAGTGTTGGCAAGCAAAAAAAAAAAAAAAGAAAACGTTAGAACATTTCTCAGCTCGAGGCCAAATTTTTACTTTTATCTACCGTCAAATCTTGTCAGCATGCAATAGACTAGGGAACCTTGGCTTATCAAACCCTATTTAAATTAGTCCGTTAAGGTTGATTTTAAAATTAAACTGTTTGGGAATTAAGCAATCAAAATATATTTCCAAGTCAACAAATAATTATAAAATAATTTGTTTCTTACACAAATTAGTTCTTGATGCTGTCAATTTTAGTTGCTTTCTGCAATTGATATAAGATTTTTTCACTGAAAATAATCTGAAAAAAGTGTGAAATGTAAATCAACTGGCTCTGAAGTTTAGAGCTATATCATATTGGTTATTATCTGCATGAGCAAAGTAATACCCATGTCCCTCCCAAATTAACCAAACTCAATTAACAAGATTCATAATTTGAATGCATCCTTCTTTTTATTTGGGTCAAATTTAATTCTTTGAAGTATGTGTCAACTTGCGCTTAGCCAGGAAAATTACAACATCCGCTCTTAGCTAAAAAAAAGAAGATAATTGTGAAATTCATTTAACATAAACAGCAATTTAAACTTTTTGTCAACAAACAACAACTCATGCACAGCCAAATGCCATAATGCTGGCTAAGATTATCTTCTAAGCAACACTTGCCGCCATTGGCCGCCACTTGCAGCCACTTGACTTCAATCTAAGTCAAAGGTAATAAAAGATTTATGCCACTATGGCACTTGGCTTTTGTGCTGTGCACTAAACTGTAAAATTAATGGCAATTTTTGCTAAACAACTTTGACAGGATGTGCTGCGATTTATGTTATCCCTTTGAGATTGAAGTCGTTGTTGCCGTCGCCGTGTCAGCGTCACCATCAAAATCGCCGTCAACGTCACTGCCTGTCTCATTCTCACACTGTGTTTTGCATGTGGCCTGCGGCTGAAAATCGTCATCGAAAGCCGGTGACCAATAACTCGTCGCCGTCGTTGAGTGCGATTATCTTTGCTCTCTGTTGTTGTTGTTGACATTGTTGTTGTTTTTGCGTGTGCCTTTAGCTGCTTAACAGCGCACATAAAAATTGTTGAGCGACTTTGGCTTTCATTTCAGTAGATTTTTTTTTGTTTTCTTTTTTTTTTCTCGCTGCTTTTTGCCATGTTGACAGCTCGAGAGAAAAATTGTAAAAGTTTTTTAAACGAACACGAATGAGTTTCTTTTTTCTTCTTCTTCTTCTTCTTCTTCCTTTTTACCATTGTCACTTTCTACACTGCTCTTTTATGTTTTGCTTGCTCTGATTCTTTTTCGCCTTTTTATTTGTTTTTAATTTGGAATTGTTTTTCTGTTTGTCTTTTGTCGCTTAAGCACGTCTGCACCGTCAACACGCTTGGCACTCGCTTAGCCACAATCCGTCGCTGTGCGCTTTTGGCTATCGTCTGTCTGGCTTTAATACCCAGATATCTTTTGAATTTTAATAGATAACAGTTGCAAGGCAGAATAAAACTAATTGGCAAGTCATGTTAAATACTTTATGATTGATTGATTGTAACTAATCCTTATTTTGAAATAATATTTTTACTGTTAAAAATGCAATTATATAAGTTTGGAAAACTATGAAAATGCGGCAGAGAATTGTGTAATAAACAATTTGTGGAAAATTAACAAGTCCACAAAAAAGGATTTGCCATGTCATTGAAACTTTAATTTAATAAATTGAAATTGCTGATGTAGCAAAACTAGTTAAAAACAGAACTAGACCAACAATAACCACAGCCTCGCTTACAACAACTATGGCAAGGACTCTGGCAAGATACGTAAAGTCAAGCAGAACAATTGTAGTAATTGTTACCCGTATTCGTACTCAGCTTAGAACATATGCGTCAGACACACGCAACTGCACATTTGCCGCCTGTCTTTGCGCCTTGCCCTTTTTGCATTTAGTAATTACGTTTGCGGTGCGCCACAAGTTATGCAAGAGAAATTTCACAAGTTGCCACATTCAAATAAGCAAGGGAAGTGACTCTGCCAGCTGAAAATTATTTTCAAGTATTTCACATGTTGCAAATGAATAATTTTTACTATTTTTGTTTGTACTGAAAATTCTTGGCCATTTTACGCCTTTGCAGTGTGTATGGCTTCATTACAATGCATGGCAATTAGGAGTTGTCATGTCAATTTAGCACATTTCTATTTTTATAAACATATAGGCAAGACATTGCTTAAATAATGTTTTCAAGCCTTTCAAAAATATTTTAAAAAGACAGCTTCAAAAAAATTTGTAACCCATGTCTTGCTTCGTTTCTGCTAGCACATACTACTAACAGTATAAATGGTGATGCACTTGCAGTTTTAAATATTCACAGAGTATGGTAACTAAATATCATTAAGTTCAATCCGAAATCATTTGTAAAGCTTGCCAAGGTTGCTAGATTAAAATGTCTGCTTGTAAGCAGTACTCAGATGAATCTGCATAGTGCCGGTCATATCGCCTCCTCTACTTGATGATTTGCCAATTCTGTGTAGCATATCCTACTTACAGTCTTAGAGGCCTGCTGTTGCTTCACATTAGAGTCTTCTTATCATCCTGATGAATTGTAAGATTTGATAATTGTTAAGATATTTAATTGTTAAAGCTAAATAATTTCCAAGTTAACTCAGTACTCTACTCAGTGGTCGGCCGCCTTTTTAACTATGAAGAATAAGATACAAAATGAATTCACTTACTTATCTTCTTCAGGACCATTGGGATAGGATATGCAGCAAAATATTTGGTCATTGAGTTTTGCCAATGTAAACCGCAATTACTTGCTATGTTTTCATTTAAACAAAATTGTCTTTTGGTTGTTGGTTAATTCATTGCAATCCATGACAATTTAGTTTATATATTTGAACCTTTAAGAAATTGTGCTTTTGATTTTGAACATTTGTCTATGCCGACATTAAATTAAATTTTAAATGAATATATTTGCATTGTAACAATAACAAAAGTCAAAACTCCCCAATGCCCTTTATTAATTATAAGTTCAGTAACGAAATATTAACATAATGAAATATCACATAAACACGTCATAAATATGCAAATTACCTAATTCGCACTCTTACCGCGTGTATTGTCCCACACCCTGTCTGAGAGGCCAGACAAGGATCAGTTGAGCCAACGTTATAAATGCCATAATAATTATTTATGTTGTAGGCGTGCGTGAAATGTACAAATGTAAAATTGAGTATTATGAATAAATCACAAGTTTTGTAATGTCAAGCAATCATTTATTATTATTATTATTTTGAACTAATTGAACAACAACAAATGACAATGAGAAGCGCCCAAAAGTGCAGCTGCTTGTGGGCACTGTAGCAAAAACAAATGAAAAGCAATAATCTAAATTTAAATAAATGCAATAAGAACTTACAAATACAGTGCATACAAAAACTAATGCAACACATGTATGTACTTAAATTTGTTGGATATAATTAATCTTTTAACATTTAATGCGCAGTCAAATGAAATCCGAGCTAAATGTAAATAAAAACTATTTCATATAATTGGTGCTGCTGCCGCGTGTCCTTTGCCGCTTATCCTTTGCCGTTTGCTGTTTGGCTAATTTGCCTACTTCAACTCGTTAATTATGTAAATATGCACTATTTCGCTGTTGTTGTTGTAGTTGTTATTATTGCTGGTCAAAGTGGATATAAAAAAAAAAGAAAATATGAAACTGAAAATAAAAATTTTCTGCCAAGAAGGGATAAAAGCAAAATAACCAACAAACAATTTTAATTTGTTAGTTGCCTTCAATTTGTGTTCAACTTGGCGAATATCTTGTTGGCAGCCAAGTGCGCTAAATTCTAATTAGTAATTTCGGAGAACATAAAGTAGAATAAACTTTAGAAGGTCTAAAATGCATTAAAATATTAAAAAAAGGAAATTCATACAAAATATTCATGACAACTAAACAAAACGACAGCAGAACCTTATAGCAATTTAGAATTCGTAATTTATTTTTTTTTTTTTTTTGCTTGCGGCATTTTTTATTGCATGCAAATTGTTTCTTCACATTTTATATATAATGTTATTGTTTACATTTGCTAAAAAAAATACCATGCTACATTTAAAGCAAAGTCAAGGAGCATTTTGTAAACATGGCTTAAGTGGCAAAGTGCTGAATCTTCTGCATTTGTTGTTGTTGGCAGAAAAATTTATAAGTTTTGCCAAATCTTAGAATCTGCGAAAGTTTTCATTTGCTAGTTGGCTTGAGTTGTGTGCTGCAGACAAAGTTGGCAACTGATTGAGGCTAATGAGCGTTTCAAATTTCTTCGTTTTTATTTTTTGTCATATTTATTTTTTCATTATCGTCTCTGATTTCGCACATATGTAGCTAAAATTTAGATACAATATTTAATGTTAGTTAAAAGATGTGTAGCCCTCAACAAAAATTTGCACATTTTCATTTGAATGAAACTCTGTCTGTCTGTATGAACGCACTGTTCTCGGAAACGGTAAGACCTACAACCACCAAATTTGGCACGAAGACTCACCCAATACATAGGCATAACAAGTTTTTTTTTTTTCGATATTCGACCTATAACATATACTTGCGATAGGAATGATCGGCCGAAAACCCACATTTAGCAACCAAAACCCTTTTGTTTATCAAGATATCGTTACCAAATTTTGTATTACTATGATGTATATCGGATTCCTATATCATATAGCTGCCACAGGAACGATTGGCCGAAAAACAACATTTACTGAGAAAAACTTTTTTGTTTATTAAGGTATCGTTACCAAATTTAACGATTTGTAGTAATATCCAAACATATTCCCGAATATAATAAATAATTGGTTTATTATAACATATAGCTGCCATACGAACGATCGGCGAAAAAATGCCTTTTACTAAAAAAAAAATATTTTTTTTCTTGAGATATCCTTACGTTATGAATACAAAATATTAAAGCAACAAAAAAATATATTCAGTTTTGGATTGGGTACAGGGTTTTCTATAGTCGGTTACGCCCGACTATAGCCCTGCCTTTCTAGTTCTTGTTACATATAACAAACCAAAAATCTTCGTAGTACTCTCAGCACACAAACTGAAGTCTCACCTACTATCAACAAACATTGCCTACCATTTACCATACAGTAAAAAAATGGACTGACGTCAGTACTCCTTGAATCTCTTAAATAACGTGTTGAAGTATTTATGGTTGTCAGTAGTTAGTAGCATAATAGAAGCCGATTTTAGGAGTTTGTTTAGTAAAAGAAACATCTTCTTAATGCTGGTATTCACTCAATATGTCCAATGAACTTTATCCAAAAGGTTACTTTATTTAATTTATTTTTGTGGTTAGCATATATTTGCCAAGACTGAAATAATTATCTACGAAATACTGTGAAGAAAATACTTAAGTATTCAGAAAATTTTAGGAGCCCAATTCAGATATTGTGCATAAAAGATGCAGGAAGTTGAACTTGAGTTCTCCATCCTAGATCACTACAAGGAATTCCTTTTCTAACCATCATTCTATATATGTTTATTTATCCCACGATAATTCCCACTACTTCCACTCTTTTTTTTTTGGCTGATTAACGGATTCGTCACCTTTTAAAGCCTTACTATTTTCTAGGCTATCCTCACGAAACCACTTACGAATCAACCAATTTGTAATAACGTTTTGAACAATCTGTCAATAGTGAATACTAAAAAATGTGTGAAAGTTGAACAAAAAGGCAATGAGGCACGATTTGAATGTCATATTGCTTCTTATCATCATCGTCTTACCTAAAGCAACTAATGGCTATTTTCATATGGGCGCAAACGTGAGTTACTTTCAAAAAAGAACAATGAAAATATTAATGTTAGGCAATAATGGCAGGTAGCACGTTTCATGGCTAGCAATGAAAGGACAACCGATTCTGCAGATAAGGAAAGCGAAAACGACAACGCGAAAAGCTGCCAAAAGTCCTGCACAGGCACTACACTCAATCTGGAAGGCAATATGGCCGAGAAGGCGACGAACATCGCACTAAAAGCCGCACAAGAGGCCAAAACGGCGTCCGAATCCCAAATACCCGTGGCACAAGCGACTGCGCAGCGCATCAAAGCCGAGCTGGCACAGAAGGCGCTACAAGCGGCACAGGCCGCCGAAGCAGCTCTCGCCGGCAAGCAGCAAATGTTCGAGCAATTGCTGCACGACATCGAAGAAGCCCAGGCTGTGGTGCGCGAGGAGCGCAATGCCATGCAATCAACCGAAGCCAACATGAACGCAGCCATGCAGTCGGCACACAATGCCGATGAGCAGGTGCGCTCGATTACGTCGGTCTTGGACAAGCTGCAGGAGAATATCGACTTGAGCATGCAGGTGGTCAATGGTGCGAGGAACGCGCTGTCACTCAAGATGCAAATTGTGGCTGCCGCCAAGAAACGCCAGGAGCTGCTGGAGAAGCAACTCGATATGGCGCGCGTCGATTTCGAGAAAACCAAACAGGAAGCGTACAAGGCTGCCTGCGCTGCCGTTGAAGCGAAACAGAAATCAACGCAAATTATGAAAAATAATCCGCATTGAAGTTTATGCACTTGTTAGTCTTTCCATAGAAAAGTTCAAATATATTTCCTATTATGCTTAAGTGCGTCTCAAAATGGCAAGTGGGTGTCAGACCCCCACACAGTCGCCTACCTGCTTTCTGATTTCTGACTAGCTTATGTTACCCAAAATGTTTTCAAAAGTTTGACCGCATGCACAATGCCAGGTGCAGGACACTTGGTATCCTTATTGTTTAAACGCAAAGTCCACTTGCCGCTTTGCACTCAGACATTCACTAGGTTGCGCTTTAAACTGCTCCACCGGCACAGCTTTGAGCACCCATATCGGCCCCACTTGCATTGTTAAATTCGACTGCAAGGACACAAAAACAAATAAAGGAAGCAAGGAAAAAAAATAGTTGAACTACTGCAAAAAGGCGGTCACAAGCGAAATGATTGCAATGCTTCTAGTTCGACAATATTCGTAGTCATAAAAATCAATTATTCATAAATGGTCTTGCAAAATGTTGTATGGCTTCGTGATGCTGCTGAGTGAGTGGTTGAGTGGTTGCTCGAGTGGGTGGCCGAGTGGGTGGCTGAGTGGGCGGCTGAGTGACTGTGGCCGGTCGTCGCTCCTGTCTATGGCTCGTCGACTGCTCAATAATTCAGCAACAAAGCATAAAGCGGCGCTTTTGTTATGCTGGCTTAGTTTTAGTCCCTTTCATGCTATTGCTGCTGCTGTTGGTGAGTTGGTTCAGGCACTGTTTTGTATGCATTTGCTGCATTCGTTTTGGATTCAATAAATTGCAGTGCGTTTACTTGATTAGCTCTCGCAAGTCCCTGATTGGCCAAGAGGATTTCTACTGTGCACTACACAAGCCAATGTTAGACGCTTTGTTGTGGTGTACACATGTAATTTGTGGTATAGATATGCTTTGATGTCAAAACATTAATAAATAGGCTCCTCATGAATGATGCCAATTTTGAAGAGACTTAATCGACTTCACATTGTCTTGGAGATAAGAAGACAGTAGTCATAGACGGCAGTTGATTTGTATTTAGAGACAAATTCTCATTGAGACGACGTGAGAATGTCTTAAACCTCACATGAGAAAAAACAAAAACTTAAGTCATGCATCGAATTTGATTGACATAGAAATAGATTTTCAATGGCCTGAAAAAAACTTTTCCTACCATTGCCGGGGATTGGAACACAAATCGTTTGTACTTATATATGTTTAAGTTGTTATACAAACCAGTGAGACAGAATAACAGACGATGTCATTGTGACAGATTATATTAAGATTTTATTAAATTAAAAATTACATGGCAATTCCAGTAAATTAATTAATTCCTTTTGCCATATAAAGTAAATCATTTAAAAAATATTAGAGTAAACATTTTTGGTATACTTACCAAAGGCAAAGACGTTAAAATGGCCAAAAGACCTTAGGCTATAATAAGCTAAATTAAAATAAATCAAGTATATACTTTGTAGTCAAGTCAATGCCAATATCTTATATAAATATGTGCACGACTCTCTTATAAGATAAATTGACAATGCTAAGAGACTTCTTATGGAGTTTTGGAAACTTTCCTTTACTGACTCAGCACATACCTTCATCAAACTGAAACCTAACCTAAATGAACATCTTTATACATATATAAAGTTTTTTTTTCTACTGCAACTTATACGAGTACAAAGTATCACAGGAATAGGTGATTATACAATTCGTTGCAGCTGACCCGGTTGCTCACTCCTGGCCAACTGGTACTATGAATTATTTTATGTGCCATTTATTGCCACATTTACAGTTACTTTTATTGTCATTGCTTTGCTTCTTTTATAAAAACGTATGCCATGCATTCCATGTCCAACTACGGAATTTTAAAATATTCACAGGATTGCACTGGACGATGCCAACGAATGAAAAATTGTCCTGCCTGCAAAATGTGTTAAAGAAAAGAAAATTGTTCTGTTTCGTGGAGTCAATTAGGTTGAGTGCATTAAACATTTGATTTAAAACCGACATGAACATGAAAATGGATTTTCCCAGTAATCCTGCTTATACAAATGCAATTGGCATAGCTCTCACAAATCACTTGGAATAATTTATATGTGTTTTGACCGACAGATGAAAGAATTTTCATTTTGGCAACACATCAAACAACATTTGCAGCCACTAAATTTATTAAACAAGCAAACAAACAACAAGCAAGGAAAGCGGGAGGAAAATAATGGGAAGTCAGTATGCAGAGCAATAAATAAACGTGCAATGATGAACGGAAAAGCTCACGAAAAAAGCGGAAAAGAAAAATATTCTGAAAACAAAAGCGAACAGGAAGCAAAAAAAAAGTGAATACAAAACAAAAAAAAAAAAAAAAAATAGGAAAAACTCGCGAACGGAAAAGTATTGTGAAAGCGATTAAAATGACCGAGCAATTGTCGGACATCGATTGCAATTTGCGGTTTGCAGCCGCAACACAACAAAACCGCAACAAACTATAAACTGCAACACAACCGACTTAACAAAAACCAAAAACAAAAAAAAAATTTAAAAAAAAAGAAGAGAAGAGAGACATGTGCAATAAAAGCATCAACTCTAAACAATTGGCTGCTGGGTGAAGGGTACGGTGTGGGGCGCATATGTTATGTTGCTTGGTTGTGGTGTGCTATTGTGTGGTGTGTTATGTGAGTCTCTGTGTGAGTTCAATGAGGCTAGGCGAGATGGCAGGGGATGACAGGGTTTCACTTGAAGGCGCATACCGCATCGTATCCTTGTCAGCGTATTGAACCTCAGACAAATTGGTTTCGGGTTGGCGTAAAAAAAGTTGAATTTATTGGCGTCCTTTTGCTTCTTCTTCATCATCATCGTAGGGTTGCTGGTGACAAGTGCAACGAGTGTCCCGCCATTTGTGTCAATTATGTGAGGTTTTTTCTCATTCGGACTCGGTATGGGAAATTTCAAATCACTTAATTGAGTTAGTTAACAGTCTTTTATTGACATGTCTCGAATTACTTCGCTGCGCAGACATTTACTTGCCGGCCAGTGCAGTGAAGGTTTTTTTTTAGCTAAGTCAGTTTCTTGATTTTGAGCTACGCTTTGTGACGTAATTTTATAACAACATGTTGCAAGAAGTAGATGTTCGACTTTTCCTCTTTTTTTATTTGTCGTTTACTTATATATTTTTTTTATTTCCATATTTATATGCATCGATCACGTTTTTTTTCTATAACTAAATAGTCATTTTTTAAGAACCTGGATGCGATAGTGAATCTAAAAATGGTATGAAAATTTATCTGTCCGTTTATGGATGTCCAGTTAAGCCATCTCTCTTAGTTACCATGCCAGCAGTATAATTTTCCATTGTCGCTGCATCTCTAGCTGCTTAACACAACTTAATTGCAGTTATTATCAACTTTATTTTTTTTTTTTAACAGAACTTATTTTACTTTGTACTTTGTTAGTATTTTCATTCTTATTTTTTCTTTCTCTCTATTATAAATAATTCTTTGTCTCATGTTGCTGCTTGTAAAGCGGTACCGCACTTTCCTTGCTTTGGCGTAGTTGATATTTTATCATAATCCTGCCCTACTCATTTGGTGACATTGAGCTCACTTTCGACACAGAACTTTTTTTATTGCAAAGCATTTTTTTAAACATTTTTAACAAGAATATTTCTTTTGCATACGAGTAAACTTACATGCGCGCATAAAAAAGTTATTATAGACTTAAAAGCTTTCCATTGTACTTCTGTGGTTTAATTTTTAAGCACAACTGCAAACTGCAAACTGAGAACTGCAAACTGCAAACTGTGAAGTGAAAAATGCAATAATGGATTTTAAATTTATTTTATATGCGACTGCAAACAGATAACTTTTTGCATAAGTAAAAACAATCTCAAAGGAAATCAATGAAAGTTTAATGTGAATTGCCAAAGCAAAAGCAAAACCAAAAACAAAAACGAGAAAAAAAGACAAAAAACAACTGAAAACCAATTTAAAATGTTTTCAGTTTGTTACTGCTGCGACGTGGCCCGCGAACTGCGGCTTTACTCTCTGTTGAGAGGCTAAATGCGCGTGCCTCGTTGCGGTTACTCAATGCTCAGCTCAGCTGAGTACGCTACTCACAGCGCGTATTGCTTTGGCATTAACGAAATCAAACGCTGCAAGGATAATGCACATGCATAAGCGCACATGCTTAACCCGCCGCAACGAAAATGAAAACAAAAGCAAATCCAAAAAGCAAAACAAAAAGGAAAACTTGTTCCACTTTTGCTCGTCTGCGCAAATATAAACAAAGCTTAAAACAAAATCGAAAAAAAATGCAAACAAGTGAACGAAATATATAAATAAGTAAAGCAGAAATCAAAATGAAATTGCGAAACAATGGAATTCTTGATGTTGCGCACGTCGGGGAATATAAAAATGCACAAGCGCCACGGCGCACCCCATGCATCGCAATCCTGACAATATCCTTATGCACCTAGATTGTGCACACGCAGTTTGTTTTTTAAATGTATTTTTGTATATTTATATATTATTCGCTTTGATTTATTTGACAATAAAAATTATATTGGTTTTCGTTTTAACTTTTTTCATGTTGATTTTCATTGCATATTCGTGTTTTTATTTTAGCTTGTGAGGCAAATATTGAATTCATAATAAATAAAAAACTAAAATTCATTTTACAATCAAAGACCGTTGCTGCTTTGATTTAAATCAAATATTTAAAACTTTTTCTTCTTTTGATGTGTTTTATTTATTTATTATGCATGTGAATGCTGCCTGAAGCTCTGCTGAGTAGGAATAGGTCCACATCGTCGCACACTTTTGTGTTGAATCAAAGCTGCTTCCTTTGATTCAATTTTTTATTTCAGTCCCCTTTTGAGCATTAAGCTAAAAGTGTCACTGCTAATTATTTAAATCTGCACACTCATTAGCATTTATTCCATAAGCTGCACGTTTGGTCCTGCTTTGCAGCTTGCATCATCCTCTTTGAACATTTCACCTGCTGTGCTGAGGATTTAGGGATTGCACGCTTAACTAAGTATGCATATGTCTATGGTGCTGACTTAATCCCCTAAGCAATGATACTTGGCAGTAACAAGCAAACGAAAGCTTGCGACACTCATATATAATAGAATCAAGACACCAACTTCAAGACAATCCGAATTGAAATCAACAACATAAGTAAAATCTTTAACATGGGCAAACTTTGAAAATAAGAAGTTTTAATATGAATATTGCGTATCATTTGTTGTATTGGTATTTGTAAAATTATATGTTTCACTGCTCATGCCCTTTGGGAATTTTTCTTTTTTGTTTAGAGAAATGCCAGCTACATCGGATTAAATAAAAATCCTAGACTGAGCTTAATAATTTGCTATGATGGTAAATCAGTTGCAGAGACTTTTTGCTTGTAGCTCTGGAAGTACGAGAGCTGCATTGGTCAGCTTTGTCACAATGTCAGCAAAAAGTATGAACAAAAGACTATTTAAGCGAAAACTTTAAAAATTAGAACTGAAATTAAATCAACTATTAAAACCGATGTTAAGACAATAGCGAATGAGCGTAGATTTTCTTGTACAAATTTAAAAATCTTAAAATGTTGCAAATGATCAAACCTCCTAAACAGAAGAATTTAAGTCACGATTTTAGAAGTGTATAAAACGATTCTCTTTGAAAAAACATAGGATTTTGTTGCAAAAATTCACAAGAAACTGATAAAAAAAAAAAAACGACATATACCATCAGCCTCAAAAAAAGAAACTATCAAAAAATCATATCTATCAAAACAGCTTCCGCGAAATGGAGGAAGGTTCCCAGCGCATAAATTTCACATGATTGACAGTTTGCATATTGCGTCTACTGTCTGCCACGTCACTTCCTAGAAATATTGATCCGTTGTTTGTTTGTGTTTAAAAATACTTATAAATCAAGTTTGCATAACATTCGAGTGTATACAGCATGGGAAATTTTATGGCCTGAATGTGTCAATCCTCGTGTCAGACAAGGACAGACGACTTTGTTGCAAAACAAAGCAAATTCCACCAATTCAGCACATTTGATATATGTCACACAATTGTCTAGCTAATATACGCAAATGTACGTCAATAATTCATGACAAGACGCATACTGGCATGACAAATAAAAATAAGAATAAAATAACTCATACGCAGTGTAAGCAAAAACGAAGACGCCGCATAACCGATGCTATTACCATTGTCTTTGGCTTTGGCTTTGCCGTCAGCGGTGTCGCCAATGATAAAGTAAATTGCAGACTAAGTGAAATGATCATGTCGTGTATGAAACATTTGCCTCTATGACTTGTAAGTATTGCTAATGCAAATTTCATTATCACGCTGTTACTTTGATATCTCACGCAGCATTTGCATTCTGCATACGGAATATATTTTCAATAAAGCCATCGGCATAGCGTGGTGTTATAAAAGTACAGTTTATGTGTTGTTTATACGTTTTTCCATTTTAGATTTCATTTATTTTGTTTTCTTTCTTTCTTAGGTCAAACAAAGTCGTTTTGAGCGCCGCAGCATCATAAAAACCACATATAATTTTTTGTAGCATACTTCAGGGGGCTTTTGTGAAGCCGAATCAATTCTCTTGCAGTAATGCAAGATTGTTGCTGTAAACACATTGTTTAATTGCTTGTTTGTAAGCATTCATTCACCGTCAGTTTTCAGCAATTAAAATAAAAACATTTTTCATTGCCAGTGCACGCTAAATGCATACTTTCAATTAAGACGCTAAGAATACATTTCACGTAATGCGGTCGCTTTGATTATTATTTTTATTTTATTTCTCGTTTGCATTTCCAAGTGCTTGACTGTATTGTTTTGTTGCCATGCAGCCGCTAGACTGTTGTGCTTTGCTGCAAGTCACTTACTCTGATTTTTAGCACACTCAGTTTGTGTAATTTCACTTCGTCGCTTTAACGCTGCGTCGCTCGCTAAAATGCTTATGCAGTTTCTTTCTGCTTTTTATTTGAAAACACATTTAGCAGCTACGCGAACATGGCGCACTGTGCATAGTTGTTGCCTTGGCATAAATTTTGGCATTTGATAAGCACTTCTTTGTGCAAATATTTTGCGATTTTTATTTTCATTTTTTGTCTTTTATTTTTTTTTTTTCACTCAAAAAGCTTTACAAGTCATGCAACGCGAACATTTAATGTGTAATTTATGCATTTTTTAATTTATCATTTCGGTTGTGGGGTTTATGGTTTGGTTCGAAAGTAAAAATGCTGGAATTTTATAATTACCTGCAAGTTAAAGTGATCTTTTTTTTTATTTAAAAACTTAATGTGAGCTCCAATTTGTATTATTTAAGCGGTGATGCATGTCTTAACATTAAAGTATAAAACTTTAGATGAGCTTTGGTTTCACAAATGTATTAAATGGTTTATATATTAACCATAGACTTATTGACAAAAGTACCAAAAGTGCAGAGTTGAATTGTTAAGTTAGTTTTTGAATTATTAAACCTTTATTTATTATTATGTGTGAGCTTCGACTAAGCAGAGGATTTACAATATAAAGACTATCTGTAGACTCATATTCGTGAAGTTGTTATGTTTATTGAAAAAGTATATGTTATGATAAAACTGTAATTTCAATTGGAAAGATTCAACAGATGTTTTTTTGTCT
Organism: Stegana nigrithorax; assembly: GCA_037044495.1. Taxonomy (NCBI): domain Eukaryota; kingdom Metazoa; phylum Arthropoda; class Insecta; order Diptera; family Drosophilidae; genus Stegana; species Stegana nigrithorax. Next base: position 500,772 of record JBAMBQ010000844.1, on the reverse strand, counting down.
GAAAATTTTAGTTTTTTAATTTAATTTGAATCAAAAATTTTCCTCTACTCTGTCTTTCAATAGAGTTCCATAAGTTGGCTTACGAATTTATAAAAGTCTTCCGCCCTAATCTGCACAAAAAGTCGAAGGTTGTGCTGAATGCGAATGTATCGTGTATAGGATTTCTTATTATTAAGACAAAAGTCAGGTTTTTTGTGTTTTGTTATATAAGTTTTAATATACGCTCATTTCAGCATGGATATGACTGCAATAATCATTGTACAAGGGTAATCCTTGCACTTGCTTACGTGTACTAAAAGTTGCAGATAATAGATGCTGTATTAAAAATGCCACAGCCATAAGCGCCACTTGTAAAAAATCACAAAACTACTTTTTGGTGGCACTGCACCTCTGGCCACAATGTGACACAGCACGACACCCCAAAAATTACAGGCAGACAGTCAGTCGTCAGCTGCCTGGCTCTTGCAGTTATGCCAAACAGCTCCACGCATCAAAAGTTGACATAAAGTTGTAAAATTTTATTGTTATGTGACACTAAAATAAGAAACGTTGCTGTTTTCATTTCCCTCGAAATTATCTCAAAAATAAAACCACTGAACTGTCCTTACATCATGTAAAACCAAGTGAGGCGTGTTATGCGCAGAATTTGTTTTTTTTTCGCGTTTTTGATGCAGCAACATGTTGTGCGTTTTTTAATGTGTTTTTCGTCTTCATTTCATATTTATACATGATGTTACATACCTTATCTTATACAACACACTCCCATGTGAACAGAACACCCAAAACATGTCGAATCCGCGTTTTTATTGACTGCGATTGCCAATTAATTTCTTTTTTTTTTTTATTTCCTCTTATTTCTTATTATTTTGGTATTTGTTGGTTTTGTTTGCTGCTTTATTGAAGTCGCGACTTGGCAGTTGTTGCTCATTTGATTTTACACATGTCGAACAAATTAAATTTCATATCCTGTATTTGTAGGATGACATGTACATGTGCTAAGAGCCGCTCTCTGACACGCTAACTCGCTGACATGCTGACATGTTGCTGTCTTGCTGACATTTGCATTTGCATTTCCGTTTGCAGTCTTTGTCTGTCAGCGACTCACTTGCTTTTGTGGGAATTTAATGCCACATTTTGTTTTGACATTTGGCTGTCAGCAGCGTTTTGAGTTTCGATTGACTCCGTTGCACGCATTGAGCCGTATATGCTTCCGGTTTGTCGTTGGCATTGAGTGTAGTGAAACTCATACCCATGCATATTCACGGATGCGCACATTTATGCAAATTAGTTATTGATACGTGCGGATTCACGCGTAATGACTACAGCTGAACATGTCCTTATTTGATTATGCGTTGATTTGTTTTGTGTAATTGTTACCACCATTGCCCTATTGTCTGCGGGTTTTTATTGTTCGTTGGCAGTGGATTTGCTGCCTGATTCGAGCAAATAACAGTAGGATTTGAAATTAATTGAGTAATTCAAAGAAATTGAGAATGCTCTATGTAATCATGTTCAATAAAAAATGCTATGGTAAGTTGGTCTTTGTAAGTCAACAGTCAAATCTACTTGCTATTGTGAATTCTACAACTCAATATAATATCGAATGATATGAATTCAGACGTTGTGAGTTCTTGAAATGAAGTCAATATGGAGTTATTTATGATCATTTTGAAAATACTTTTCTCCAACAAGATTATGTGCCATTTATCATTAACAATAGTTAAAGTTGAATGAAGAGGTATAGAAAAAGGAAATAATAATCCAGTTCGGATTAACAACGACTAGTTGACATCGTAGGTATACTTCATCTCAGTGCTCCCTCGAGGAAGCTGCAACCAAACGATGAATTTCCATATTTTTAAAGCTCAAATAAAAATGACAAAACTCCGTGACTTGTGCACCATTTTGATTGTATTCAAGTATGATATTATGATATGCACGCAAGGCGGCAAAAGAGATAAAATTCATTGCCGTGGATATGTTGATTAACTGCAATCACTTGTGCTGCAATTCCCTTTGCACTTCTTTAAACAAAACGCACTCTGATTCCAAATTCATTGAGAGCTAAAAATACCAAAAAAGAAAAAAATAACACCAAAAAATTTTTCATAATCAGTACAAGAAACAGACGTAGCGAATATCTGAAAATGGAAACACATGAAAAAAAAAAAATGAAGAAATCGTTTGGCAAAGTCTCACATACACATGTTGAGAATATTCGATTGAAAGCCACTTTCAAGCTTTGAGTTGATGTGCTGTGCACGTCTTTGACATGAATAAATTGGCAAATATCCAGCTCCAGCGTCAATATGAATTTAGCGAACGCACCAATGACTGAACGAATGAATGAGCAACAACTGTGCCAAAGCACGCGCCACAGACACAAATACAGATTCAGATTCAGATACAACACAAAGCAAACAAGAAATGAAACAAAAAACCTAAAAGGCGAAAAAAGCGAAAAAAAGCGAAAAGAAATCCACTAAAGCCGGATAAACGCATGAAATCTGACAGCAGTCAAAGCTTTGAAGGGAAATATGAATAAATAAACATTCAATGGGTTGGAATCGCGTGCGTGGATTTTGTGCACATAACTACGTCAAGTTAGCATCATTTAATAAGAGAGCGCCGTGAAGGACATGCCGAGGCTAGTAGATGCCGCGCAAAGCCGCGCATGCCATATCGTAGGCAAATAGACGGAGGGCTTAATAGCACACAGCGCCTGCGGCTGAAGAAGTCGTAATTGGCTAAAACGGTTGGAGACCAGGGCACGTGATCCACACAGCAAAAGCGTATGCCAAGTAGTGAACCGCGCGCAACGAGCGTGAGAACACAGCAGGATAACAATGCTGAGCTATATTTTGCATACGCCAAGCAAGGACTTGTAACAGTTACAAGTTCCCAGGAAGCGTAGAGCGAAAAAGGAAAAGGAAAAAGCCGCGCAAAGCAAAATAAAAACACTACGCTCCAATGCAAATAACATGAAAAACAATGCAAAATATCCTTTAATACGCTTAAATGGCAAACGTATTAAAGGATCTAACGCCAAAGTCAGTAGACGCGGCGGCTGTGGATGAACAACCTTATGCGGGTCTAGGTCTGGAGTTGGCATTGGAATTGGCAACCATTTGGCTTTCCTAGCTCTTTGTTTTCTGTGGAGTTAAATCGCATGCTGAATTTTTATAGCGCCGTAAGTTAGACTATATTATTTTTCATATTTCCATCTATTCGCATGCATGTGCTTATACAGGCGAGTATCTGCGCACACACGCATCGTACAATGTTTATAAAACTAATGCACTTAAGCGATGGCTGCCAGGATAATCATATGCTCTAAAACACGTTGTGCTCTGCGCACATGTGGTGCTTTTTATCGCTGCATTGAGTGCGCTGGCAGCAAAAGTGAAACGGTTAGCAGCTGACAATTGAAACTGAAAGGCACTTTTAATGAGGTTTGGCGTTGCCACAACTGAACTGTTGTGTTGAGTTATGTTGAGCGGTTGCAAGAGGAAAATCCATTTTGGCAACAGCTCATGTAGGGATATGTGTGTGATATACTTCATGTGGTTTTGGCGCAGAGCTAACGATCATCAGGATAAGTTTAGTGACATTGCTCAGCGAAATGGGCATGAATGATGACCTGCTTGGTTAAGGAATTGTTGTGCTCTCTTTTTAAAGGGTGTATGTGTAAAGGTAAACAACGTGTTCTTAGTTGTTAAGTAAGAAGTTTAGATTGCAATAGAAAATATCGTTTTCTGAAATATTGATTTTTACAGATGATATGGCAGATAATATTGTAGCATATACGCAGATATAATAGTTTGAAGGAAATATTAACGAGTGACAAGCGAGGTGTTTCTGTAGTGCAGTCAAAAATAACAGATTTGGTTCTCTACATGCTAAAAGGTTTTTAAATGGAATCGAACAATAATAAACATGGGGGTAATAGTCTATAGAATAGTGTTTTCAAGAAACTTGCAAGCTCTTTAGAGACTGTCTAGCAGAGATGCTTCATGTGGCTGCTACGCAGGGCAGGTAGCCGATCTGCGTTGTAGTACAGTTCGCTGATCTTTCCGGGAAAAGAAACTCAGATTCTTCCTTGTGTATGTTGGATGTTTAAGAGTTTCATCACTTTGTGTGTTGTTTTTTGCTTCATTATTATTATGGACATTCTGTAATGCAGAAGTATGGAAATAAGGACAATGAATTTTAATCCAGGCTTTGCCTTAGGACTGAGGCTATTTACTGTAGCTTCAACATTTGGCATCATTATGGACATCTGGGGCAGCAGCAGCAGTTGAAGCTGAAGTCACAGAACAAATCAGCAATTGTCTGAAAATGCTACAAGGCAAAATTTTGTTGCAAAGTCCATGCCTAATTAATTTCGTAAGCACACACAAATCAAAATGCCTCAACGTCATTAGAGAAAAAGGATATCAGCAATGATATCAGCTACAACAACAACAAGGACAACAAATGCAATTCATGATTGTATAATCAATTGAATATCTTCACAGAAGAAAGCAAAGCTAACAACTCTCACAACGACAAAAACAATCAAAGGAAACAGGCTAAAAAGGGCAACAGAGGGCACAGATTGACTTTGATTGGTTTCGAGCAGCGTAACAAGACAGACGGCAGGATTGAAAGAAATACGCAGCGAGGGCTCTTCACTTAAGTGCGTAAATGCAAATCACAAAGGATTAAATTAAAACGTTTCTAATCAGGCGTAACAATTGTTTCAGCAACAGCAACAGCGAAGCAGCAGCAAAGTTCGATTAAATACAGCTGAGAAGCCACACACAGAAACTCACAGACCATGGACGGACACTCGGACTGACGCTGTGAGAAAGCAATGCCACACCCAATAAACACAACTCTGGCACATGGCCATGCCAAGTACGCTTCCGTTGATATCCAATTAAATATGCAAATTGATTGCCGCAAAGGAATTAAAAAAGCATGACTCGCAAAATGTGCAGCGAACAAAAATAAAAGGCAAATGCAGAAAGAAAGGGCTAAGAGATAAAATGCGAATAATTTGGCATTTAAAAAAAAGAAATGTTAAAATTTCGAGCAATGGCGATAATTGTTTAACTTGGTTGGCAATTGTCAGTGCATATGCCACGCCCAGTTGCCGCCTACCGCTCGCCACGCTAATTGCTGAAACTTTTAATCTAATTTCAATTAACATAAAAACCCGGCGCAATGCAGAAATAATTAAAGCAGCGACAGCGTGACAATGTACCAACAGCCAAGAAATTGAAAAGAACAAAAAAAAAAAATTTATTACAATTAAATTTATTTAAGCAAAAACCGAAAAAAATAAAAATATTTTTTAAGATGATTACCTAAGATTTTCTGCTTGGTTGAGGCGCAAAGAGCAAAGAACGAGAGCGCCAAGCGCTGCCTTGAGCTTTAATTAAGTCAGGAGCTGCGTCACACTCACTCTCACAGTCTGTCTGTCGTACGTAGCTGGCATTGTTATTTTTGTTTTTTTTAAATATAAATGATTAATTTTTTGATTCTGTTAACTGGGACGTGTAATCATTGTAAAAATAAGCACTCTGACGCGCTCCCGCACCCAGCTGTTGTCGTTTACTCACAGTCAATGCAATGCCATTGCCGCCGTGCTGCAGCCGACCGCCAACGACCGACGACCGACGAAGATCAACAAATGCTGACTGACTGACTGAGTAACTGTGTGAGTGTGTGAGTGAGTGAGTGAGTGAGTGAGTGAGTGAGTGAGTGAGTGAGTGACTGTCGACAAGGTTAAAGTATTTAGACCAAAGCATGCCATGGCTTCCTGTGTTTACCCACGACTGTTGGTTGGGGCTCAGTTTTGCGTGGGCAGCGAAAGTTCTTTGCTTGCTTAACTGTTAACGCTGTGGCCAGGCTGCAAATTTTAATTTTTTTCTGCCTTTTGTTTTTTTTTTTTGTTTTCTATTTGTTGTTTTCGTTTAGCAATTTTAGTCGTTGCCTTTTGCCATTATGAGCTTGCGCCTAGACATGGGCTTAGGCTCAGGCATAGGCGTAGGAGTAAGCGTAGGTCATAAAACGGATGAATGCACACAAAGTGGAAACCAAATACGTGCTTCAATGCAGGCGCACTGCACCACACAGCAGCCAAGGTGAAGTGGGCCGTGGCCGGGTGCAGGTGCCAACCAAGTGCAACCGCCGCGGTATAAATGCGTGGGAGTGTTGGCGGTTAGACGGTTGAGTGTGTGCAGCTCAGTAGTTTTTGATTTGTTTTTGAAAAACTGTTGGCCTTGGCCTATGAGCCATATTAATTTATTTACTGTGCGCTTGCCGTGAGTTTGCTTTTACTGCTCGTGACCTCTTTTGTGGGGCTGTGATTGCCAACGGACGATTGCTTAATTTAATTTTAAATTGTTTGAAGTCCTTCGAAAAAAATGCCGAAAAATATGTAAAGAATGTCATCCTGTAAGTTAATAAGATACTCGCAGGATTCTTGATTCTGTGGTCATTTGGTTTGTGACGTGGTCATTTAATTCGTTTCCTGAGATAATAATCGTCTGTTTGTGCAGGAATGGATAATTGTTCGCTTTGAAGCTTGTCACCAAGCAACCCATATGACGGAGGATGATATTTTGGGTTACGTTCTCGACGGGGCAAGAGTTAAGCGTTCGCTGCTAAAGCTACATGCTGACAGCATTCCGACGACACAAATGACTAATCCGCATACAAATTTGCAATTCCTTTGCTGATTGAATGGCAACACAAATTACATGCCCACGACCTCAAGAAGAGCACGCGCAGCGACAACCACAACAACAACAACAACAATATGATCCCAGTCATAAAGTGTAATCCGCAAAAAGCATTTCAGTCACTGCTGCTCCTGCTGCTGCTGCTGCTGCTTTCATTTCTGCTGCTGCCACTGCTGTTCCGTGCAATCAAAGGTAGCATGATTACTTATATATGCACACAAGTGTTGCTAAGCTCATTAAGCAATTTTGCGTCGAGTATTTGCGCAAAAATTCAATTTTCTTTGCTTGGCACTTAATTCTGAGCTTTGCTACATATTATTGACGCCTTGTCAAAGTTTTTGGCACGGATTTCACACTTTACATGTGCCATTTTGGCATTGCTGCGGCTCCGGTTGCCATATGCATGCGAGAATTCAATTACTTAATCCCCTGAAGCTTGACCCTAAAATGAAATCAAATTTCGCAAATAGTCCCCGAAAGTGCACAAATGAAGCAATCCGACAATTGCCAGCTAAAGCGAGATTTCCATGCAGAGATTGTCCCAAAGACTTGCGTAGCTTTTAGGGTTGCGCGTGTTAGGAGCATTTGATTTGTCAGGCTGATTGTGTAAGCTGTATTTGAAAAAATAAACAAACAAAAAAACACGTATAAAAATAAAATGAAATGTTATAAAATAAAAAGCAAAAAGAACAAAAAATACAAATGTCAGCCGTTGAGAGTAAATCAGTTTTGCCAGCTGTTTTATTATGCAAAGCAAATCGAAAAGTTTTGTGCAATTTGCTTTCAATTATGCAGGCGGGCACCGCCCACAATGCATGGCTTGATTTTTAAATTAAAAGTTTTATTGCGAAACTTTAATGTTGCTTTTTTTTATTTTATTTTATTTTTTTTTTTTTTGTATTTTTTTGTTGTATTTTGCTTGTTTCTGGCGTACATCTCCCAATTGGATTAATCTTTTGTTTTTTTATTTTATTTCGGTTTGGTTTTTGTTTTTCTTATTCTCACTCGATTCTGTTTTTTTTCTTTTTGTTTTGCCATTAAGCCGCAAACTCGTGCCACATGAGTGCACACAGACAAGGTGCCGTCAGACGCTGAGTCAGCCGCACCTTTGGCCTAGCAAGGCGCTTAAAATGCTTCCATCAACGCTTTCTCCACTTAACCGTCTGAGTCTGGCTTACTTTTGCTTTTTTTTCGCAGTTTTCCTCTTCTTTTTGTTTTTGTATTCCGTTGCTTTTTGTTTTATTTTTTCGTACTCAACGTTGCTTGTTTGTCTAAAATTATTACAGTCGATTTCGCTAAGAGCTTAGCATGCTGAGCCATGCCATGCCTTGCCGTGCTTAATCTGCGCCTGTACACCGTTATGCGCGTTATCCTTACCGCTGCTACACGGTTTGCGGTTGCACACATATGTAGGTAGGTAATTGCATTAGGGAATTACTTTTATCGCACGCGCGTTGGCCTTATGAATTTTGCTAACACGCAAAAGCAGCAAGTAAAAATAAAAAACTGCAGCATACTTCACGGTGCGCATTTTCCGCTACTGCATCTGCTGTCATTATGCTCTGACCAGTGACTCCTTTCCTCCTGCAGGCTGCAATTTTCAATTACAAAACTCATTGATACGCAATTAGTTATGGTTATGGTTATGTTTGTGTTTCTGTTGTTGTGTTGTTATTGCAATTGATGTTGTAATTCCGCACAATAACTTAGTTTGTTTATATTAAGCAGGAAAACCCAATTTCAATTGTTCTACTGTGCATTGTGTAAAGCTTTCAATGCTTGTGTCTAGACGTTAAACAAAGGTTCACGGTATTTAATTATCATTATATTGTCCCTATAACATGCTCGTCGGCGGTTGCTTTGTGCGTTAGCTGAACTATTGTTTGAGTTTAATGTTAAGTCAAATAAGGCGATACTGGCTTCTTGTTGTTGACAGACTTTGGATTATGATAACAAGATGGGTTTATTCTAAAGGCTACTGTCAAAACACGGCCGTTGTAAGCTTAACGTACAATAGATTTGCTATAACAATGCAGATTCATATGTAGAGAATTGATAAATGTTGGGCCCTGTTAAGGGTCGCGATTTCCATTCATCATAGCTCACTTGCAAGTGTCTTCTACTGCAGATGGAATTTGGTAGAGGGATTGAGTTCAAAGATTCTTTTGCTATATATTCTCATTTGCAATACTAGTTGAGTAATTTGAAATTATTTCTAAGCCATCCGTGCATGGTTTAATTTTGAATGTAAATTTAATTATTTGAAAATGTTTTTGTGTGGCAACAAACAACCTTCGACGCAAGCACGTGATTCGGCACAATGCATATGCAAATGGAAAGCCGAAACATTTGAACAAAAGCTTCATGCAACAAAAACGACGCATAATTGGATTATATTCTGCTAAACAAATATGCATATGCAAGTGCGATTAAAAAGGTAAAATTTGACCATTTACGAAAATCTTTGCACAATGCGAAATATCAAAACGGTGAAAAAAAAAAAACAAAATGGGTGGATTAAAAATATATGCAAAATATGCGCATGCGGATTTAAACCTTTTGCAAATAATTCCAAATAATGCGAATGCCTGCGTAAACGAATGGAAAACACTAAAAACTTTACTAAACACACTAGATGCGGGCAAAAAAACACTTCGGTGAAATTTATTTTTAATACGCGCCAAAAATCAACGACTAAATTTCTGAAAAATGTTAAAAAATATTTTGGCTAAAAACGAAGCAAAAAAATAAAATAACTCTAAAGCTGCCATTGGGGCTGCAGTCTGTGTAGAAAATGTGTTGACGGCAGCACATTTTTCACTTTGACACGTTTGCAAAAGGCTTTCGACAAGCAAGGATGCGCATACGCGACTGCGCCGCTACAATTTATCATTTGTCTGCCGCTTTTTTGCGTATTTGTTTTGCATATTTTTGTTGATATTTTCTATTTTTTATACATCGTATATTGAACTTTTTTGCTTACGTGACAAACAAATTTCATTGCAATATAATGAAATCAAAAAGAGTTGCCATGTTGGCTAAACAAAAGCTTTTAAGCAAAGAATTTACGTGCAGACAGTTTTCAATTTTATTTAAGCAAAACCAAAGGTGATTGATGGCAACTGCCGGCTGTGGCAGCTGCTGAACTTTCTTGACAAATTAAGCAATAAAAGTGAGTAAAAAACACGAACTAAATGCATGTGTTATGCAATCAAAGTGTCATAAATAAAATAAGAATATATAGAAAATGCTATAAAAACAGCCATGCAGGCAGCGCAGTAAAATCTTTTAGTACCCCATAACTACGACTGGCAGGATATGGCCTTTGAGTCACTCGCTGCATTCCTATAAATTCGAAGAGTGACGGTAATAAAAATCAGCTCAGCTTCGTTTGCGCATTAAAGGCGTCACATAAAAGCGCAAACATGAATGTCAAGACGTAAAACGAAGTCACCAGAAATCAATGCTGACGTCCTTGCACCATCGATACGTGTCAAGCAATCCTTATGCCTTATTATTGTCCCGTAAACCGACGCTTGTTAGCAGGATTTCATAGTTTAAGTTCGCCATTTCTATTTTTATCGTATGCGATTTTGTTTTGACGTTCCAACAATTGTGGTTCTTTTTTTTTTTTTTTGTATTATATGTAATTACTTCGGCTTAATAAATTTTAATGAGGGAATTTATTAATAAAGTAATAAAAATTGCAGAATGGCTTGTAAATGTGAAAAACAGGTGCTTTCCTTAATACGATTCATTTTGTTGACAATTGTGAAGTTAACTTTCACATTTATGTGCAGCTTTTCGGTGCAATTTGTAGTAGATTTGGTTGTTATGTATAATGAAGCTTTGAATGTTTAATTTTATATACATATGCTGTCACTAAGTTCTGAGAGATTTGCTGTCTGTCACTTGGAAATCCTGCTGGATTTTCAGGCATGATGAGAAAAGTATTTTCGATAAATATCTTCAGTTTTTCAGGATATAATTTGGTTGCAGATAAATATCATTTCACGTTGATTTACCTCGCTTGGTGCGTTACTCTACGCACTGAATGTTTAAGAAAGCTTTGCTGGGTATTTGTCTGGCAATTTTTAGAAAGCTTGCGTAGGAAAATTTACTATCAGCAGCTATTGAAATTAAGTGAAATCAGTCAAACATCTCTAAAAACTTTAGGTATGAAATGTTTATCTCACAATAAAAAGAAGCCATCACATGACATCATAAACGCAAACATACTAGAATTAGTCAAGGGGATGATTAAGCATTTCCGCACATCCTAAGCTATTCGAATAAGGCTGTATCCTATGACTGCTACTTTTTCAAGGATTTCCCATAAACTGCCAAAGAATCTGATTACTTGAGAGCCAGCGAAGTCAGCATAGTAACTAGAAGAAACTGAACTGCTTAAATTACAGCAGCCACTTTGAGCTGCTTAACTAGACTTCGGATATACCCACTTCACTTTCAACATGAAAAATTTTAAAAACACTTCACACACATATTAAATGCCGGAACATGTTTCACGCAAGGCTCGAAAAACAACGCAAAAGAAACTGACTTTCGCGCAAAACTTTGACACGCTTAAAATTTCAAACGCTGCGTAAATAATTCATGTGCAATGCGAAAACTTTGCCGCATTGTTTGAAGTTTGCTCACTGGCAGGTAAAATTTCATGAAAATTGCCGGAAATGTGTTGAAAAACAAAAGATGAACATTTTTAGAAACTAATGTCACGGCATATTTGCCATTTTCCATTTTCCAAGTGCTGTGCATAATTTTAATTAGTATTCATTAAACGTTTTGGGTTTTAAGCAAATTTATTTAATTTTATATAAAATGAAAATATTAGAATTATATTTAAAGCTTTGCGGCACACAAAACAAATCAATTTCAACTGTGGCACATTGTTAATTTCAAATTGGCATGGCAACAGCAGCACCAGCGGCCACAATAAGCTGAAATGACCTGGACATAGACAATATTTCATATGCTGATAACTGCCATGAAATGTGCAACGCAAATGAATTTACGAGCTGAAAATGCGCACGTGAAAATCAATTTGAATGCAGAGGCGGCCATCCCATTGTCAATATATTACGCATACGTAGGCAATAACTGTTTTAATTACCGTAAAAACCAAAAGAAATAAATCACAATACAATCAAAAAAATTTGAATTTGGTGCATGGCAGCACATGTGTTGACACAAATAAAAGCAAACTTTGTTTATTTCGCTTTCAAGTGGCTTGTTTACATATATGCATGATTCACTTTGTCATTTCACTTTACACACACTCTTTTTGCTTCCATTATTATTTTCACTTTTTTTCAAAAACAAAAAAAAAAAATAAAAATAAAGAAGCAATAAATCAATTAAAATACGTCAATGACGAAAAATAAAAAAAATAAAAAGTCACGGCTACAATGGGATTCAGAAGTCAGCTCAATCAAAGTAAATTGCCTGTAAAACCTTTGAGTGAATATTCGTATGCATGCCAGCCCGGCGCAGCCAGGCACCCAGCCAGCCAGCCAGCCAGCCAGGAGGAGGAAAGCGAACAAGTGAGCAAGCAACCAATGCATGCAAGCCAAAGCATAGAGGAGCAGCATAAAGGAAGAGGCAAAAGCACACTTCAATCAATATTTATCGTCATGACAATCTTTGTTAAATATACCAGCGAGATTATTGCCAGCAACTTGACTCTGTGTGTGTGTGTGAGTTTGAGCGTTGGCGTATGTGCAGAGTTTGTTATTGGCATTGTTGTATGTTGTCATTATTATTATTATTAACATTGCTGCTGCTGTTGCTGCTGCTAATCTTATTGTTGCAAAGTTGCTTGCTGCCGTTCAGCGTAGATATTAAAAAAAAAAAAACAGCTCATTATGTATTACATTTTTTATTGCATACTATTTTGCGCACACGCAAACAGTGCTGCCCATATATTTCTTACACTTTTTAGAATCAACTGGTAGCAATATTTGTTATATAATTCATATTTTCTTATGAATATTTTTTTCAGGAGAACATTATCTTATTATACCCAACCTTTGTCTAATCTAATCGATTCTAGAGAATGCACAAATTTATAGCTTCGAAGCGTCCGTTTTTCTCAAAACGTGTATACCAATTATGTGACCACGACTGTAAATGCAGAACTTTTTAAATAACGCTTCCTTTTTTCTGTGGCATATTCAAATAAATTGAAATTACAGCTCGATTATGCTGCTCGTCCATTTTTTCTTAAGTACACTGTTGATTTCTGTTTCTCCCTCTTATTATTTTCTCTTTTGCTTTTCTTTTTTGTTCCTTTTTGACTTAATTTATTTTGCTGTGGGTTGCGGACCGTTGTGATAAGCTGATTAACATGTGTTCATACATGTGAATAATGTAGACAGCGACTTCTTGGCAACGCTTGAAGAAGAACAGATAAAAAGAGAGACCAAATCTTGGTCTAATGTCTGTCACGGGTGCAATGAAGCATAAAAGCTGATTTGATTTGAAAAGTCGATATGCAAAGTCAACGTGGCATAATTCGAGAGAATTTTGCGTTGTTCACTTTCTTTTTTTATTTTTATTTTTTTTTTGTTTAATAAATTGGTTTGAGGCTTAGCTGGCAAATCACTTTTGTATATAAGTTATTACGCAGCAGTTTGTTGACATCAAGGGAGTGCCTGCTTATTTACGATACACGCAGCGATATTCTAATTTTATGCTGACGATTATCAGTGCTATATAATGGGATTAGAATATATATACATATTAACATAGAAAATTACTTACATTCACGCAAGGGAAGATGACAAATGAGACATGTGGTTTAAAGTTTTTCCATTTAATGTTTAAATTCTTGGTGAGATTTAAGGGTACTTGTTACTCACACTTGTAGGGCACACAAACCTTGAAATTGATCTAGAAAAATTCCAGTTAAAATAGTGGGTTGCACATTGACCTATTTATTTTATCTAATTATATTCTTAAGGTGATGAATGACGGCGTCACCTCGTTATCTTTGGCTACTTTAATGATATTTTTTACACAGCACAGCTCTATTTTCAATTCTTTTCAGTTAAAGACTTTTGAAACATCTGCTACATCAAGCGCAGTAGCTTACATGAAATTATCTTAAAATAGATATAAAAATTATTCAAAATCATGCCCAATTCAGAATTGCATTTCAATCAACCCAGAGCAGATAAGCTTAACATTTACCTTTTAACTGCCATTCAGTACAGTAACATGTTGCAGTGGGTGCATCGATACTTGCTGCCGCCGAACACAATTGCAGACCAACATCATTGCAACCATCGGTCATTACACAAATTGCGACAGTCATTAAAGCCCAGCAGAGTGAAAGGAAAAAAATCAAAGCATATAAAAACGGTTCACGGAGCAGAACTTCCACTTGATTGAACTGCTGCCGTGGCTGTTGCAGCTGCTGCGTCTGTTGCGGCGCCTGCTGCTGCTTTTGGAGCTACCTTTCAAGATCGTCTTTATGGGACCTGGTGGCAAAATAAACTGACAATTGCAATTGAAACTTTATGGTCATATTATTTTCATTTGGACACTTTAACCCATGCAGCGCGCTGCTCTACGTTGTCACTTGTTCAGACAGAGTATATGGAATACGACGACAACGTTAACGACGGCAATGACATTTCAGCCATCGGACGGCTGAGGCATTCAAGCGTTCAACGCATTTTATTTAGTGTTGTGTATGATTCACTCGAAAAGTTTAGTTAAAAAAGAAGAAGAATTTATAAAAAATAAAAAAATGAAATGTCCATAGACTGGCAATGAATCGCTTTAGAGCCACAAGCTTGCATTGTTTGCTGACTCAGCAATGAAACGTCAGCTGAATGCGTTGAGCATGCTGTGCGACAGGATATGCAATAGTAATGACGGTTGCACATTTGTTGTTTCTTTTGTTATTGTCCGCCCACACACATGACCGTTGAGTTTTTGTTTGGTTTTGTTTTTTTCGGCGCTTTGCACCATTTTATTGTTGCAGGCGCTGCTGTCAGCCATTTGTTCGACACTTAACTAACGTTGGCTCCAGCCAGAAGCTGAAGTAACAACAAGAAAAAAAAGATAAAAAACAAATAAAGAAAACCGAAAGAAAAAAATTCTTAAAAAAACTGGCGATAACTGAAAAAAAAAAAAAAAACAATTCCCATATAAGAAAAAAAAGGCGTAGGAATGCTTTTGAATTTTCATTGCACAGCAGGCATAAAAGTTACACAAACATTTACTTGCATGTTAGTAAAAAATGTCCATTCGCAGCACAGACACAAACAGTTCAAAGCAACAAAAATTGCCACACAAACAAAAGCGCAGTGAAAAAAAGCAAAACAAGGGAAAACAAAGTAGTAAGTGTATTAAAAATAAAAAAATGTTGAAAAAAGCGAAAGAAAATGCAAAAAATATTTGCTGAAAGTATTGCAGTTGACTACACTGTGCAAAAAATCAAGCGGAAAATGGCATAAAAGCAACGAGACAAAAAAATCTGCAATAAAAAAATGCATAGATAAAAGCCAAGCACACGACATAATAAAAGCAAAACCAATACGAAAAAAATAGCCCTGGCTGTTGTTGTTGTTGTTTGGTAGCACGTTTGCATAAAGAAAACCATTATTTTCTGCTAAATTGCACCCAACGGCGGCGTGCCGTACATCACTCACTCATTCACTCATTCGTTGTCTCACTCACTCACTCAGTTAGTCAGTTAGCCAGTCAGCCGCTCACTCACACAGTCACTAAGTCATTCGTGCGTTCATTTTAGCTTCCCTTTGCCTGCCACTGTCGGTGCCACCTGCTCTTTCTGCCTATCTGCTGCTGCATCCTCGCACACAGCCTGCCAATCTTTGCACATTTTCATATAATCATTCATTCAGTCATTCACTCACTCGGCCGCATGCTCGCTGGCCCGTTGCAGCAGTTTGTCAGTTATGCAGGCCGTTTGTCCGGCCAACGCATCATTTGAGCTCAGTCGCTTGATGCAGCAACCTCCGTGTTGTTGTCGTTGCTACCATTGTTGTTGTTGCTGTTGTTTTTTCTGTTGTTGTTTTCATCAACGTCAACATCGTTATCATTGTCCGCAGCAACAATAACAGCAACGTGCTATAGTCTCTTGATTGAAGTGCCTTAGCGTTTATGCCTCTGTCTCGGCAAGCGACGATAGCAAATTTTGTGGCAAGCAAATCCGCGTATAAACGTTGCACATTAGCGCAGAATTATTGCAGCATATTGGCGAAGCTAAACATGTATGCTATTGGTATTGGTAATTGTTTTTTTTTCCAGCTTAATTAGTTTGCCTGCCGTAGAGGATTTCAAAGTTTATTAAAAACTTAGTAAATACGGCAAAACTAAATGAAACTAAAAGCGAGCAAAAAGAGTGTGAGAGGGAGAGAGAAGAAAAAAACTGAACAAAACTTAAATGAAAGCAAAAACTCAGCACAAATTGCCGTCATTAAGTACACAAAAGCGCAAAATGCCAAGTAGATAAATAAATTACGCAATATCCTTTTGTAATTAAACTGAAGACAAAGCTTTGTCAACGCCAATGCACACGAACAATTGTCAAACTCATCAATGAAGGCTAAGTACAGATAGTCCTAGACAAGCAGAGAAGGCGCACGAAGAGCAGAAACAAAAAGAAAAAAATAGAATAAAATAAACTAGCCACAACAATACAAAAACAGAAAAGTAGAAATAAATACAGAAAAACAAAGACAATCAAATTGATTGACAGTATTTATGCTTGACCATTAGTACGCGCAAATAAGGAAACTAGCAAATGAAAAAGAACGAAAAACTTTCGTTGCACGTAAGAAAAAACTAAAAAAAAAGAAATAAGAAAATAAAACAATATGTGCAGCTTTATTGTATAAAGGTAACAATAAACAGGCAACAATATAAACACTCACGTGCAATGCAAACACTGCAAGGGACACCAACTCATGCGCAGTTAAACGCAGAAACAACAAACCAAATAAAAACAAAAAATCACAAAAAATATATACAATGTGTAAAGCCAAAGGACGCAGCAGCCATATGCCGGTGGTCTTGCTCTGCGTGTGTTGTGCGCTTTGGTGCTGTTGGAATTTAAACTCCAGTGTCAACCGCGTGCTTAACCGCCGAAATGAATTACATTGTGAAATTCAGCAATGCGACGTATTTCGTTTTGTATTGTTTAATGGCTGCCACATTGCGTATACGCAATAAACATTGTCTGCTGACTGCGTTAGGCATACGCACTATGAGCCGCGCATTAAATTTCATTTAGTTTGGTTTAGTTTGGTTTTGTTTGGTTTGATTTGCTTGCGTGTTGTTTATGCATGAAATCATTTTGTTTTAATTAAATTTACAATGTACACGCGGCTATGCGCGCGAATATAAAAACTTCTTGCATCTGTAGACAAAATGCTAGAGTCAGGCACAGAGACAGAGGCAGAGTCACAAAAGTGTTAGAGCGTATGGCGAAGCATGCAATGATTTTGCTTATTTGGCATTTGCCAAAGCGTGACATTTATGCAGATTAGTCGAGGTTAGTTACCGCTAATGTGGGCAGCGAGCGGTGGGCGGTGGGCGGTGGGCATGTGGCCTGCATGAAGTGCGCAATTCCAATACTCGTACATTCATGCAGGCGGCTCAGCGCATTGTGACAGAGCTGAATAATTAAGTGGGTGACAAGTGCTGTGTTCTGTGCTCTGTGTCGTGTTGTGTTGTGTTGCTATTTGTTTAGTGGCTTGGCATTGGCATTGCAGCATTTTGTTATTTTGTTGTTGTGCTTATTTACGCTACAATTTCGTTTAATTATCGCTGTAATAATTTACGAGCAAATCTTATTTGCTGTTTTAGAGACTTCGCCTGTTTGTTTGTAATTTGCGGTTAGCCGTGCGTACATGAAAGGCAGCATAGTGTCTATTAGACAAGTAATTATGTTTGTTGTTGAGCAACAACAAAATGTACAACGGTTTAAAATATTTTAATAGCTACCCACGTAGTTTACGAGACAAGGCAGCTTCTTGACAGCTGCCATGCACTATTGCCACTCAAAAGTTTTACGCTCTTGTTTTTGTTATTTTTGCTGTACTGCTAAGCTTCGATGAAGCTTGACTTGCACAAAAGATATTAAAAAATAAATAATGCATTATGTCATTAAGCTAAAGGCTTTGAAGCGCTGAATTAATAAAATGACAACTAAGAGGATCGCATGAGGCTCACGCGGCTGCTTAGCTCAATTTATTACCTGGCGGATGTGCCAGATTAGAGTCACGTGTTTATTTTCGCAAAGATGCCAAAAGTTTGCTACAATAGCCGTGTGACTAAGACAATTCTGGCATTCTGAATTCGGCTTAGTGCCAAACGCCATTTTAAACACGGAATGTGAAGTCTTTTGCAAGCTGCGACTCAATGCAAAGCTCAACTGCGTTTTTAGTCAAAGATTTAAAAAGTTTAAAGATATCGTTTCCTTCTTAAAACTGTCATACATATGACTGACCACACTGCTGAATTACCATTTGAAATCAATGTTTCCATTTTAATCGGTATCCGGTATCTGGCAGAATTATGATCAACTTGTAGTGCCTTTTTCACTGTTACCCTCGAGATCCGAATGCTGGCTTAGACACGTGTTATGTAATTCAATTTGCACTTTTTTAAGAGTTATGTTCCCTTAACAATATTATCAAATTCTAAAGAGTTTTATCAGAGAATGCATTAAGTAATATGCCAATGTAATACGTATGTAGCTTTTAAGCAAATCACCTTGCAATTTCTGTAGCAATTTTTCTGAAACATAATATTTCTCGCACAATCTGTTGGTGCTTTTAAAACGCTAATCATATAAGTTTTATTTTTATTGCGTTTTCAGCTGCTTTTATGCTTTTCTACTTGGCGATGCGAACTAAGCAGATTTGTGCCAGACATACATACGTACAAATGCGCAGTGCAAGTCACAGTTCTGTGGCTGAATGCATTTTAATCTAAAACTTTCACTACGCTGCACAAACACAATTTCGAAAGTACATTCGCGCGCCATTCACAAACACAAAAATACACCGAACACACGCATACCAATGCACACTCACACGCACCACACACGACACTCACTCATGTATATGCGCGCAACTCAATTCTGTTGCCGGCCTTGCTGTGCAGAGGAACGTGGTAGCGCACTTAAATTAAAAAAAAACAGAGCGGCTCATGGTCGCGCACACGTGCTGTCAGTATGTGTGCTGAGGTTTTGCCTTTATTTTTTTATGGCTTTTTTGTACTTTTGCCAAAGACTGTCTTCTGTTTACACAGCAAACAGACAGGCGGACAGACGAACGGGCAAACAAAGCTCTTGCGATAGCAGATGAATATTGTATGGAAACGTGTTTTCTGTACCCCCTTTACTTTTTTTTATTCTTGGATTGTTTTTGTTTCTTGATTTTTTTTTTTTTTTTTTGTTGTTGCTGTTTACGTTTTAGTTTTTGTTAGAGCAACGTTTTCTTTTTGAAATGTTTACCTTTACTTTCTACGTAAGTCACGGTTAGGCTTTTGTATTGCATATGGAGTATGCCACGTTTTCACTCGCATGCCTCGCATTTCCATTTGTCTTTTCTTTTCTCTGCAGCCTACACATTCGCATCGCACATCTTGCCTTTGCGCTCAAAAGCCAGCAAAGGCAAAAGCAAACACAAATACACACAATATGAAAGTTGGCTTTCACTTTAGAGCGCCGTAAGCACTTCGCATTGCTGTCATTTGCGTTTGTTTAACTGTTTGTATGCGTGCTGCGGTTATGTTTAAATAACATTTATAAATATTGAATTTTTCTCTGCTTAATGCATTTAATAAATCTGTCTGTCATGTGAGCTGCTAATAATTTAATTAATTTTCATCGGCAATTGATATTTTTAAAGTTGGTATTTATTAGTTTAATGCAATAATAATTGCTGCGCGTATACATTTCCGAACGCTGTGGCAATAAACAATCAATTTTAATGAGGCCGAATGCCAATTGATGCGCACTTTTGACATGTTTTATATTAATATTAAATCAATACGCATGGTTAGGCAGCCAAACAGTTCAATCAAGTATGCAAACGTAAACACAAACATGTCATATAGGGGAAAAATGGCAATGCGAAAATAAATCACGATTTGCTATTAATATATAATGCCTCAAGCGAAATTTTTTTTGTGTTTTTTTTCTGATTTTATTTTTGTAAGCTCTGAGCTGAAACTTTCGTGCAAAATAACGCGTCAGCAACAGTTGAAAACTTTTTTTTTTTTTTTGAATTCTTACTCCACCCTTGATTGCACCTTTGAGTACAACTTTGCGAAAAAAAAACGAAAAATGAAAAAAAAAAAATTGGCAACTGGCATTAAGGAACATGCAAAAAGTAAAGAAAGAAAATTTGTATTTCTTCTTCTTCTTCTTGCTGCTTAAGTTGTTTTCTTGCCTGCGTCTCACTCTGCATGGCTTTGCTTTGTGCAGGCATCAAGTTTACCAAAGCGATCCTGTCAACTTTGCCTTGACGCCGCCTGCTTACGCTTACATTTATAAATTACTTTTACATAAATTTATAATTTCCTCTGCTCGTTCAGTGTGTGCTGAATGCGCCGTGGCGCTGGCGAAGCATATGCAAAGTTGCTTTCGTGCTTCGACGCTGGCTGGTCTGGCTGCGCAATTCGTGGTTGTCATGACGCATGCGACTCTGCCATTAACTAGCAAATACGTGTGGCAGTTATTCTGCGCTTATGCACATGAGCAGCTATTCTGCTTCCATGCTAGCAAATGTAACTTTTGTGCGATTTGAAGTGCTCACATGCTCATTAAAAAGCATTTGCCGATAATTTGTCTCTTGGCTGAACAGGTTTTTATTAGCATGGAACAACTGCTGCATGCACCAAATATGAACTTTTAAAGGGAACGTTTAAGCGTTTTTAAGCATTTTTGGCTTGGAATTTTCGTATAAGATTTGCTAAGATAAGCAAAACCCGTGAATGTTTATTATACTTTACGTTACTACAAGTAATGTTTGAAATAACTCAATTTCTTGTAGCCCTGAATACAGGGATCTGCTGCTACACTTCGACTCAAACGAAGTTTTATTTTAATATTACAGCGACTTTATTTCAGCTTCACAATCAGTCGTGTGAATACTTACTTCGCAATAAATTTCCTTTCAGTCGCTGAGCACAATTTCAGGAAAATATTCATAGAACCTTTGAAGAGTCCTACATGCATATCGTACAGTTTCATAGGCTAGACTGTTTCCATTAATTAAACTTGTTAGGTTGTGAACTTATATTCCAAAAGACTAGAGTCACTTCGAGTTGCAACATTTCAAAAACTGACCCAACTTTCTTACTCAAAAACTGCCTGGCTGACTTTGGCATTGTTAATTACTTCAAAATTGAACATTTTCAGAGACCTTTGTGTTGCATTCAGTTAAGGAAGAGCAGCAACTTC
Source organism: Stegana nigrithorax (assembly GCA_037044495.1). Taxonomy (NCBI): domain Eukaryota; kingdom Metazoa; phylum Arthropoda; class Insecta; order Diptera; family Drosophilidae; genus Stegana; species Stegana nigrithorax. The sequence goes on along the minus strand of JBAMBQ010000844.1, from coordinate 479,577 downwards.
ATAAATCTTACTCACGTCAGTGGCGCAGGTATAGGCAAGTCCACGCCAGCTTCTTTGCAAAGGTGAATCTATTGGATTAAGTTACCTAGCATGAAAGGGCCTATCATGCTGCCTGGCAGCTGAAAGTGAGCCACTGTCACTATTTGGAAGCACACAAAACGAAACTCAGTCATGTGATTGGCATGAGCCGTGATTCCTTTGTTTCGCGAAATGAGACACATAAATGCCGCATGAATAATCGACATAATGCAGGCATAATAAATGACTTTCAATTACATAAGCGACTGCCTCGCAACAGAAATACAACAACTCATTGACAATCATTTGCCAGCAGAGCATACACGCAGCCCTGATATATGACGTGCCATACGATATTCAAGGCAACGCACGCTGCTGCCGAGCCCTGTGCGAGGAAGCGCATAAGAGTAAAGCAGACACATCCTTCACGCATTGAAGTCGTTTGCCATTAACTTTATGGGCGCCGCATTAAAATGCGCAAATAGTAAGTTAATAATTGCCACTTGACAACTCTGGCGGCGCATACCATAGTGTGAGCAGTGCCAGATATACGCCAACAAAGACGGCTTCGCCGCGTTCTGTGTTCCTGTGGCATAAATAACAGATACGGCGTTTGTTTATTGTCATGCGACGACGACGACGGAGGCGACAGTCACAAGGACAATGACGCTGATGCTGATACTTCTGCTGTTGCTGCTGTTGCCGCCGCTGCTGTTGCTGTCGCTGCTGATGACGCCAAACGTGGGCGAGACAGTGAAATTGTAAATTTAATTAAGTCACTACAAAGCAGGCTCGTCCCACGCGAATTATATATATGCGAATATACGCAAGAGCCGGCTCATACATCACTTTTCACAGACGAGCCATACACGGCGTATGAAAATGTTATAGAAAGTGCGCAGCCGAACGCCAACATGCGAGAACGAGTTGAAATAAATGAATAAATATTGTTGACAATACGAAAGTAATATAAATGACGTGGGCGCCTTCTCCTACACGTATGTGTAGGAAACGACGAGGATGCTCCTGCTGCTACTGATGCTGCTGTTGATGCTGTTGCCTTTGTTTGAGAATATTCTTGGCTTCATTTTGCTCTGCCCTGCTTGTGTATGTGCTGGCTTACACACGATTGTGCGCAGGTGTGTCACACAATGTTGGCGAAAATGCTCCAAAAAAAAAAAAAAAAAAGAAGCGTATTTGTATAAATCTGCTGAGATTAGCCTTTTTGACGGCGCATATAATAAAGCAATGTTGCCAGCAACTACAATCTCAAACAACACCAACAGCAGCAACAGCAGCAACAGCAGCACACAGGGCAAGGACAAAGAAAGCACAAGTGCGGGTTGAGGGAGGTAAGTATGTCACACGACTTAGCTGCTGCCGCGCATTGCCATGACAGATTAATGTCACCGACTCGCCTGCGCGTGCCTCGGCTGACTCCGCCTGTCGTCCGACGAATACCGAATACCGAGACTCTGTCTCACATATTAGCGTATATCAGCGTATTTAAGGTACTCCTCTTTTTTTATTCGTGTGCTTAGCGTTTCGGCAGCTGTTTAAATATTTGACATATGTAGCTGCCATTGTGCAGCGCATAGCTAAAATCCTTTAAAGCTGCAAATTCACAGCAGGTATGCGAGGCAGTGTCTTCTGTTTGTTAGCTGCATTGTTTGAACGTTTTTACGTAGCGGCTACGAGAGCTAGGTTGGAAAATACAACAATCATTTTCGAACGTAAAAAAGGACGAACTGAAAAAGTTGTGAGTTGTTTGATATTGGTATGGTAAAGCATAAAATTATCATTAATGAGTGTTTGCATAAACAAACATCAATTTTCGCCGTTATTTTTTATTGGAGCTTTGTTGACTAAAAATTTTCTCGGCACAACAACAATTACAGCCAAGCAAAGGTCATGAAGTATATTAGAATTCCAGTAGTCTGTTATATCGGAGCCAAAAAGGGAACTATCTGATCCGCTGCAAATGATTAGCACAAAGAAGTTCAAAAGAATCTTAATCTCCGATGAACGAGGTTCGAAGCCAAACTGTTGCTCACATTCTACTTAATTTGAACTTAGGCAGGTAATGGTAAACAATGACACCGTTAAGGATGTGGAATTACTTGCTATCCTGTCAATACTGTATCACATTACCCCATCTCACATACGGCAACGAAATAAATGCGAATGCTTTAATAACTTAAATATGTAGTTGGCAGAGCGTTAGGTTTCCGTAAGAATTATAGTTCACTTGGATATATTTTTGAAGATGATATGAATAACTTCCTTACCTTTTTTGTATTTATGTGCAGACTCAACAGGGAAATGTTTAATAATTGCCTGGTTTGCTCTGGGTATAGTCTCGGCTCATTTATGCTGATGCCAATGAAGAATTCATGAGACTTGCACTTAGGTGTAAGTATATTTGGTGTTTTGGGAGAAGTAAAAGTAAATTAGTCATTTAAAATTAGTAGAAGAAACAGCTTTAAATGTCAGATTATACACTACAATATTTAAATAGCTTAAGATGTTTAACAAAATGCGACACAAAGCTGCTGGCGTCTTTAGTTAAGAATTGGCTATCACAATATCGCAGCTAATGCCTTAAGATAAATTGCATTTATAAGGTTTATTTACAAATTTAACCCTTTAAACAACTCATATGGCCATTTGCTGTCTGCTCAAACACACAAATTTATAATCGTCAAGTCAAGTTGATTATCAGCAGGACAACTTGGCCCACAGTGCGGGCATATGAGCACAACTTGAAGGAGGCAACACAATTTATTTATACATTAACAACTTTAAGGCGAACCTTTTTTCTAGTTGATGTCCTTAGGCGCATATGCTGCGCATAACTTATGCTTTTTTTGTGCTTTGTAATATACATATACACATTTGTTTGTTGTGTATATTGTAAGTTGTTGTTTTTGTTGTTGTTGCAGGCTCATTAAGATTTGTGCCAAAGATGGCACGCAGACATGCCGTCAAAAGGCAAAAACTAAGCAGATGTGTTGATAACAAGGCAAGGCAAGACAAGGCAAGACAAGGCAAGGCAAAGCCAGTGAGCGTGTTTAGGTGTGCGACAACAGGACAAACACTCAAAGGCAGCCAGTAATTGTGTGTGCTTGGGTGTGTGTGAGTGTGTGTGTGTTTGTGTTTGTGTTTTTGTTAAGCATATGCAAGCCACTTACGCAGTCAAATATGTTTCCTTTTGCTGCGCCGCTTGACTTTTGTGTAGCACTTGGCAAGGCGCTAACCTTACTTGTACAGGGCACACACATACACACACTCCAACACACACACACACTGAGAAACACACAACATGGCCATGTTAGCCTTTGTTGGCCTTAACTAAATGAAGCGTGTGCATATGTTAACAAGGTGTCTGCACACTCTGCACTCGAGTGTGGACTCGAGATTAGCTTAAAGCGTGATTTAAGTCAGCTGTGTAGCATCCTTAAGGACTCATTTTTGTTAGATTGTTCGCTCGCATTAGGCGCATTTCTCAATTAAATGCCAAACAGCGCCAAGCTCAGACGAAATTATTTAAGCGTTTTCTAACCTATATTTACTTCTACTTTTCTTCATCGTTTTTACTTTTGGCTTTTTTTCGCAGATTTTCCCACTGATTGCTTGTTTTTTATTATTTTTTATTGAAATACGCAAAAGTTTTGCGCATTGTTGCGGTAAATGCGTTAAGCACTTGCTGCGCATGGCGCTCCGCCCCTTTTTCTATGTTTTTTTGTATTTTTATTGTGTTTCTTTTTTTCCTTTATGTGTACGTCAACAAAGTTTTTCGTTAGACGTGCTGCGATTATCCTAGTTTGCTACGCCTTAAATTTGTGCTGCTCTCTGCTTAGGCTCGTTGCCTATTATGACGCGGGGGAAATGACTTTCTAATGTCTGCGCGCTGCCTTGGCGCGTGCTTTGCGTCATTTTAGTTTTATTTCATTTATTTCTTATATATATTTTCTTTTTGCTTTGGCTGTTCGCTTTTGGGCTTTGCTTTTGCTGCATGGCTTTCAAGCTAATAATGTTATTAGCTTAGGCAATTTCGAAAAGTGTTTTTACTTCATTGCATACTTTGCGGCAAAAAGGACTTTTGTACAAGTTGTGCGCGCGTCTCAAGTCCTTTTTTCAATCAGTTTGTTCTTCTTCTTTTTATTATATTTTTTTATTTTTATTTTTTTTTTATTTGCTATGTGCTTTTGTAAGCCATTTTCAGTTAGTGATTTCATTGTGCTGCTTTGATGCATTTGCGCACTTTTGGCGTAATATCAATTTATTTCTATTTAAAGCTTAAAAAAAAGTTTTGCAATTACTTGCGCAGTTCCAAGTGTGAGTCCTTACCCGTCACCACTTCCTGCTAGCCAATCTAATGTCATCTCTTGCCGCTGACATAAGCTCATTTTTCACGCTTAATTACGAAACAAAGCATAAGTGCGCTACACACAGTCAGACAGTTAGACGGACGGCCGAGACAAGCGACGAAGTCAGTTACAGTCAGGACCACTTAGTGACACATAATTATGCTTTTAGCAAAGGCACCAGCCGGCGTTGGCTTGCCTTGGCGTGTGTGATACGGCAAAGTGAGACGTGACCAGTTGCAGTTTCTTGCTTTGTGTTGCCATTTTTTCCTGATTCGTCTTATCTGCTTACTGCATGTCTTTAGTTCTGTGCACACAACTGACAAGGATTTATGACATCGACACAGTTCGCGTATTGTGCAAGTAATGCGTGTAATATCGTCTCTCTTTGCGGGTTTCGCTTGCTTCGCTTGGTTTTCTTTTTGTTGTTCTTGTTGTAGTCGATGTTTGTGTGGTTGTTGCTGTTGCCGTCGCTTTGCTGCAGTTGCATTTAGCTGATTGATTGCATGATTGATTGCGGTGTATGTGTGCACGCGCTCGTACAACATTATTGTAATTAGTGCAATTGTTTATGATTGCTTTGGTTTGCCACGCGTATCCTGCTACTGAATTAATCAAAATAGGTGCTCCTGTGAAATTTGAAACGAAAATTAGCAAATTGATTGAATTGTCGCTCTACTAATGAAATCATGACATAATAGTTCCAAATTATTTTTTTAATGTCACAATTCAATTCACAGATTTGTCATGTTCAACTTTATAAAAACCAAATAATAAAAGATTCCAATTGTTAACTGTAACAGTTCATGATGATGTATCATGAATCCCTTTTTTTGTCGAAAGCACCCAAAAAATTTTATAATTCTTATTTATTATTCTCGGTTCAGGACACTGAGCTATAACATATTAAATACAATTAGTAGACTTTTCTCTCATGAATTCTTGTACACACTGTCTTTACCTTTGCAGATATCACATCTAAGAATCGAATTTAAGAAAAGTGGTTATACATTTGCGTTTTGAATAAAACATTGTTATTATTGTTGTTATTGACTTTAAAATAATTAAAATCTGTATATTTATTATTACATATTAACATTATATTTCAGTGTATTATAACTTGCACTTGCTTAGTAGCATTGAAGAAAAAAAAACAGCTTAATTAATTGTTATATATGTTATATCAAAGAATCTTGATACTCACATTACCTAAAATGCAGCATGTCGAGGAATTAAATCAATTATGATGTGGAAACTTAAAGGAACTTATTGTCATGCCAAGTCGGTCTTGAGTTGACACTTTGAGTTCAACAAATCACATAAAACCAAGTGCCTCTTTTTACACACCTTTTGATGTAGGAGTCATAAACATTTACATCACACAAGAAACAAATTTTTTTTTTTAAATAATATGAAAAAAAAAACATGAAATATATGAGGAAACCATTTTACATATGTGGTTTCGCCCGAAGGCTATGTTCTTAATAAGCATATAAAAAATTGTACTTTAATGCATCAACTGGACCAAAGGGTACTCCAAATAAGGACTCGCAGGCAGGCCTAGAGGCAGGCAATGAAATCCACTGTCATGGATGCCGGCAGCTTTTACATATTGCATAGCATGCTCTGAAACATATTTAAAATAAATTTTTTTTTTTCGTTTTATTTTTTGGCACTTGTTATGTATATAAAAAAAATAAACAATATATATATACATACATATACACATGTATATATATGGTTATGTGTATAAGTATTATTGTATTTATTTATTTGCGTATATTTTTTTAACCCACTGTGCTGTAAACATATAAAAAACCTATTAAAGTATTGCGCATCCGCGTAAAGTGAAACGCAGAATAAAATGTTAAAAATTAAACAACTTACAAAACGAGCGACGAACACATGTAATTTATTTATTTATAACATTTCAATAATTTTTTTAATATTGTATTTTTTTCGTTTTATACGAGTATAAGAGTCTCGGCGTATTTGCACATGTTTTTTTCATGTTATTACTTCTTTTATTTGCTTTGAGCGCCACAAACTCACAAAGAGGCCGCCACCGTCATCGCCGTCACCGACGACGCCAGCAGCTCACAGCGGAAAGCGGCGGAAGGATGTGTCGGATACGCGCCATGTGCGGTTTATGAGTGTCAGTGACGAGCTCATAGTCGGCGCATAGTGAGCGAGACGCGACTGCGGGGTAATTGCATGTTATATATTATGCCCTTTTTTAACTCATAACAATATTTACTTTAATTTGTTTAAATTTAACTGCCTTAAAGCATTTTTTAAAAGTTTTATTTTTATGCAATTAAAAAAAGTTAAACGTCAGCCAAATTTAATCATGGCACAGCGTAGCTAAGCGTGTGGCCCGCTGGTCCTTTGCTGGGGTTGTCTGTGTGGTCTGGCTGTGGTTCTGGTTCTGGGTTGCATTGGCTTGACTGTGAGCAGCGCACGAGTTAAACTTAAAATCAATATTTGCATTGTAAATTTGAGTTTTGTTAATTAACTTGTGAGTGTGTCACTACATGGCGCACAGTCGTTGCATGTGGCTAAGTAAATTCAACACACGCACACTCACACACACACACACACATCTGCATCTGCAGTTGCAAACCAGTCACACTTCGCGTGTGTGTCGGTTCATTATTTTGTTATTGGTTTGTTTTGTTTTTGTGTTTTTTGCTGCTCTAGTTTGGTTTTTGCCTTTTGGTCAAGTTAAAGTTTTAACCGCGCACAAATTTTGCTGCAGTACTAAGCTGGCAGCCTAATTAGCTTGACTTTACCATGCTCTGCTTTGCTTCTCGTGTGTGTGCTTACCAGATTGGTCCGAGCGGCAACTAAGCTTTGCATACTAAATGTGTGGTCTGCCGAAGTCACTTCACTCACTTGCGTCAGCTTTGAGTGCACTTATATAGTGTTTTTTTCTTTCTGTTTTCCCTTTCAATCGAGTCAGGCATTGGGGCGTGTCAGTATTGCTATTGACTTGCTTCTAGGCATATTCATTTGTTTATGTCGTGGTGCGTATGATGTCCTTTGCATACAAACCATAGCTGAGAGTGTGTATGTATGCTGTGAGTTAATCTGGCAGTTAATTGGATTATTTTGAACATAATCGGCATATTGGGTTTGCCCTGCCGAGCTTATATGTTCTTATGCTATTATTATTAATTCTTATAATGAGATTATGTTACACAAATACACAGCGCACTTACTGAAATACTTTGACTTGGCTATTGATGCTAATTAGTATTCGTGAGTAAATTGTTTCACTTACACACGACACTTGAAGCAAGTAGAAAGAAACAAGTGATTAAATTGCGATTGGCTTAGTTTAATTGTAATAATCAATGAGATTGCATTCAAATTATACATACATTCTGGCCTAGGGCAGAGAAACAATATGATTCGTTAACAAAACAATCTGTATAAAAGTACTTAAATTTAAGTTCATATGATGTCTAAAGTGTTCACTATACTGAAATTAGAAAACGCCTCACTTTGACCCTGCTTAGTTGCCTGTTGCACTTGCTATAGATATATGTCATAATGAGTATATAAAAAAATATGTACGTTGTTGAAATAAACATTTTTGTATTTCTTTTTATATAAGACATATTATTTGCAACTTACTCTGACATGAATATGAAATATTATGTGCTGATGTATTATTGTTTTCAATACCCATAAGGCTTATGTGATTTCAATGCCAATGACTTGGGTATTGTCATAAACGCAGCACTTGTCGACTTACGGATTCAACAAAGTAAACAGAACTTCAAAACAATAATTACGTTTGCTGTAAGTATTCACATCACAAAGCAATTATCAAGGACACATAGAGAGAAATCCATTACGGCAACAAATGAACTGCGCATAAATCATATCGAATAAGTTTAATGTCAACTAAGAAAGAAATAAAAATGGCGCGTCATAAAATATGCACAAATAAACCGAGCGCAAATGTGAGGCCACCCATCCAATGTCACTCATTCCGCAGGCGGCACAAGGCGAGCACAAGCAATGCAACGGAGCAGCAGACGCCAATGAAAGTGAGGCGAAGCCAACAAAGCACTGAGTAAAAGAAAGAAATACACACGACCCGTAGCAATTTATATTGACACATTTTGATTGTATTCATGAATAAATATTTTTCACAAAACAAAATACGAAGCGAAAAAAAAAAGAAAGCAGCATCGAAGGTGGCGGGGCGGTAGAAAAATAAGCAAAGTATGTATAAGAAGCATAAGCAGGAAAGAAGGCAGCAAAAGTAGAAAACGAGCGGAAAGCGCGGCAGGTGGCGGAAGGAAGTCACTCGCTGCCAGTCACCAAGGCAAAGCGGCAGAAAATATTATTTCGAGCACAAGACGTGAGCAAATATGGCAAATAAACTGCTGCTGTCAAGTCGATAGGCTGCCTTACTGCCATACAGTCTATCGTCCTGTCTGACTGCTGGACTTCCCCGATCGCCTGCCAGTCGAATTGTGCGCTTGCTGTTGCCGCAATTTGTCGCGAAGCTACCGTCACAACAACAGCAACAGCAGCACTCACAACAACAACAGCAATGGCAACAACGAGAGCAACAACATTGTCGACAACTATAACGCCAACAACAAGGACCCCCAGTCACATTCATATTTATTTCGTCTCATGCGTATATTGATTTTGTTTATTTTGTCTACATTTCGTATGAATTCTCTGTCGTAATCGTTGCCTGGCTTGGCTTGGCTTGGCATGACACCTACACCACCCAACAACATCCAACAGCATCCAGCAGCAAAGTCGGGCATTTGCCATGCGGCATGATAACCATCAAGTGCGCGCTTACAATTCTCACGCTCGATTAACATTCAAGGATATCACAAATAATTGGAACACAGCATAAATTTCCGACAACAAATGAGCGTTCTCGTACCGGGGTGGCCCCACCGTTGTAGGACGTCGAACTCTCCGAGTCGTCCTAAACACAAAAAAAAAAAAAACCAAAACACAAAAATTGCTACGTTGTTGTTTATAGCGGCGTACAGTAGAGCCCGAAAAAATAAACCTAAGCAGAAACAGAAAAAACAAAAAATCAACAAAAATACACAAATAAAATGCTAAAATGGCGTTTGTAACACGCTTGCCAAAACAAATACGAATCAGCAATTTCCGCCGGATTTGAGTGGAGTTGTTAAGCGTAAATGCTTCTGTTGTTATTGTTGTTGTTGTTGTTGCTGTTCTTGTTGTCAGCTAAGTATAATAATCATGTTTCAGCTTAAAAAGCATAAAAGCGAAATATTTTTAATTATTTTTCGCTTTCACTTTCGTCCCGTTTGTGCCTATTAGGCAACGCCTTTCAACACTCACAATGATTGCCCACCGTGTGCCGCGTAGGCTTACACTCAATGCAATGGCTTGCCTCTGCTGTACGCACATCGGGCGGCTGTCAATCATCTCGAAAATCTAATCATAAACCACAATAACAGCAGCAGCAACAACAACCACAATAACAACAACTCTCTGTGCAATTTGCCACACTAGCAGCATTTTGTGTGCGCAATGACGTCATCGCTGCGTTGGCCGCATTTCATCAAGACGATGCCGCTTCTTATCAACGCCATCGCTGTGGCATTTGCTGTAAACTTCTACGCAAATTGGTCATCTAATTAAGAAGTTAATGTCGGTAAATGATTGCTTGTTTGTTTGATCGTGGTGTTGTTGTTGTTGTTCTTGTTGTTTTTGTGGTTCAAGTTCAAATTGAATTAATGCAATTTCAGTTGTCGCCGTATACCCAGAGGAACTGTTGCTTGTGGTTGGCTCGTGGTGAATGACATAATGGCATAATGGCATTTTAATATCCCTTCTAAGCCACAATGTGCAAACGATTGTGACGGAGATAGATGTGCAGCTTCTGCTTTTTTGCTAATGCTATCACAAACAGTTAAGGCTGGCACAAAGAGTCGAAGTGTCAGGAGAATTCCAAAGTAAAACAGTATGTCGCAGAGTTTTCAATACAAAGCGAAATGCGAATTGGAGCTACAAATATTATTTTTTTCGACAACATCAAGTTGAAGGTGTCGAAGTATCGATTACTGTTACTACTCTGACATTATGAGTCCCTGAAACACAAACTCATTACAAAAGAGTCGGCATGTGTCCATTACTAATTCGATTAGTTTATCCAACAATAATTAGAGCTTTCTTTATGCAAACGTTGAAAACATGCAGAATATTTATTAAAAATTTATTTTTCACTGTTGCATATATGTTATTTGTAGCATATTACGAATAAAAACCGAAATCAATTCAAGCAAAAGCACTCGCAACACTTTCCGTTCATAAAGGACACTCAGCAAGCGCCAGCAAACATTTACTCTTGCACAAATCAATTGCGAAGCACTTTCGACCGCACATCAAGCACAATTTCCATGCTAACTGCGCATAACTGGCCAAAATTGAAAGTCATTTACCATTTAGCATTTAGCATTCACTGATGAGCATTTCGCATTTGAAATCGTTAAGTAAAATATCGTGGCCAAAGCGAATTGCAAATGTACGAAACAGAAATCGTTTTCTCCCGCACTCTGCTGCTGCGCAAGTAATGGCCATTTAGTTTGATAAATATTTGCGCTCTTTGCATATTTCAATGATTTTTCAGTGTGATTGTGAAATATCGATAAGGTTTCATACTGATTGCCAGCGCAGTAACGCTTCATTGCCCGGCATTGGCCGGCGCCGAACGCTGTCTACACAAAAATACGCAATCAATAACACAAACTGATGATGTTTTTTTTTGGCGAATTTAACAAATTTGCTACATTTTGCAGTTGAGCGTAAAGCTTTAATGCTTTCACTGGCAATTTAAGCGATACACAGCCAAGAATACACTGCGTATGAGCTATGTTAAGCTGGCATTGCCATGAAAGCCAGCACAAAGCTGGCAAAGAGGCACACAAATCGACGCCGCAAGCCTGCCAATCGTGCCAGCAAACATGCAGCAGTCACGCAGCCGACCTTGAGCACTTACGGGACACAAAAATTGAATATTTGTGGTTGGTCGCAACACACACACACACACACACTCAAACATATATACATGTATATATGTATGTGCTCAATTTAACCTTTCACACTTTGTATTGATGAACTCTTGGGCCGTGTGTGTCGCTGCCGTGGCCGCTGTTTCTTACATTGCCTGTGCCTTCGCCGCTGCCGCAGCCACAGCCGCTTAATATTATTTCGAAGTGGCACAAAAGCCACATGCGAGACGATAACCAGCCAACGAAGTGCTCCCCAATGTATAATAAAGCAACTTTGTAATGCATTTGATTTATGTGTGCCATTGTATGGTCCACACTCGTGTATGTGTGTGTGTGTGTGTGTGGGTGTGTGGGTGGGTATGTGAGGCCTGCCTGCCCATAGGAGATTTATTGTTATTTTTGTGATGTCGTAGCAACGCGCTGAGAGTTCAACTTCCGCTTGATTTTAAATGCGAGCCGTTGACTTTTGCTTGTTATTAATTTGTGTTGCCTGCGATCTTTGAACCTTTAGTGCCAGCTGAAAGGCCGCAGTGTAAAATTATTAATTATTTATTTGCACAAGCGACAGGTTAGTCGTTGATAAAAATGTATTAAAGCCGACCTTTTTTTTTATTGACACTTGGTAAATGCATTAAAGCGCTTAATTGACTTTTTGCTGTCCCTTCTTTTTTTATATATAATATTTAAATAGATTTTTTTTTTTCTTTTTTTTTTTTTTTTGGTTTATTGAATTGACTGAAAATGTTATTATGGCCAAGCACTTAATTATAATTTAATTTCACTTGCGCGTGCACACAGCAACGCAGGCAGCGCTTGCATTTGTTTGTGGCATGTTAAGGGCTAAGTAATTTGATTTTAAAAAATTAATTTATGCAAATATTAATTTGCGTTTAAAGATAATGTTTATTTTACATTACATGACAAGCCAACGAATCCATTATAAAAAATAAAAATATTGTACATACATTTTCGTTGTTTTCTTGTTTTTGCCGTGTTGTGTTAATGAAGTGTGTTGGTTTTGTTGTTCAAGGGAATGTTGTGGCTTTGATTGGTTGGCAAGCCATTGCAGCGACATGAAATAAAATTCCTGGATCTGTGAATATGAAAATGGTATAGCGATCAGCTGTACAAAGTAAGCAAACAAAATAACAGAGCGATAAGTTGTCACTTTGTGCATCTCAGTGACGGGCTCTTGTTGCCAGTAAGATGCTGACGTCACAAAAATGAGTGTATGCTTGTAGAGGCCTGGCCATTGAAACTGCTCTCTTGATATAACTACAGAGCACACCGAGCATTGTTCGAATAGTAAAAATATTCACGCGCACGGATTCAGTTTGCTGGAACGCATAATCAGCGCACGCATTGAATATTCATATTAGGTATTTTATTCCGTGATTTTATTATGAAAACGCAAAGAGTTGTATAAATGTAGTGCAGGAGAATTATTTCAGCGTAGAGTTCGTTTCAGCTTTGGCTTAACGCGCCAGTCGTGAACATGAGATTGCACTCGTCACTAGTGGCTCTTAGCCTTGCGATCAGTTGTTGCTGTGACGGCGCTGAAATTATCGTTAGATGTAATGGTCCGTTGGCAGTAAATTCACGACCAGCTACTACGCAACTGTATGTGCAGGATCCACCGTTGGAAAGTACGTCTTTAGCGCCAACAGTTAATCAGGTCGATGCTCGAATTTCCAATGTGATTGCCGCGAACGTGCTCCGTTTTGCACAGACGATCGGCCAACAATTGCAGCAGGAGAGCAGCAGCTGTCAGAGCGAAGTGTTCTCACCGCTGAGCGTGATGTCGGCACTCGCATTGCTTGCACTTGGAGCGAAGGGCAAAAGTTATCAAGAGCTGATTGCCTTGTTTGGCGATGTTCATGAATTCCTAAGCCAGCCGCAAAAGTTACACGAACAATTCGGCCTAATGCTGAACGATTCGCAGCAAGAGTTCCCCAGCAATATATCGCCAATGCGCAATCAGGATCCATGGCGTTCCAGCGAGGCACTGCAGAACTTACGTAATCCACTTACGGACTTCAAACCCACCGATCATATTATACATGTGGCCAATGGGCTATTCGCGCAGCAGGGCTACAGCATCAATCAAGATTATAAGTAAGTACAAATGTTGTGTAATCTCAACGAAGGCTAAAGCATATGAATAACCTTATCAACAAAAGCTATAATTAAATATCAGTTGGTTTATTTAAAAAAGAATACTTCTTTTTTTATTTTTAGAACAGTCGTTACCGAAATTTACCATTCGAAATTTGAGGAATTGGATTTTGAACGATCCCCTGCGCAGTCGAGTGCGCATATTAACAAATGGGTCGATCAGCAAACACATGGGAAAATTCCCAAAATCATTGACAGTCCAATCGCAGCGGGCACAAAGATAATACTAATTAGCGCTTTATATTTCAAAGCTTTCTGGGAGTTTGATTTCTTTCTATCCGCCACGAGGGTAGATAAGTTCTATCCCGATGGCGAGGGTGGTCCAGCCATTGAAGTAAACATGATGGCCACTGGTGGCACTTTTCCCTACTATGATGCACCCGAGCATAAGTGTCATATTATTGGCTTCCCATATAAGGGTAATATGTCGACCATGTATATTATACAGCCGCATCAGTCAACACGCGCCAAATTACGCGACTTGCAACAGACCCTGAGCGCAGCGGAAATTGAAGGTATGATTTCACGTATGACCAAGCGCACGGCGGTAGTGGCATTCCCGAAAATGCATCTGGCTCGCAGCATCAAGATGAAGAAACTGCTCAAGAACATGGGCATACACGATATATTCGAGAATGGAGTGAGTGATCTCACGCTTATTGGCATGGAAAAAGCTGGCAAACCAATACATGGTAGCAGTGCAGGCGGGCATTCCACAAATGACAAACCGGATAATTTGAAACATTTGGAAGATTTACGAAAATTGGCTAGTCATGGAGTATCCGATTTCTTTGTAGAGGATATCGTACATAAAGTTGACATTGACATCAACGAGCTCGGCACTGAAGCTGCTGCCGCAACTGTCACATATTTGAAAAAGTCAGGACCGGATGTCACGTTCCGTGCCGATTCGCCATTCATGCTGCTCGTGCGTCACGATCCTACCAAGTTAATATTGTTTTATGGCATAATCAACGCGCCGCCAGCCGCAAGCAAGAGTGATTCTGCTTGTTAAGCTTTTTGTTGTATTAAATTGTTGATAGAATGTTTTATAATATAAAATATAAATTAGTTGAACAGCTTGTTTGATAAATTACCAGCTCATGAAAGTTAAGATTCCTTTAATTTGATTTTTATTTAACTTTTTGATATAGTCTAACTATTGTTGACAAATGCCTTCACTATGTGATTCAGCATTAAAAGCTTTTACAGTTTTTCGTTAATAGAAAGCAAAGTAAAAAACAATAAATGAAAACAAAGAAGCTAATAAGCTATAAGCTGACTCCGATCATAGACAAACCGAAATACTTTTAGCTTAATGCAAAGCAATCACATGACGTCGACAATTTAAATAAATTATATTAAGCAAGGACATCGTTTAGTGAACTAAGCCATCCATTTGAAAATAAGAAGAGCAAAACTGTGCTGAGGCTATTTCTAGGATTGTGAATCTTTCAACCCATACACACATACGTCAGCCGGATGGCCTTGTCCTCAGCTGGAGTATGAGAAAACTGACAGAAAGCGGAAATGGAACTTTTAGCTTTTATCAAATTTGTCATAGTTGCTTGTCGGAAATGAAATTTGTTACCATTAAGCTTATAAAAG
Source organism: Stegana nigrithorax (assembly GCA_037044495.1). Taxonomy (NCBI): domain Eukaryota; kingdom Metazoa; phylum Arthropoda; class Insecta; order Diptera; family Drosophilidae; genus Stegana; species Stegana nigrithorax. Next base: position 464,381 of record JBAMBQ010000844.1, on the reverse strand, counting down.
TGCCAGGGCGAACACACAGTGAAATCTTTAATATTAAAGGCAGCAACAAAAAGTACAACAACAATAAATAATACAAGTTTGTAGTTATGTTTGTTTAGTTATTGAAAAGTAAAATGAGATTGCAGAGCAAAGCAGACTGGCGTGAAATTTGTTTACTCCTAGCAAATGTTGTTTGAAAAGAATTGTAACAAAATCATCAAAGCAAGCCAAAAATTGGAAATGCAAACTATACAGAAAGCAAACTCAAAGCCTAGCATGGGTATAGTGCGAGTGCTGTGGAGATGCTGTGGGAGTGGGAGTGGGTGAGGGTATGCTGACAAAGGAAAATGGTTGGCAGTGCGCTATGCTTGGGTAACTAAATGCAGTGACGGTGACAAAATATATGCACAGCGGACATGGTTTGTGTGCATAAAATTTGCAAATAAATCGATTTCAAAATTGCAAAAGTAAATCATAGACTGCGGCAATGCAAAGGCAATGGTGACGGCGTTGATGACGAAATTGGCGGCAAGGCCGGCGACTGTAGCACACGCAATCGCATTAGCAGTCATCGACGCAATATTATTTATATGCCGCTCGTGTGGCAATGCAGGCGTCACTATGCAGCATTCAGCTGATAGCTCACAACTTTAAAGCGAAACATGTAATGAGCAAAATTTTATTTACTACAAAATGCGAAGCACAACGGCATTTGTTTGCAATGACAAAATGTGTTCGGCATAAATCAGTTGCATGCTTAATGTCAATGATTTGTTTTGAAATGCTTTAATGCAACGAAAAAGACAAAACAAAATAATTAAAAGCAAAAAATTTAAAAAAATAAAAAGTTTACAAAACAAAAATTTAATTTCATGCAACTATAAATTTTGGATTTGAAAATGCTTGCAAAAGCCATGAACATATGTAAAATTTGTACATAATTTTCAAAATCTAGCTTTGTTTTCTTTTTGGTTTATCTGCAGCTTTTATGTGCTAAGCATATGCCGCAAATATTTTGAATTTAATTTAATTTTAAATTTTATCAAAAATTAATTTCCTGCAACTTTTTCACTTTGCACTTTTTAAAAGTCGCGCATAACAAAAACTGCTTATTATGATTACAAAGCAGCCAACGGAAGTAACAAGTTGCTGGCGCCATGGCGACTGCTGCTGCTGCTTCGGTTTGGCTGTTAACAAGAATAAAATGAAACAAGGAAAGTATGCAGAAAGCTGCGGGCCTTATGTGTTATAGTATACGTGTTTTGACAAGAGCATGTTCTCACATGCACCAACACATGCACACACACATACTTGCTTCTACACATTTGTCTGTGTATGGGTTACACTTTGCGTATACTTTAAATAAAATATTTTGCCTTGCAGCAAATACATACATCAACATTGTAGATACACATGTGAAACAATTTCTTACTTTCTACCTTGTTTTCTATTTTTCTTTTTTTTTGAGTTTTCATTTAATGTCTAACCTGTGCTTGACTTTTGTTGTTTAGCAGCTTAAGACATATTTAAGTGTTTAAAGTCGTCTTAGCATGAAATTATAGAAATGTGTAAAAGCGGATGCAAATATTTGATTTGCAACAAAAGCGAATAAAACAAAACGACTGAATATTTCGTCATCTATGTAGTCAAATAAAAATTATTCTTTGTTTGTTTGTATGCTATGTAAATTTGCATTTATATAACGACTTATGAGAAGCTGAATTAAGTTTACTTTAAGGTAACATCAAATGGAAGATTATCCTTGATAATTTCCATTGAAAATACTATGAGACTAAAAGCCATTGCAATGAATTTTTTTTTTTATTTTTGCTTTCTTTAACTCTTGGAATATCTTTAATCAGAAATTGTCTTTTACCTCAACTGTATCTATTATTCGCCTTAGATAAATTCAATAAATGCTTTTTAAAATCTGACAAGTATAAATTGTTCGGTCTTTAATACTAGAAATTGCAAAAAAAAAAGAACATATACGCATCTTGAAAATAAACTGCAACCAATCGCAAAACCACTAACTATACAGACCCTGAATCTACCTGCGGCGCATACAAGTAACAGTAAAAATAAACCGAAATTGCGTACAAATAGAAACAAACTTGTTATCAAATCTGAAATTGGATTTCGCTTGTACATATTTTGGCAAACTGAATTCTGGCATACCCAATCGTTATTCTATTTTAGAGTTGATTAAAAAAAGAAAAATTCTCTTTTTTTGTTATTTTTGTACTTGCTTTTATTATATTGCGCAACTTCCACGCTTTGCACAGCGATCCATGATTGCTTTTTTTATGCTTTATCTCATAGTTGCTAAAGCGAAACTGAATTATGCGCAACTGGCAACAAATGCATGTGAAGCAGTCGGCGAAGTCGAGGAGTCCAACTCATAACTGCAAGAAAAAGTACGCATCCTCACGTGAATATGCAGCGCTGGCAGCCACAACATTGAGGTAAACATTTTTAAGCTATATTTCAACGTTCGCTTTCTTGCATAGCTGAGCAGTAGCTACACACAGCACATAACATACTCCACAACACACCATATTGCACATATTCATGCTGGATGCTCGATATTGATGCTTGCATATTTTTGTCTATCGGCGAATATGATTTTTTTTTCATTGTTTAAGTCAATTTGGGTTTACTTTTTTGCATATTGCGTAGTCCAATTCATTTCACCTACAGGATTTTGCAAGCTTAAATGCGGATTAAAGAGCAGGTAGCCAATTAGGCACTCAATGTAAAGTCAAGTCCTAAACTGTAAAGTCAGAAAGCATAAGCACACACCAGCAAATTCTGTACGCACAATACAATTTGTGGGAAAAATTGTGTTTTCTGTTTTGTTTGTGTTTTGCAAATGCTTTCTACAAATTTCAGCCCTGCACTACGGTTTTGCAATGATAAGTTAGTATTGACAATGGCAATGGCTGCTTCTCTCTCTCTTGCTCTCTCTCTTTTCCAATAAGCTTATGTAAAAAAGTCAACTAAATTGGCTCAACAGTTGCCATTAGATTTTACAGAAGGTTGCAGAGTGATTGGTAAATGAAAATAATTAAAATTCAATCAAGTGTCAACAAGTTATTTTAGTTTAAACAAGAGAAAGCAATTTGCATGCAAACAAACTGCTTCGGCAGCCATTTTAATGAAATTGAGAAAATAAGTTTTTGTTTATATTTACAAGTCGTTAGTGTGGTTCCTTAGCCTGCCCACAGTTTATGTGGGACTTTGACGCATTGCTACTCTGCATGTAGTAATTATTTTGTTTGTTCTGTGGCAGAAAAACTTTTAAATTCTCATTTTTCAATATGTGTAGCTGCTGCCAACTTCAATAGTTTCCATGAAGAATTAATTTTATATTATACAATATTATATAATGAAATTATAATGTGAAAACCAATGTTTTTTGTTTGCATGCATTTCTCTTTTGTCGACACAAACGCACACTGCGCTTCCGTAAAGGTAGAACTGCTATATGCCAGAACTGCTATAATATTTTTTTACTTGTTTTGTTAAATATTTTCTTAACGATTTTGGACTTGTTCAATGCCAACTGAAAGAAATATTTATTTGAATTTATGTTGAAATAAAGTTATCAAATGAAATAAATAATCGGGTAAAGTTCTGAGAAAATCTTGACCCTTTAATTAATCCAATTTGGCTTACATTGCAGACCTCCCTACGAATTCTAACTTAAAACATTTAACATGCTGAGGTTACTTACAAATTAATTTCTAGCAATCATGCATTGATACACTTGAGCCGAGGCCAAGAACTTTGTCTTGCTTTACAAATGAAAACTGAAAAACTACAAAAGTCCTGCGGGAATATGCAAAAAAAGAAAAAAAAAGAAAAAGTTATGCCACCATGTGCGATCCAGCTGGGAAAGCATTTCAAGTATACCTGTAAAACTGTTGCCGTAACATTAACATACAAACGAGGTAGCACTTATCTAGGTTAGCACACACACACTACTCACTCACACACACACACACACACACACACACACACATAACCGTGAATTTAATACGTCTGCAGAGTGAATACTCAGCAAGTGAACACAACACGGCAAGGCACGCATCAGCGCACAAATGCATAGACACCCACTCACATTCGTACACAAACGCAAAGCCTCACACACACACACACACACACCACACACACATACACACTGTCTGAGTGCTGCATCTTGTTTGAGATTTTTCGTGCAAATAAATAAACTCGGCTGGCATGTCGCACATGCAACAAAACAGAAAAGTGCACTTGAGGCTAAACAAGAGTTTATCCACCTGCAGTAAAAAATTAAAAACGGAAATCAAAAAAAAAAATAAAGACAAAGAAGAAAAAAAGTTAAACTGGCAACCGTCGAAGATTGCATACCTAGGCATGTAAGGGTTTGTATGCTTACTTGTTGTTGTAGCTGTTATGCTGTCAACATTGTTGTTCATGTTATTGTTGTTGTTCTTGTTGGCTGCTGGCTGTTGCTGTTTTTGCATTTCACGAGTTGCCAACATGCGAACGAACAACAAAAGGCATTGTCGGCAGTTCATTTCAAGCGTAACATATTGAAAAACTTGTGCTGGCAGCACTTATACATTCATAGGCATGCAGGCATATACAGCTACGCACATATAGATATATATATGTATATATATATATGTAATGTATACAAACGTGTGTGTATATACAAGGTGAGTTCCAAAGTAAACAGGACTTTTTGAATCTAGCGCCCTCTAGTGGCGCCATCTATATGTCAACTGGTGCGTTAGAATCTGCTATCGTTTATCGACTTCCAGTAAAAATTTCATGACATTTCATCTATTGGAAGTGAGGTTATTGCGTTTTAAGTGTCAGTATGTTTTTGTCATCGGTGCGAGAAGATGGAAGTTGGCGTTTGTTGCACGATAATGCGCCGTCTCATCGATCGACGCTTGTGTCCGACTATTTGACCAAAAATCACATTTTAACCATCAACCACTCCCCGTATTCACCTGATATGGCACCGTGCGACTTCTACCTTTTCGGAAAAATGCATTTGCCGATGAAAGGAAAGCGTTATGCAGACGTAGAGGCCATTCAAAAGGCTTGCACCGGCATACTGGCGGCCATACCGGGCAACGAGCTAAAACACTCGTTCGACATGCTTTTGGACCGTGCAAAACGCTGTATTAAAGCAGAAGGAGACTATTTTGAATAAAATAAATTGATTTTGCCGAAAAAACTATTTATTCTGTCTTTTTTTTAAAAGTCCTGTTTACTTTGGAACTCACCTTGTATGTATATATAACTGCATAAGTGTATATGCCTACAATATAATGATTTTTTGTTTGTTGTTGAATGTTATTTGCTTTGCCTGTAAATATTTCATATGTATATTTAGATTAAAACCTATTATGCGCCCTATTCTTATCCATTTTTTTTTTTGCAGTCTGTATTCGTTTTTTTTTGTTTTTTTGATATGTTTTGTTTGTGTTATGTGATTTTGCTCAACCTCGTTTACATTTTCATTGCAATCGCTCTGTGCTCGTTTGCTCTGCAGTTGTTGTGGGTCATGTTTATTTATTTATAATAGAGAAAATTGTTTTGTGCATGAGTTGAGCCTGCATTTTCTGCTACGTTCTTTATTTACTGGGTTAAGAGTTGCAGCAGACGGCACAAAAAAAAAAAAACGAAGAAGAACAATGTAAGGCAGTTAATGTATTTCTATACTCATAGAAAATGTGTTGATATGGGAAATAATCTACAATAAATTTGTGAATGCACCCCATGTGTATTGAGCATTTATTTCTTAACAATAACTTCTCTTCTCTGCGTTGTTGTACACAGACACGCTTAAGACGCCATTAAGAAATTTTGCATGCCATTGGTCAGCATGAAACACATTATCCTTTTAATTGTTTTCTTTGCAGAGTTTTATTTGCATTCCTTGTAATTTCGTTATAAGAAATTTCATTTAAGCAGTCTTAAATGGTTTTCGATTAAATAAAGCTCTGCCACTGGTAAATTTTATTCTCACTACTCACGAGTATTTTCCGTATTCAGAAGTCTTTACTTTTTGTTTCAAACTCTTTGCCTTAAGAAATGACAAAGACAACTGTGACCACAGTTCAGCTGCCCATGAGGCAGGTGTACCAATTAAAATTCTCATATTCATTAATTATTCACTGTTTAATGCTTTCAATGCTTTTGTGCTTAAATTGCGGTTATCAGGTTGTGAGAATTCATGTTTTCTGCCGTAAACGATTGTTTCAAAGATGTTTAACTAAAAGGCATGGCTTTGTCCAGACCATCGTTATATTAACCAATAAAATTTAACATTTAAATAAACATTATTAATGAATGCTTTACAAAATAAAGTCAGTCTGTCATAGAAATGAGGCAATTAAAATTTGTATGTACTGCTGCAAGATTCTTAAGGTTAAAAGTAATAGTAAAATTACCTTTACACTTTAAATATACACCAATAAAAATAAAACAAAAACATGATATATTATACCAGTTAAGTTCTCTTTTACAAAAATGGATAGATGAGTATCCATTAATGTAAAATCTGTAGCTATGGATTAGTGGTTGCATCATTGAATTAAAACCAATTCAGCAATGGTTTTCAATTGTTTAAGCCTAAAGAGAATAATAATTTAAGAAAAATGTTATTCGTATATAAGATTATACATTTTAAGAACATTCAATTTTTAATTCCTTTTCTTATGTTTCTGCGGATGGCTCATAACTGTTTTAGAACTTCGATTTAATAAAATTCAGTTTCGTTATCTTGCTGTGACTAAATCAACTTCGAATTGCGCCTTTCCACTCAAATGGCTGCGCAAACAGTGACAAGACTTCATCAAGAAACTATAAAGTCGTTCCTTGCCACATACACGTATATTTACTCATACACTCTCTTACTCTGTGGCAGCCTATCCTAGACATCTTCGTTTAACTACTTGTAGCCGTGCTGCTAACTTTCGTCATTATGAGGATTTAATTAACTGTGCCACAAGCAGGCAGCGCAGAAAAGGAAGCACAACATATTTTCAAGTGAATCGAATGGTGTCAAAAAGTGTCATAGCGTATAATCAACAGCAAAATGCCGACGTTGCTAGAGGACCAAAAAAAAAAAAAGCGAAGCAAATAAAATAATAATTGCGGGCAAGTGCGCAAGTTGCCAGTCACGCCCCAAACCAGCGCATGACCAAATACACGCGCGCAAGCCTTCAAAGTGTGTTGTCTGGCTGTCTGTCTGGGTGGCTGGGTGGCTGGCTGGCAAAGCAAATAAAACATTTTATTAACGTCATTTAGATAATCTGCCATAATAATGAGCGAGCGAAAGATGGAAACAAAAATAAAAGTATATGAAAGCGAAACTCATAAATGCAAGACAACTTTGGCAGAAGTTTGCCCACAATAACAAAAAGAACAACTATCACGAACAAGTACAATAAAAGTATGTACGCGTTTGTACACAATGGCAGCGCAAAAGTAACTTAGCGCATTGTTTCTGCGCTTGGCACCACACAGTGCCACAATGCTCTTGCTGCACTGCTCCATTACTTCCATTCCTTACTCTCTCTGACGTGTACAAATTCTTTGTGGTTTCGTCCGCATTTGCTTTGCTCTGCTGCTATTTGGTTTCTTCTTTTCTTTCACTTTGTTAGTGATTATTTTGAAGTGTTTTCGAAAGATAAGTTTGCATACTTCCGAACGTGGCGTGCATACTTTCAAGGAATCATTTCCAATTTATAATAAATATTTTCCACTTGTGCTCGCTTGCACATTCCCTAAATGGCAAATCATTTCAAGCAAAAGCTTTAATTTTCTTTTTTTTTAATTCTCCTAATTAGCATTGCATGTTCTATGTATGAATCTTCTACCATTACGTTGACGCTAAATATTATTTAACTAAATAAGCATAATTTCTGCAACCACGAGTGCATTTCGCATGCAAACTTAATGTACTCTACCAAGTGTTGGCACTGCAAAATGCAGTAGTTGAAACTAAATTTTTTGTTTACTTGTTGTTCGCGCTCTTGAAAAACAAACCGCAAAATTATAAAATAATAAAATTTTTGTTGGCTGCAGTTACGTGCTGCGCTTGTGGCAAACGCAGTGCAAAATATTCATAATAGAAAAAACCACTTAAAAACGCAGAGAGGTAAATGCGTTGAAATTGCCACCACATTAGCGCATGAACTGCGTTTTTCTGCTTTTTGAAGCATATTATATTTTTTTAATTATTACACAATTTTCAAACAACTTTTCAAAAGTTAGAGCGGGCTCACAACAAGCTTAAAAATGTAGATGAAATTTATAAATAGAAATTGCATAATGACCTAACGATTTTTTAGCCAATCAACAATCCTGGAAAAACTAAATTTTCTTTTATTTTCGCAACATGAATGAATATTTATCCTCTTAACGTGCTTTAAACGATTTTTTAACATTATTGAAATGTCATTATGAAAATGTCATTATTGAAATGTATATTGCAGTTAATTTCGTTTTCGGCTTTCTGCCGACCGAGAATTCGTAAATTTCTTTTCATTTGGGTAAACGGGACTTGTGCAAAGGGAGATTTGCCAAAAATGGATTCTCTTGTGGTCGCTAAATGTCATACTGCATTTTAATTTCCTGTCATTGTGCCATTCTAATTATGCCGCATGCAGCTTGGGTCTCACTGCTTAGCACGCACAGCCACAACTGAGTTCTACTGTTTTGAATTATAAAATAAGATAAGTTCATGCTTCATAAGCCCTTATCAGATGGCTTTAACTAATATCTATCTTTTAAATTGTGGAGCTGCTCGTACTTTAATATTGTAGAAAAGCAAAAGCATGGAACAAAACCAAAAAGAAAACCAAAACAATAAAAGAAAGAAAAAAAGAAAATGAAATGAAAACAGTAAAAAGAAACGCAAGAAAGTAACCTGAAACAAGTTGAGCAGATTGGCGTGTGCGTCAAACTTGACACGCTTTAATGCATGTTCTTACTCAAGTCTAAGTCGGTCTTAGCTTCAGCTGCTGCTGCTGCTGCTTCTGCTGCTATTGCCGCTGCCGTTGTTTTTGTCTCTGGAGTTTGCCCTTGTCACTGCTGCCGCTCCTGCTTCTGCTCCGTTTGTTGCTTTAAGTGCTACCCATGTTGTGGGGTTCATAAGTAATTCAAGCGTCTTAAATGCTGCTACAACCTTGCATGTTGGCTTTTAAACTCATTGTTGTTCTTTTTGTTGTTGTTGTTATTGTTATTATTATTTTTGTTGCTTTGCTTGCACGTCAACGCAGTCACGTGCCAAAGCCACGTTGGACATTTTGTGAGGCTTTCTTTCTTCTGCTTCTGTTTTCGCTTGGTTCCTTTCAAATGACAGCTGAAACAAAGTGTGCATGTGCTGCACTTGGAGATTTGTCAGTGGGGCGTATTTGGTGTGTGGTGTGGAGTCGTGTGGTGTAATGTGATGTGTATGGCTGCCAACTGCAGTCATGCTGAAAGCAGTAACTCAATCTACATAATTTGTGCACATTGTCACACTGAACCACAGCGAATGCAACACTTTTCTATTACTGTTGTTGTTGTTGTTACATTGGACTCACAGTTCAGTTAATAGTGCCTCACTACGGTTTTACAATGATGTGAGAAGTGCACTATAGGGTAAAAAGAAGTGTTTACCAATGACTCCTGATTAAGGTCAAATGCTTTTCTCTCATTTGAAGTATTTTTACGATCGAACCGAGCCAACAGAGCCAATGCGGCTTTAAAAATTTAACCATGTCTGAAAAGCTTTTTTGCTGAACTTGGATCTGGATACACATAAGCTATGCAGGAACGCCAGTGTGTGCATTTCATGCTGTTGTGTAAGGTAACAGAAATACTTTAAAAGCCAAAGAAAATCTCTACAAAGTGAGAACCATCTGATAGAGTCGACATTAGGCAGCCGATCGCTTTTATTTACAGAGTCAAAGTAAATCGTTTTATAACAAAAATATGCGCAATTGGAATTTCATAGAGTGAGTTTCTAATCGGCAAGTGATTGCTGAAACGCCAAAGGCAGCAGCAGCATAATCCTCAGTGCAACGTTATGCACGTCAAATGTAACCAATGTAAGTAAATTTAAGCGCCTGCTGCAGAATCTCAAGCCACACTTAACGTCTCATGCCAACCACACAGCAACCAGGAACCAAAAGCCATTACCCAACTTTCTTGCGGACGGACCACGTGGCCGACTGCACGGTTTCACTTTCATGGCGCATATTAAATAAAAACTTTAAACAGCCTGCAGCCAGCCATTGCTTACGCATAAAATGGCATTGTGCCAGCGCAGATAATATGCAGAAACACAATCCAACACACACCACACACACAACAGCTGTCACACCCAGCCAGTGTAATTCCTGCCTCCAACTGCCACCGAATGCACGCATTACAATTCATGCTCACGTGCGCAGTTTCTTTACTTTTATGTTATTTTCTTTCTTTTTTTTTCCAGTCATTTAAACGCACACGAGCGACTTTACAATCGCATAATTGAATTCATGCATTTGTCTGTCCTTTCCCTTGTCGGTTAGCTGGTTTGTCTGTGTCTGTCAGTAGTTTTCATAGCATACCTTAAGGCGCTATAAATTTTTTGCTTGCAACAACTTGCAGCTTACTGATAAATGCAAAAGCAACTTTAAACTATGTGAATTGCGATGAGCTGAGCGTCGCTGCTGCTGCCTCGAAAATTTGTCAGACAACTAAGGGAGCAAAGCACGACAAAGCAATGCCATAGAGAGCATAGAGCAATGGAAAGCAGAGCAGTGTGTAGAGCAAGCGAAGGGAAATGATGACATCAACTCAGCATTAATGTGGCAACTTTTCGTGGCAGCCAGCTGTTGTGTCCTCGAAGACGTTGAATACGAGTGAACGCCTTCGGTGTACAGAAGGTGCAAAAACTTTATCGCGCAAACTTTAAGCTACAAGTGAGGAGCGACTACAGCCACGTAAAAAAATAATCCAAAAGGAAAACAACAAAGGAACTATAAAAGAAAGCGGTGAAAGCGCAGCAGAGTAATTCTTCTCCTTAAACTACATAGTTCAAAGTTTTCGCGCATTTTAATGATCCTTTCAAAATATATTCGTATATGTATGTGCCATGAAAGGATTGACGCGCGGTAGCAGCTCTTACATGGGCCACACCCCATGGCGGCGTTGGCTTGTTTGAATGCGGGCTGCCTTGGGGCTTGTTGCAGCATAATTTTCGCAGTAAATTAATGAAAAGTACGAAATAAATTTTATTATGGCTAAGCCATGCGTAAAAAAGATTAATTGCTAGCAGCTGAGCATAAAGATAATTTCGCAACTGGGTGGCTGCGTGGACGGTATATAAATTTGGCGCAGAAGACAATGAAAATACAAAAAATGCGAAAACCAAAGGTTTACCCTTAATTGAAATATGGAATTAGGTTTTGGCTGTAAGAAGTTCATTTATTTTATTTTTCTGACTGATAAACAAATCGCAGACTGACAGCAAGTTTAATAGATCCGATTCTATGGAAAGATTCAACTCTTACACGTATTTACAGATTCACAAGAAAAGTTCGTATTGAATGGAAAATCATTTTGAATTCCGCATGGCTTTATTAAGTGCGGCTGGCATAAGAACTCAAACAGATAATTCTTAAATGTTATGTTTTAACCAGTGAGATATAATTAAAATCTTGATTTTCGAAAAATTTCTATAACTTATTTAGTTAAATATAAGGGTCTCAGTCACTTTTACATAAAATTACACACATCACATAAGTGACTGACGGAGCTGTTATGGCGATAAAGATAGATCATTGAATTCCGGTCATTTATCCGTCATCTTCATAAGAGCTAAATTACTTTCTGTTTTTTTTTTTTTTTTTTTGTTTTTTGTATTTAGCTGTCTTTTTTTCCTCTAAAAGTTTAAAAACAACATATTTCTCATTTTTATACATGACACATTCAGTTTTATCGCCACAAACTAAGCAAAGCTTTGCAAATGATGAATGCATATTAAATCCTATCAACACATAAATATATCTTCGTTCTTCCTCCATGCTGAATCGCATGCTCGGTTGCACTTAGTAAGCCAGCCACTCCGATTTTAAACCCTCACATGCACCAAGCCTCAAATGTCTCTCATGTTAATTGCATTCCGGCATGCAGTTGCCTGCATCATCAGGCCAACCCCACGAAGAGTCGCCCTGTGCACTCGTTCAAGGACTACGCTAGTACTTAGTAAGTGCACTAAAAAGCAGCTTAATGTCACGCGATATTTGTGTGAGACAACAAAACACTACACAACACAACACAACGCCGACCCGCATGCCTGCTTTGGTTGGTTGGTGGCTTGGATGATTGCGTGTTGACGCCGATGTCGTTGCACTTAGCACACGCTGCCACTGCCCCCTGTTGCCAGAGGCGTGCTTGCGTGTGTCGCCAACTTAAACGGCAAATGAGCTGGCACTTAAGATTAAATCAACAAACAGGCATGTATAAATGCGTATCTATGCATGTAAGACATCCTCTACAATCCTCTCCCTCAATCTCCCAGTCTTGTGCTGTATGTTATGTGTCGCTTACGTGTCGTAGGTCATAAAGAAGTGCAGTGCAATGTTTTCTAGAGATTATCTTGAAAGATACCGAGAACGAGTATCAAATGTTGTTTGCGCGTTTATGTCCTTTATTTCACATTAGTTTGCAGCAAAGGACTCGCAGCTGTGGGTGCACGCAAACAAAGGTGCTTTGATGTGTTCCCATTAAAGCGAAATTTCTTTATTCAGCTCTAGACATCTTTATCATTCTCTCTGTGTGTTTTTGAATTTAAGTTGAAATTAATATAACGTGTCTGATTACATTGCCGGCTCATTGCTGTTAGCCAAATACGTTTTCCATTCATCTGCAGTTATTTAATTAGAAAAGTTAGCTTGCCTTTGGTGACTTCAGGCATTTAATTTTCTATGTTGTGGATATATAATAAGATTTTATGGTTTTTGATTTGAATTGGGTTATGCGTAAATGTCAACTGAAGCATTTCACATAAAAAATGTTCTTATGTTTTTTTTTTTTTTTGTTTTTTTATTCAAAGCGAATGGAAAATTTTATACATAGAAATTTTGAACACAAACTGAAATTTCTCCAATATTTGGACACCCTTTCTTTTTTTTATAAGTATTAATACAGAAATTTTATGTAATAAAACTGATACATGATAATGTCGCCATATAATTATTATATAACTTTTTTGTCTACAGATTTAGAAATTAAACAATTCTGTTTTATGAAGTATTTAATCAGCAATAAAAACACTTTATATGTGTAATAAAAATGTTAAACAAAAAACGCTTTACTGTGAATCAGTGTTGTCCTTAAGCCGTATCCTGTTGTATCAATTTGCAAAACACTTAAACCTTGAATAAGCTTAATTTATGAATTGTGTAACTATAATAACAAAAACTCATAATAAATTCGACAAGCAGAAAACTTTATGCAAAAATTCAACAACAGCAACAAAACATGCAAAAAAAAAGGGTAGAAAAATTAAATAAACAACACAACAACTACAACATTAACAACTGGCAGCCAGCAGTTAGAAACAAAATGAACCAAAAAAAGGCAGTAGTTTGGTTTTGTTTGCTTTTTTGATAACTTTTTTGTCAGTAATTTTCATCAGCTGCCAAGCAGAACGCAAACTATGCATGTGTATGTAAATTTATTTCGAGAACTAACACAACAACTACTACGACGACGACGACGATGACGGCGGCTATGACTCCTACAAAAAAACAAAGAAACAAGGAAAACAACAACAAATAAGCAACAACGTAATGGGTGTTATTTTGTTTATGAAACAATATGCGAATAAGCCCACACAGTGGTGAAAAGTGGGAAAAAGTCGACGCTGCTCTGGCGAAGGCCACGTGCTGCTGTTGGTGTATTGGTCGGCTACAACGAGCGACAGAGGCAATATGCTAGACGATGATGATGACGTTTACTACTAAAAATAACAACACGTAAATCTGGCAACATCTGACAACTACAGCCATTTGGCTTGTACCCATGCGAGAGACGGAGTCAACGGGCGAGAGAGGCACGTTTGTAGTTTGGAGTGCGTGCGAAATGCACAAAGTTTTGCAATTTTAATAACTATGTGTGTGTGTGTGTGTGTGTGCATGCATGTATGTGGCATGTTTTAGTGGCACGCATGTGTATGTGTGTGTAGCTATTCCGCATCAATTTCCGGCATGTTTTAACAAATAAATGTGTGCCAGTATGACAATCAGAACTAGGCGAACTTAGCTGCGCCTGCATGTATGCAACGAAAATTCTTTGCCTACAAGTGCAAGCAAATAAAACGAAGTGTACGAAGCAACGTACCAGCTGCCAATATAGGCAATAACTTTGAAAGTTTTCCATATGGCCAAACTATTTTTCGGCTACTTAAGCGTTCTTTGGCATGCATGGCGTATGCGCAATGCCTTCACACTTGGCTATACTTAATGTGCGTTGATATTTGCAGCGACATTTGTATGAGTATGTGTGAATGCGCTCTGCTCTAAGCACGTTAGTGTAGAGACATGCACTGCATTGTGTAAAATACACAACAATTTAAACGCATTTGGCCAGCGCTGCCAAATTGGTGCAAATGTGCGTTGATGCTTGATTTGTGCTGTCCACGTGGTTGGCGCCGTTTTGTCCCTGCTGCTGTTGGCATAATTAATGCACCACTCGGCTGGAGGGCATGTTGTGCATGATTTTCGACAATGTGCAGCTAGCTTGTGGAGCAGCACACAGTTTCGCAGTGCGCCTGCCTTTGCATAATTCGTGGTTTGCGGCGCTCGTCAATGCAAAGGTTACTTAGTGTAAATGAAAACGAATCAGGCGTGCGTTTATACCGAAACAGGAACCTGTTATAGTTTAAAAGCAACAACAAGTCTCAGTCTTGGCACTGAGAAATTTGATTCAATGTTGAATTATGCTTTGCAATAATTTCAAGAGTAAATTCCTGTTAAGTTCTTAATACCATTTTTTATACAATATAAACGCATACATATAGTGATTTTTGCAGAAAATAACAGTATACATTAGTAGTACATTTAGTTTGGTTCTGCATATGCAAACCACATATGTTTGTTCCATTTAAGTAAATTAAGTTTATGCGAGAATATATGTCATCTAATTTGCTTAATATTTCTACAGTGAAAATCATTTTTAAAATATTGTGAAACCCTCGCATCAATTAATTTTGATTGAAACTAAAAAAAAAAAAAAAAAACACAATCTTATATGAAAAATTAGTTCCTTTTTGTTCGCTGATGACTAAAAGACTGCATTCTCTTTTGTTTAGTCAGGTTCACTTTTTCAAGATTGTTCGGTTGCGAGGAATTAAAGAAGTTCGTATTATATAGTAAACTTTTAAAGTTCACATTTCTGAACGTTTTCGAGTTTGTACTTTACATGTCAAATTAAAAGAAAAAAAAAATTGAAATTAATTAGCATTTTCGTACTCAACTGAACTGAACTCAACTCAATTAAACTGTCTTTACTTGCACGACAGTTTCATAGTCCTTGCTCAAATACAGCTATGCCTTCCTAAGCAGTTGCTGCATTTACAATTTCCGCTTCCTTTCGACAAACATAACTTAAGCATGGCGCTGGAGGCAAAACGCAATGCAGCGCACAGTACAGTACACTGCAACAAAAAACACAATATACGAACAATAAAACCGCCCAGCCCTGTTATAACTGAAGAGAAGCACACGACAATATTTACGCTTTTATTGCTTCGCTTTATTTCGCTCGGCCGTTGAGGCACTTCCGCGTCGAGACACTTTGACAGGCGACAGCCAAGAGTTGAACTGAGACGACATCAATGCCATTACGGACACGAGAAGTCGCTTGTACAGTTATGCGACTTCAGTCGTGTCATGGCTTTTCTGTGCAGGCTGACGTTGTGCTACTGACTGACTGCAGGGACTGACAACAGTCATTGTCGGCATCATTGTCAGCGTCATCAACATCATCATTATCATCATCATAAAAACGCTATCGACTGCATTTTCTCATCACTGATTTATGAATATTGACAAAGGCGACGGCAGCAGCCGCATCGCTAGCAAATAAACGGTATGTTATGTGCGTGCGTGTGTGTGTGTGTGTGTGTGTGTGTGTGTGTGGGAGTGAGAGTGAGGATCGTCATTGTTTCGTTGGTTCGTCGCCAGTTTTATGGCTCGTTGGCAGTCATTATGAGGTGGCGCGTGAGTTATTATTTTTAGTTTCCACACCCCCGCCGTCTTCTTCAGCTGGCTCGAGTGCTGAATTGTTTATAAAGCGCCAAGAATTGCAAAATGTAAAACGAAATCGCTCGTTATTGCGCATCAAATGCGTGAAAAACCCCATAATAAACTCGTTATGCAGCATATCGATCAGCAGCTGCATGCACTTACATTGCCTGCAGCCGACTTGCCTCTACTTGTCTCTTTTTGTTAGCTTGCTTGTGTGTCAACAGCGCGTATGTGTAATATTCCGCTGACGTATGTTTAAATTGCTCGCATAAGCACACATGAGTGTTTACAAGTAAGGTGTGAAAAACGCTGATAAAGACGGACTTTATGCCACATTGTTAACGACAATAAAAAAAAACACATTGTTTAAGCACATAAAATATTAAAATGAAACAATGCTGGGCAGCTACCATCAGTTGGAAAGTTATGAGAGTGTTTAGTGGATTGTGTTTCCATGGGATCAGCCTTTTAAGTTTGGGCTCAGACCTCGAAGCAATGTTATGGCAAATCATGTATGACGGAATGAAGATAACACCTTAATTGCGTGAGCAGTAGCAGGACGCGCAGCCTTTGCAGCAACATTACTAACACCCAAAGGAAGTTGCAGCATAAAAGAGACTAATTGTCTCAATGGTCAAATGAATCCTGCTTTATGCAGCTCCTCAGTTTGAACTGAACCAATTAGGGTTCCGTGCTAAACTGTAACATGCAACTAGTTCTGCTTTTAGTTCTGCTTGAAAATAATAAACCCATCACAACATTTTACAGTCGCTTACTTTCAGTTGGCTACATCAATATGCATGTGACACTTGACTGAGTTCGTTACGTAATTAAACTTGAAAATGGAAAAAAGCGAATACACTGTGGAAACTAATTTAATTTTGTGCGTATTAACTAATTATCTTAATTAATTAACTTTTCAAATGAGTGCCATGCCAAGCTCTTGACTGCTTTCGCATACGAAGACAGCAATGAGAAGTAATTTTAAATGCGTAGGTACTGCTTCACCCAATGCCAAATTGTGCTGTTGCGAAAGAGATTGTAAATTAAATAATTAAATATTTGATAGTGCCGCAAATGTATTTACTATTAACAAATTCAATAAATTCTCGCCTTGGCCATTGCCAATAGGCTGCAGAGCCAACACTTAACACAAATTGCTAATTTGCATATCGAGTGCAAACAAAAGTCGGTTATCAGCATTTTGCAAATAAAGTGCATTGCTTTGCTAATAATCGAATGCACTTCTACTGCTGCTAGCTGCACCACATACAGTGTATAATGAGGACATGGCTTGGTGCGCGCAAAAGACGTTGTAACCATAGCCAAGGAAAATCATAGCAGCGGCAACAGAAGCAGCACCAAGTAGCAATAATTGCTTCTAATATAGTTGCCCGGCAATGCACTGTGCTCAGCGTTGCTTGTGCGAGTTAACGTTGTTGTTGTTGTTGTTATTATTGCTGTATGCATTACTGTTGAACACCTTAAGCGCAAGTGCTATGGAAATTGGAAATTAATTACGTTGATGGCAACGCAACGTTGCCGACACAGTCGCTCCCCCTTTGCTGGCTCATCCGGTTTCCGTATGCTAAAAGCAGTTCACCCTGTATAGAAACACTAAAATTGCATTGCTTATGACAATAACGAATTCGACTACAACAACTTTGGCCGAAGCAGAAGTGAACAGAAGCTGAGGAAAGGACTGCAAGGCACAGTAAGCACAGTAGCAGAGGTCATAGTATACAGCGCATATATTATGTGTACACAGTCACAGAAGCAAATCTCAGCGACTTTTCTCTTAGCGCAATATTCGAATTCTCTTACAATGACAACGTTGGCTTAACTGGCAAGAATTGGCGCTTTGGTCTTCCAGTGCTTTGCATTTAATTAATTTCACTTTTCATTAGCTCTCTTATAGTTGAAGGGCTTAGTTTTTACGTGCTGGCCATTAAATAAAATTATTAAAAAACGAAAATAGTTTATTAAATTGAATAGAATACAAAAAGAAAAAAATTAAAAAATAAGAATATAATTTCATCAAGTAATCGCGTAAGTTAAACAAATATGTGCCAAATGCCTAAATGAAGACATGTTTAGCAAGCGAATTAGAGACTTAGCATACACACATAGACTTTGTAACTTGGACAGCTGCAGCACTGCAGATCATGAGTGAGAATTCAATTTATTAATCTAAACTACATAAACATTCAATTTAATATGAGTGCTTCTGGAGTTTGGAAATCGATGAAGATGATTAAGCTTTGATTGTTTCATTGGGAATAAAAATAGGAAAAAATTACTTGTGCCACTTTTTCGTCTGTCCAAATTGACAGCAGATATACGACTTAACTTATTTTCAAAAAAAATAAAAAGAAAGTGCAATTGTTAGGAAATCGTGCTGCATAAATTTTCCATGCTATATTTCGTACAGGATAAATATTCTCAATTCCATTTTCACAACTACCTTAACCTAATTTCCTTGCCGAGCTTGAAGTTTTTTAGCTTTTTTTTTTCTCGTTTACATTTTCCATACACTTTAACTGGAAAGTAAAAGCTGGCATACCTATGTATATAGTCTACCGTCGCATTGCTAACAATACTTTAACAAACGACTATCACTTACTTTCAGTTATGTCGTACTTTTTTCTCTTACTAGTTTTCCTTAACGGTAACTCACATAAGCAACCACATGCACGTTCGGCTTTATTTCCTATGCCCGTAAAATGCTTGCCACAAATTGACACAGCAAAAAAATGTATTGAATATACTTCATTTGTATTCAGGCAAAACCAAGACGTGCTGCAAAAAAAAACCAGAAAAACCGAAAAAGAAAAAAAACAATAAGAATAATTGAAGAAAAAATAGCAGGAAGTGAAAAGAAAACGAAAGACATTAGAGCAAGACAAAGGCGACAATCTCGTACATGTGCTGCATGGCTCGCAAATGCGGTTGCACGTGACGCCGGCGGGGCTGAGTGGCAGACGGAGCAACATGACAACTTCAGCACACATACACTCGCCACACTCTCACTTCCACATGCACACTAACGTGTTTTTGCTTTGCCACAAGCATCTGCTGGCATTCAAGCTGGCATAATTGCACACAGTAAGCCAATTAAAGCTATTCAAAGTTGACTGTGGAATGTTTAGCGATGCAATGTGAGCTTGATAGAATTTTTACTGGTTTTTGCCTGTTTTTTTCTTACCACTGCATGTTTCATATTTTGGCAAATCTACCTATTAATAGACATTTTAGCGCAAAATAAAATTAAGCGGTTTGCTTTGGCTATTTTGCTGTAACACAAATCTAACGAAAAAAAAAAAAAATCAATGAAATGAAAAAAAAAATAATAAAAGCAGGCAGCAACTGCTGTCCACAAGCAGTCAATCGATCATGCTGCCACAATGCACTGTCCGACAGTCAATCAGTCCGACAGTGGGCAGCACGCAGTAAGTCAGCGCATGTAGCACAAGTTGCTGTTTATTGTTATTTGTTACCAAAAATATTTCATTTACTCACTTAACCCTGCAAACATTTATTTATTTATTTTTATATGCGCGCAGTCGATGCTTCTGGCAATTTTACTCTATATATATATATGTACATTTATAAATATATATTTTTTTGTTTGTTGGTTTGTTTGCGGTCAACTTGACGTATGAATAATTTAATAGCATTTTTCTTCAATACTTGATAAATTGATTCTTGTTGTTACGCGTACACCAATGCGATTAAATTTAAGCGCAGCACTGCAAAATACTTTCAAAGTCTTGCACAGAGGCAGGCAAGGGGCAGACGCAAGTCGTATGCGTATTTATTCATTTTATTCGTATCAAATCCATGTTGCGCATACGCCATGTGTGACCGCATGCTGTGCAATTTTCGGCTAGTCAAAGCACTATATCTTTTCATTCCCTTTTTTTTGCGATGTTTCTTTTTTCATTTGGGTATTGTTAGATACAAAGCAACCCATACAAAAGCCAAAAAGCCACCGAAAATTGGTGCGCACGCTATATAAACATGCTGACAGCCTGACAGGCCACCAGTCGTGGCGTATTTACCGACCAAGTGTCGCTGGTCTGTGTGCGTGCGGGTGACTATGTGCGTAGGTGTGTGTGCATGTACATTCGATTAATGAAAAAATTGATCACCAAAATGCCATGTACATGAGCTCACATCGTTGGCAGCTGTGGCTTTTCCTTTACATTTATACGGCATGATTGCCTTTTATTTTCTTTTTGTTTCTATTTTTTCGTATACTTTGGCATTTGCATGCAAAGTAAGGCATGTACTGCACTAAATTGAAGCAAACCTGGCTTTCGTCGAATATTTTGTTTCTTCTTGTTGGATGCTTTGCTTGCTTACTGACCAAGCTCATAATTTTGGGCATGCTGCAATTTTACTTTCAAGTTGCTTCAAGAACCAGAAAGAGGAAATAACATTTTGCAGCTAAATGCAAAGTCAACTATTGTTTACTTTATGCAAACATTTTATTCAAATTGAACTTAGGATTATTTTTTTTTATTGTGTTATTTTTCTTGGTATCCAAAACATTTTAATTTTTTGTGCAGATTGTGAAAAGTTTGATCTCAATACGCAGCAAAAAGTTCCATGTAATTTTCAAAGCAAATTGTGCTGTCTGTCTTTTCCATTGTCGATATGCTGAACTTTTAAAATATTTGAAATAAGTTTTTACATAATTGTTAAGCGTATATTGTCTGCATCTGTATCTCCAACTGTATCTTCAGCTTCACTTTCAAAGATTGTTTCCTTTGCTTACTGGGCGTTGATTATAAGCTTCTGTCGGATCATGACGCATACGAGCCGCAGCTTGATTGAATATTTGCAGACGTCGCGGCATAAAAGGATGAATTTTGAACATAAATTCGTTATACTAAAGTCTTTCTTTTTTATTTTGTTTTTGTCTTTAAATATGGGGTAAAAAACAAGGCAGCAACAAAAATAATAATAATTTTGCCGTTGACTAAATCCACATGTTTCACAGTATGATAATCCCAAAAAAAAAAAATGTTGTATAAAGACAGTACAAAAAATAAATTAAATATTGGTCTGGTTATGGAAGGAAGGAGATCTATGAATTGGCATACCTTGTTACTTTACTGAAACTATCAAAAGATACTGGATTACGTTAATTAGCCTAAGCGAGCCGTCAGTCAACACAAGCGGCTACTAGTTCAACAAAGTATTATCTCAAAGAGTAATCACTCGAACCAACAAGAGCTATAGCAACACTCAACAGCTGCCCAAGTGCACTGGCAAATGCATGGCAATAAAGTTTGAAACTTGCTTAAAGAAAACTGCAAAGAGGTAAAAATACAAAGCAAGAATGCGAGTCAAACACAAAGTAAGCAACACAAAGCCAGCGCATAGCCATGGGCTTAGCTGACTGAGTGACTGACTGACGGCAAAAGCCTGCATACCTGGCTCCTGTAGCACGAAGAGCTCAACAATCTGCTACGCTCAAAGCCAAATGGACAAGACTCAAACGAAAGCGGAAACGAAAGAAACCGGTAGCAATATAAAATACGGCGAGAATGTAGCAAGCCCATGAAGCACGAGTAGGAGGAGGGAGGTTTAAAAGAACCGACTACAAAGTATCTGAAGGTATGCAGCAAATGTGGCAAGCAAAGTGCACTCTACTGCCATCAGGTGCCACTGCCAAGCCATGTAAGTCGTAAACATGCCCAAGCATATAAAAACGATATGTGCTTACCTTCAGCCAGAAATATTTTAAAAGGTGCACTCACGCTCTGAAATTAGGTCAGCATTTTCGCTGTCAGGCATGTCCTGTGCGTATGCATTAAAATGATTACTTGACACTGTGCACAAAGCCATGTCGTGCGCCAGCCAGTGTGGCAAGTAAATCAGTTGTAAACTATAACCATGCCGTGTGCCATATCAAAATTTGCGCATGATTGACGCCTGCCGCGGCTTTAACGTTTCTATCTAACTCAGATGACAACACAACCGCCAATGTCTGCACCTGCACGTTAGCATTTTGCGGTTGACTTAGTGTAAAATCCAACATTAGAATGCAAATGAAATGTTTTCCCTTTATTTTTTTTCTTCTCAATGTTTGTCTGTTTCTCTGTTCGTCTGTCCATACGTCTGACTGTTTATCTGCCAGAGTGTCTGCCGGTTTGCTTACCTTTACAGTAACAGGCTTGCGAGCTTATGTAGCTTTTCCGGTTGCCGCTTAGCTGCCAACGTTCTTAGCTTGACTTCACTTAGCACATGCATACATATCTGCTGCCATATTTTGTCGCTTATATTATGAGCTAACATTTTCACACGTGTGGCTTGGGTTTTTTATATTCGCTCATGTCGGCAGTTTTGCGTGTGTTTAAGTGTAACACGTCTGTCTGCTTGGCTGGGCAGACCCTGCCACATGCATTAAAACGTAAATTTTAATTAAAATTCGTAAATGTTTACTCTGACGTATTTCAGCTGTCATTCACTTGAGCTGCTTTAAATGCGTCTTTTTCTCTCCTTGCATACAATTTAATCTGATAAAAAATCTAACTGTATTGTGAACCTTAAAGCTGCTAATATTTTTATAATTTTTATTAATTATTTAAATATGCTTACGCTTACTCACAGCTCAGCCGCAAAGCCGCTTGTCATTTTATTGTATACGTAATAGCATTTTATGGCGCCTAAGGACTTTCGTTGTGTTGTATTCAAATAAATAGAAGCTAATAGCCAAGTGACTTTTAAAGCAGCTAAAATACTTGTAGGTAGGTTAGGCTTTACGATTTTATTTATTTTGTTTTTCTTTGTTTTCTTTTTTTGCTCACATAAAACAAGGCTTAGCATAAAATATTTTGATTTACTGAGATAAATGAAAGCACAAATCTGTTTAAAAAAATGTGTAAACATGTTTTTAATTAAATTTTTATTTTGTGTAGATTTAAATTTGTTAAATTTCATATCTTTTTGGGGCAATGCACAAAGATTTTAGAAAACTTTTACTTGGTGTTGGTAATTACTTTTCCATGAATGAAACTGCTTTTTGTGTGTAAAAATGACTGACGGCTGTGTCATTAAAAATTTGGTCTAACAATGCCAAGGGCAGCAAAGTTTTTCTTTGCTTTTGAGCGAAAAAGTTTATGAGAAAAATATGTAAAAAAATTAATTTTCTTTTTTTTTTTATTATGGCGATACGCTTTTCAATGCTCCAAATACTATATGTCACAGAACATTATCGCTGTGATAGTTGATAAATATATTGCATATGAAGTTTACAGAGATTAGAATGATAAGTGTTAAGCACAGCTACAAGTCACGATACCGCCTCAGAGCATTTTTGTCAGTTTAACATCAGACTTGAAAACCTTTTCAATCAGCAATGGCATTTTGTGGCAGTGAAAGTATTATTCTTTCCATGATAGCCATAAGACAATATTGTCGAAAAGTCAATATGGCATATGTTAGATTAACTGAATGAAAACTAACTTAATATGTTGACCCGTGGCTTTCAACGGTTAGTTATTTTGAACCACTTTTGATGTCATTTGTTTATCTACTCAACGTTTAATTTCTCAGTTCAACAACTCCAATGCTAGCTGCTTAGATATGTCTAAATTTCGTTATCAAAAAGCCAATTTGATTACTCAATAAACCTGCTATCTGACAGAGGCCCCAACATGAATTCTATTCAAATTCAACTGCTGACTTGAAATGCAACAAATTCAGCACATCTCCGTTTGCCAGTTTTTTCCTCTTATGAATTGCTCGCGCAAGTAAACACAAAATTCCATAAACTTTCACATATTAATCACAAAAACACACAAATTTTCCAAGAATTATGCTACAATTTATGTTGGACACACTACAAACACACACACACATCCCTACACACAAGCACATGCATTTGGTTATGTTAGCTGCAATTACTGAAGCTTTTGTGAAAACTGAGACATGATACAGCTATCTATCACGAGGAAAGTTGCTTGTGGTGATTGATGAACTGGCATTTTCCAGAATGAATTACGGCAAATTATTTTATTGTGAAATCTACAGCAGCAATAGCAACAATGACAAAAACAACAGCCGTCGTGGCAACTGCAAATTAAGATGAAAGGAATGAAAACATACATAAAAGTACAAGACGAACTCAAGTTAAGCTGAAAGGCAAATAAAACACAGCAAACGTCGCCGAAGCAAGAAAGCAAACAAGGAAGCAGGCAAGGAAGCAGAAATAGTTGTTACAATTACGGCAGCTGTTGCCGTTCAACTAACAACAAACCATTTGCTGCTACAAGCATTTCACTTACACGCACACAATGTAACATGCATGTACGATTAGCAGCAAACACAGAACCAAGGCTTGCATGCAATTGTATTGGCTGAAGGAGGGTGGATGCACAGAGAGAAAAAACCAAGATGAGACGCATGAGTAAAAGAAGAAAGAAAGAATGGCCGACATTTGGTTTGAATTTATATCATGTTGGTGCGTTGTCATTCATAAAGTTCACAGCAGTCTAAATAAAATATTGGACATGTCGACGGGACGACGAATGCGCATGCGATAGCAGCAGATATGCCACATTAAAGTGTGCAAATTAAATAAAGATCACGCATACGCCCTGTTTGACACTTGGAGTTGCCTCGTAAATGGTTTATGACTTATTCACGAATTCACGACGATATTTAGCCGACTGTTACGCATTACAAATTAATTTAAGCACATGCGAATTGCCAAGCAAATTATTGCACGAATCGTCCTTGACAGTGTGTGTGTGTGTGTGCGTGCGGTTGTGGTTGCGAGTGCGGGCTAAGAGTCGACAAAGTGTACGTATAGTATAAATATATGTCTTATGCAAAGGCTAAAATGTCTGCTAAAAGGCTGTTGGCAACGGCACGTCAGCAGCCCATTTGTCAGCCGCAACCGCAACGTGACGCAAAATAAATTACAAGACGCGGAGGCAAGCCCAAAGCCGACAGCAATTTTGTTTGTGTATGTGACACCTTGAGAGCGACAACGGCGACGACAGCGACGACTACGATGATGACGACAATGCTATTGTATATGTCTGTACGTGTATGGGGGCTTGAGCATAGGCATGAGCGCGCATAACTGTATACACCGCCCAAACTGCGAAAAGGCACAAATCACAGATACACACACACACTCACACATATAGTTATATATACCACGAACAATGAACTCACATGCACATAACACAACACACACACAAACTTTTTTCATACTTTCGCTTATGTTACTGTGCTATTTGGTGTGGGAAGGACATGTGGCCTTTGACACTTTGTTTGTTTGTCTATTTGTTGTTGGCGCTTTGTTTGTTATTTTATTTGTTTGCTTTGTACACTGGCGGCACATGTGTGGCAGCGACATGTCAACTCATTATCAGCGTGCCAAGCCCAGCTCCACAGCCCGCAGTCGTACCACAGTCATTGATGCCTTCATTTGTGGCAAGCATGCTGCCTCGAAAGAAATGCCCTCCTTGCTTCTCTTTGCTAATTGAAATCGTGCTGTCTAAGCTGGTAAATCATTGTCTGTGTGGTTTAGTTGCTTTGAATTATTGTCACAAATTTCGCATAGCTGCGAATTAAATTTAAAGCATAGCCAAGCCGTAATATCGAGACATCTTCTTTGTTTAACTTGCGTTCGGCAGCGGCAGCAGCAGCTGCAGCTGCAGCAGGACAGCAATAAGTATAGCTGCAATATACGAGTATAACAAATAAAAGGCTTTCGAAACTATTTAAGCTGTCACTTCACTCTGCTTGTCAGTTGCATTAATTAAACGGCGAACTGCGCTTTTGTATGTAAATGCGCTTTTTTATTAAATGCAGATACATGCGCATGCTGCCTTACGCTTGTAACAGCTAAAAATGTAAAATTTACAAAAAAAAAAAAAAAAACAAAAATAAAAGAAAAACAATTTAAAAAAAAGAAAGCATGAAACATACAACAATAGCACGTGACAATAAAAAACACTGCCAAAGCGAATTGTACTTTAAAAAAATTAAAGCCATGATCAGATGTTGCTGAGTAATGAGGCAGTTAGTAACGCTTTTGACGACCTAGGAAACTATTATGATATGCCTATAGTAAATCTTTTAAATGTCCTAATTAGAACCTTATCAAACAATTTATATTATACTACAAAAAAAAAAAAAACAACTTCAAATACAAATACAATATTTATAAGCTGTGACGAAACAGAGCATAGTTCGGATTTTCGTTCGGCAAGACAACAAATTGTCGTACAACAAAATATAAGCAATAAAGGTATGAACGTTTTAATTTTGATTGCTTTGTTGTATTTGTAAGAACTTAATACTAACAATTTAAAAAAGCAACTCAATTTCAAATTTAAATCGGTTCAGTATAATTTGTTTGAAAGCGTTACAAAATGTTCGTGTTTATTTTTATATAATTAGTATAGATTAAATTTCATTAATTCTTATTATGCGTCGCACCTTTCAGAGTTCGACCTCTATGCGGCATAGCAAAACGTAACTTACGCCAGAAATTCGGATCTTTCCAATCCAAATAAGTATTTAATTTCAGATAAGCCTTCAACACCTCATCAAACTTTTCAATATGCGACACGTTATCGTATAATATAATTATCAGTCTCTTACGCTTGTCCTCCATGCAGGCTTGATAGGCCAAATGAAACTCCATTAAACCCCAATCTGAAGTAAGAAAATTCGGAGAGAGCACAATCAGCACACGTTTCGATTCCGCCACAGTCTGTGCAATGCGCTCTGATATGTAATATCCAGCAGGCCAATCACGATCATGTAAACATAATCGAAATGGATTCGGACCTGATTCTAAGTTCCTAATAATTTCGGGAATAATTGCCTCGTCTTTTGTAGAATAGGAGACGAAAGCATCATAAATTTTATCAGAGTCGAGGTCCTCTTCGGACACAAAGCCAAGGCAAAGCTCATGTTCGTACAGCCAAATTTTTATCGATTCTTTGTGAATGACCATGAGCAGAATAATGCTGAATACAATTATGATGGTCCCAATAGTTGAGGAAATTACTATTGTCACGAAATAGGATGGACATATGTCATCCAGTTCCAAGTCAATCATCATTTTATTGAATTTCTGATGACACTGCAGCTCTGATCTATCCAAAATTTGATCAGTCAAGTTCTTAACAAATTTCAGTATTGCCGTCGTATTGCAGTCACATTGCCATGGGTTGTGTGCCAATTTCAGTTGAAGTGCCTCCTTACGCAATGTAAGAAAATTCAAAACTCGCTGGTCGAGTGTTATCAGTCGATTATTGCTCACATCGAGATACTTGATCCCAGCTGGCAGCTGTTCCACTTTCAGTTCGGTCAGTGCATTGCCTTTTGCATGTATCTCTGATAGATTTGCATACCCATAGAGCGATGCATTTGGCAGTTGTTGGATATTTTGATTTTCGATTATTAAAGTTGGAATTCCAGCCACCGGTATGGGAAGCTTTGGAAACTCAGGTGTCATGAACTCGCATTTGATAATAAAGCGCGAAGTAATTTGCATATAATAACAATTGCAATCTATGGGGCACATTTGCTTGTTGAGATCTCTAAAAAACTCGCACGTTCCATTTTGAAAACACAAAAAAGCCGTAAAATTCAAGTGTGAACTTGTTCCAATTCTAAGTAACTGAAATTCTTCGCTGACGAACTTCAAGGATTTGTTGTTTGGAAATAATTTGAAACTTCGAGTCAACCTGTTGTGGCTCAGATCTAATTCCTCCAATGAGGGCGGTGGACTGTTAAAGCAAAGTTAATAAAAATTACATTATTTTCGCTTTAATTTCAATTATATTGAGTTATTCAAAGAGCTTATTCACTTACTCACTAAATACTTCCAGATTATTTCGCGACAAATCCAATACTCTTAGTTTTATTGTACTTTTAAATAAATCCTTGGGTAACCTCGTGAGTGCATTTTCATGTAAGTCCAATTCTTGGAGCTCTGTTTGATCAGCCAACAAATTAGCAGGTATTTGAGTTAAGTGTGGATTTTCAGTTATTTGTATATACTTTAAATTTATCGCGCCATTAAATATATCTTCTTCGATAGAATAGTTCAAAATGCCTATGAGTTTCACAATTTTCAGTTGCGTCATGTTAATGAAACTAAGCTTTTCAGTGCAAGGTACACCATTTAAAAATATGAATTCTCGGCGAGAAAACTGTATCGTAATGGTCGCTAAATTTGGTAAATCTTTAATATTTCTGTGTGGAATGGAACACTGGCTCCCAATGGACCAGATAATTTCTTCCAAACTCTCTAGTTGTTTAAAGTTTTGGCTATTAAACAAGGTATAATTACTTGTCATTACGTGTAATGATTTTAAATTTTTGAAATTATCCAATTCACTCGTCAGTTGCACATAATCAATAAAAAAATTTAATGCGGTGACTTTACTCTCCGTCTCCTGCTGGTTTTGTTTATAAAACTTGGTGATGGTTTTCGTTGGATTGCTTGAATGTTGATTAAAGCTTTCATCGACGCCAGTGTTATTTTGTTTGCATTTGGGCAAATAAACTCGTTTAATGTTAGTTATTTCCGTAGTATTTTTTTTATCGAAAATCAAAATAGTCTCAATACCTTGTTGGCAATGAATTTCAAAGATATTATAAAACCTATATTCGTAATACCATGAATCCGAATCTTCCATAATCTTAGTGGCCACGTCCGTCATCGTCGCAGCCACATAACTGCTGTTTTGTAAAATTTTGTTGCAATATCTCATATCGTAAAGTACAACATATTCCGTTTCACTCAGCACACACTCCATTCGAATTATTGTGATTATTAAAAATATTAGCATTTTACTTATTTTAGATGTGAACCTAGCAGAGTGTTTTCGTCAACTGAGCAATAACCTTCATAATAATTGAAGTGTTTTCTTAAGGCGATAGCACGATACGCATGGTCTAATTTTTGGAATGTGTATTATATACGATAAGGATTTCTCTATTAATAAAAATCACATTTAAATTTTTTAAATGCTTAAATTGAAATTTCAATTCCAAATAGCATAAGCAACTTTCTTGGAAAAGGCTGAATTATCAGCAAAAAAACTTTAAATTTTGCATAATGCGACACGATGTTACGATTATTGAAAAGAACAGAAAGCGCACAATTTATTAATAGTAACTTTACTTACTCATTCAAAGTGGCCAGAACTGAACTATCCGTATGTTTCACAGTCCGTCTGTCTGTATGTTCATCCATTTGTCTGTCTATTTGTATGAACAAACCGATCTCGGAAACTGTTAGACATGCAACCAAAAAAGTTTGCAAGAAGTCTCTCCTAATCTATAGGCATCACGAGTTTATTTTTTTCGATATTCAACCTATAATATATAGCTGCCATTGGAACGATCGTCTGGAAAAATGACTTTTACTAAGTTTTTTTACAAATTAAACTGGGTTCAAGGAATTCTACAGGGTGTGGCCGACTATAGCCTTGTCTTTCTAGTTTTCATTTTTATACCCTATACCAAGAAATGGTAAAGGGTATATTAAAGTTGTGCAAATGTGTGTAACGGCAAGAAGGAGGCGTCGCAGACCCCATAAAGTATATTTATTCTTGATCAGAATCGAAAGGCGAGTCGATATAGCCATGTCCGTCTGTCCGTCTGTCCGTCCGACTGTCTGTCTGTATAAACAAACAGATCTCGGAAACAGTAAGACCTACAACCACCAAATTTGGCACGAAGACTCGCCCAATCCATAGGCATAACAAGTTTATTTTTTTTTTTCGTTATTCGACCTATAACATATAGCTGCCATAGTAACGATCGGACGAAAACCCACATTTAGTAACCAAACCCTTTTGTTTTTGAAGATATCGTTACCAACTTTTGGGTTTAATAGGTTTAGCTCATTTTCAATAACATATCTTATTATTATATATATATCGGTTTACTATATCATATAGCTGTCATAGGAACGATCGGCCGAAAAACAACATTTACTGAGAAAAACTTTTCTGTTTATTAAGATATCGTTACCAAATTTTGGATTTGGTCATTCTAGGTAATCCTTAATCATATTTCCGAATATGATAAATATCGGTGTACTATAACATATATTTGGTGATTTTTTAAAAGCTATAGGAAAGTTTTTCAAAAAAAAACACATAAAATTCAGTAAAATCCATGAAATCTTTATTTGAATCGATAGTACGGTCCATATAATTTAATGTTTGAAGATTATTTCATGCAAATGTTGACCTTGACTGCGCCTCAAATGGTTCATCCGCTTAGTCCAATTTTGGCATACTCATTTCAACATTTCGGCCGGTATCTCACGAATAAATGCTTCAATGTTGTCTTCCAATGCATCAATTGAAGCAGGCTTGTCTGTATAGACATGAGCTTTAACATAGCCCCACAAAAAATAGTCTAAAGGCGTTAAATAAATAAAATGTTCACCGAACTCGCCTCTCAATAAGTCCATTGTTGCGCATGCTGTGTGGCATGTGGCACCGTCTTGTTGAAACCACATGTCATGCAAGTCAAGCTCTTGCATTTTGGGCAAAAAAAAGTTGGATATCATCTCACGGTAGCGCTCACCATTCACAGTTACGTTACGATTCGCATCGTCTTTGAAGAATTACGGTCCAATGATGCCACCAGCCCATAAACCGCACCAAACTGTGACTGGATGCATTGGTAGTTCTTG
Source organism: Stegana nigrithorax (assembly GCA_037044495.1). Taxonomy (NCBI): domain Eukaryota; kingdom Metazoa; phylum Arthropoda; class Insecta; order Diptera; family Drosophilidae; genus Stegana; species Stegana nigrithorax. The sequence goes on along the minus strand of JBAMBQ010000844.1, from coordinate 433,415 downwards.
CAATGCTTCTGGCTGATATTGACTCCAAAATCGACAATTCTGCTTATTTACGTACCCATTGAGCCAAAAATGAGCTTCGTCGCTGAACACAATTTTTCGGTAGAAGCGCGCGATGAACTTTCTTAACAAAGCACGCATTTTAATAATAAAATTCAATAATTTGCAAGCGTTGTTCGTTTGTAAGACGATTCATGGTTAAATTATAAACCAAATTGAAGATGTTTGACAGTGAAACAAAACACGAAACGTGCGTCAGCTGTTTAAACCAGTGTTGCCAAAAAGATAATAGAAATAATAAATCACCCTTTATTTTGTTTGAAAGCGTTACAAAATGTTCGTGTTTATTTTTATATAATTAGTATAGATTAAATTTCATTAATTCTTATTATGCGTCGCACCTTTCAGAGTTCGACCTCTATGCGGCATAGCAAAACGTAACTTACGCCAGAAATTCGGATCTTTCCAATCCAAATAAGTATTTAATTTCAGATAAGCCTTCAACACCTCATCAAACTTTTCAATATGCGACACGTTATCGTATAATATAATTATCAGTCTCTTACGCTTATCCTCCATGCAGGCTTGATAGGCCAAATGAAACTCCATTAAACCCCAAACTGAAGAAAGAAAATTCGGAGAGAGCACAATCAGCACACGTTTCGATTCCGCCACAGTCTGTGCAATGCGCTCTGATATGTAATATCCAGCAGGCCAATCACGATCATGTAAACATAATCGAAATGGATTCGGACCTGATTCTAAGTTCCTAATAATTTCGGGAATAATTGCCTCGTCTTTTGTAGAATAGGAGACGAAAGCATCATAAATTTTATCAGAGTCGAGGTCCTCTTCGGACACAAGGCCAAGGCAAAGCTCATGTTCGTACAGCCAAATTTTTATCGATTCTTTGTGAATGACCATGAGCAGAATAATGCTGAATACAATTATGATGGTCCCAATAGTTGAGGAAATTACTATTGTCACGAAATAGGATGGACATATGTCATCCAGTTCCAAGTCAATCATCATTTTATTGAATTTCTGATGACACTGCAGCTCTGATCTATCCAAAATTTGATCAGTCAAGTTCTTAACAAATTTCAGTATTGCCGTCGTATTGCAGTCACATTGCCATGGGTTGTGTGCCAATTTGAGTTGAAGTGCCTCCTTACGCAACGTAAGAAAATTCAAAACTCGCTGGTCGAGTGTTATCAGTCGATTATTGCTCACATCGAGATACTTGATCCCAGCTGGCAGCTGTTCCACTTTCAGTTCGGTCAGTGCATTGCCTTTTGCATGTATCTCTGATAGATTTGCATACCCATAGAGCGATGCATTTGGCAGTTGTTGGATATTTTGATTTTCGATTATTAAAGTTGGAATTCCAGCCACCGGTATGGGAAGCTTTGGAAACTCAGGTGTCATGAACTCGCATTTGATAATAAAGCGCGAAGTAATTCGCATATAATAACAATTGCAAACTATGGGGCACATTTGCTTGTTGAGATCTCTAAAAAATTGGCACGTTTCATTTTGATAACACATAAAAGCCGTAAAATTCAAATGTGAAGTACTTCCAATTGCAACTAACTGAAATTCTTCGCTGACGAACTTCAAGGATTTGTTGTTTGGAAATAATTTGAAACTTCGACTCAACCTGTTGTGGCTCAGATCTAATTCCTCCAATGAGGGCGGTGGACTGTTAAAGCAAAGTTAATAAAAATTACATTATTTTCGCTTTAAATTCAATTATATTCAGTTATTCAAAGAGCTTATTCACTTACTCACTAAATACTTCCAGATTATTTCGCGACAAATCCAATACTCTTAGTTTTATTGTACTTTTAAATAAATCCTTGGGTAACCTCGTGAGTGCATTTTCATGTAAGTCCAATTCTTGGAGCTCTGTTTGTTCAGCCAACAAATTAGCAGGTATTTGAGTTAAGTGTGGATTTTCAGTTATTTGTATATACTTTAAATTTAACGCGCCATTAAATATATCTTCTTCGATAGAATAGTTCAAAATGCCTATGAGTTTCACAATTTTCAGTTGCGTCATGTTAATGAAACTAAGCTTTTCAGTGCAAGGTACACCATTTAAAAATATGAAATCTCTGCGAGAAAACTGTATCGTAATGGTCGCTAAATTTGGTAAATCTTTAATTTTTCTATGTGGAATGAAACACTGGCTCCCAATGGACCAGATAATTTCTTCCAAACTTTCTAGATGTTCAAAGTTATGGTTGTTTAACAAGGTATAATTACTTGTCATTACGTGTAATGATTTTAAATTTTTGAAATTATCCAATTCACTCGTCAGTTGCACATTCTCAATTACAAAATTTAATGCGGTGACTTTACTCTCCGTCTCCTGCTGGTTTTGTTTATAAAACTTGGTGATGGTTTTCGTTGGATTGCTTGAATATTGATAAAAGCTTTCATCGACGCCAGGGTAATTTTGTTTGCATTTGGGAAAATGCACTCGCTTGATATTAGTTATTTCCGTAATATTTTTTTTATCGAAAAACGAAAGAGTCCTACTACCTTGTTGGCAATGAATTTCAAAGAAATTATAAAACCTATATTCGTAATACCAAGAATCCGAATCTTTTATAAGCTTAGAAACAGTGTCCGTCATCGTCTCAGCCGTATAACTGCAGTTTTGTAAAATTTGGCTGCAATATCTCCAATTATAATGTAAAACATATTCCGTTTCACTCAGCACACACTCCATTCGAATTATTGTGATTATTAAAAATATTAGCATTTTACTTATTTTAGAAGTGTACCAGACAAAGTGTTTCCGTCAACTGAGTAATAACCTTCATATTAATTGAATTATACTTTCTTGAGGCGATAACAAAATACGCATGGTTTAGTTTTTGGAATGTGTACCATACACGATAAGGATTTCTCTATTAATAAAAATCACATTTAAATTTTTTAAATGCTTAAATTGAAATTTCAGTTACATATAACATAAGCATATCAGACATTTTCTTCAAAAAGGAATTATCAGCAAAATATACATTAAATTTAGCGTAATGCGCAGTAAACTGAAAGCACACAATTTGATTATAGTAACTTTGCTTACTCATTCAAAGTGGCAAGAACTGAAAAGAGCCTACAAGTTAAAATAATGTCCGAAAATTGTGAAATGTATATCTTCTTTTTTTATACTCTGGACCAATATATGGTAAAGGGTATATTAAAGTTTTGCAAATTTTATAACAGGCAGAAAGAAGCGTGGCAGACCCCGCAAAGTAAATATATTCTTGTTCAGAATAGAAAGGCAAGTCGATCTAACCATGTCAGTTTGTCCGTATGTTTTACAGTCCGTCTGTCTGTATGTTCGTCCATTTGTCTGTCTATCTGTATGAACAAACCGATCTCGGAAACTGTTAGACATGCAACCAAAAAAGTTTGCAAGAAGTCTCTCCTAATCTGTAGGTATAACGAGTTTATTTTTTTCGATATTCAACCTATAATATATAGCTGCCATTGGAATGATCGGCCGAAAACCCATATTTAGTAACAAAAACAGCTTTGTTTTTTAAGATATGTTTACCAAATTTGGGATTTAATAGTTTTATCTAATGCCCAATCACATTCCTTAATATAATATATATCGGTTTACTATATCATATAGCTGTCATAGGAACGATCGGCCGAAAAACAACGTTTACTGAGAAAAACTTTTTTGTTTATTAAGATATCGTTACCAAATTTTGGATTTAATGATTTTCAATAATATCCATACATATTCCCGAATGTGAAAAATAACAATTTACTATAACATATAGCTGCCACAGGAACAATCGGCCGAAAAGTGACTTACAAAAAAAAACTTTTTTTCTTGAGATATCCTTACGTAATGAATACAAAATATTAAAGCAACAAAAAAATATAGTCAATTTTTGATTGGGTACAGGGTTTCTATAGTCGGTTACGCCCTGCCTTTCTAATTATTTATGAGACAAAAACTAAAAAAGTTGGGTTAAAAACGCAAAACTGGTTAATATACAACTTAAATTATAAAAATTCTATCTTCTTATAAGAAGACCAAAAATTATAAAATATTTCGATATTCTAAGGTGAATCAACCACAAAGATCCACATATTCACCGGCCAACCTTACTTATTCCCTAGCAGAACCTTCACCCCACCATATTACTTGGGTCACAAAGTTTCTTAAGTCAACCAATTTATATAATTTCATATACACTAAAGTTTTGTAAATAAATTGCTTCACACTCTTGTTAAGATTTTTTCTTTAGTATTTTTTTTTTATTATTTTAAGATCTATAATACTATACTTTAATTATATGAGATTCCGTTTCACAATCATTTCTGTCGTGTATTAAAAATTTCTCTTATATTCGTTCGGTTAAAGTAATTAATGAAATTAAAAGAAATTTTTTAATTTTTTTTTTTTTTTTTCTAAACAAGTACAATTGGATTTACTTTTCAATAACTAAATAAAGTCTGGTTTGAAGAAATTAAACAGAAAAGCAAGTAAAATACTTTTACTGTATTAGGTTTGTTATAAAAATGAAAATCGTTAAAAAAATTTTATATCAATTAGAAGATCCTTATGATTTTCTTATGAAAGTAATAAACAATATCAGAACTAAAGAACAAAATATATTAAAAAGTCAAGAGGATCCCATTTTAACTATCCCTAGTTTCCAAAAATTATATACTGTAAAAAATTGATCTAAAATTTCTATCCGGTTTTAATCACGTAAATTAATAAAAACAAGAAACAAAAATTATGCATCTACCGCAAGCCAATTGATATATTTCGTATAAACTCTTAGTTTCAATGTAGCGTATTAACTCCGTCAGAGAGATCAAACGCACACAATCCACACTCAGTCCACCCCATGCAGTTGATATCAAATAAAAAAGAAATGGAAAATATGCCATTGCTTGTCTGTCAATCAAGTTGATAATGAAAAATCCAGTCGCAATGCGTATGTAATAAGATACAATAATAAAAAAAAAGGGAGCTCGACAATAAAAAATAATTACTCGCAACGTGACAACGACAGTGATGAACGCAATAAGTGCAAAATACATAAAAAAAAACAAAAGTGAAAAATCAGCCGACGAAGTATTTTATTGCAATTCGTGCAACATTTTAATTAAACAATTGATTAACGCTCTCCACACTGCGCTGAGCATTACTGAGCACGCAACCGGGCTTTAATTTAAATAAAAGGACAGTGCACGACATGCATTTACAATCCCTTCAATCAAGCGTGCACATGAGCAATGTTGTGATTTTTATTATGCGTATTTGCTTATCGTTAAGTCCTAGAACTTAACTTTGTCTGCATATCAATTAATCAAGCCTCATGTGTTTTCAGTTGAGCATGGTGCAGTTAAATTGAAATAAGTAATGCACGCTCCTTATGCTAAGATTCGCCTAAATTGGTGTATCTTGATGGTTAGTTAATTTTTGGTTGAAATGTGCCTTCCAATGCAATGTGGAACTTTTATTTGTGTTATGTTTTTTCATACTCGATCCACAATGGAGTCCAATTGCATGATAAATCTGCAAATGTTTCTATATTAGAGTATAAAGTACATTTCCTTTTAAAACGAGTTGCTGTCTCTTCGCTAAATTAATAAAGCTTGCCAATAATTCTAGGCTCTAATGTTATACTATATACAATTTATTAGGACTTACTGAAAAAGGTTATGCTCCAACTTTCAAAAGTAATTGCATACTTCCACACTCTTCGACACTTATAACATGACACAACTTACTTTAAATTAAAAAATATTCATAGCAAAATCACAACTAACTTAGTAGGGAAGGCCAAAGTAAATTCGAACTAAATCCACATGGCGTAAAAATTTGAACTTTATTTGCTTTTAACGTTATAACGAGCCTGCACACACTCTCGCAGTGCCCTACAATGTTGCCAAGCAGAATGTTAACATAAAATAAAGAACTAAATAAACTATAAAAGTAATTTTGAGTCCTTTACACACGTGCACCGACGTCTACTGGCATTGTGCCCTGCACACGGACTGCTCATCTGTTCAACGGTTCATTTTATGCTTCTTACTGTTTTTTATATCTTCCAGTCATAAAATCTGTCAAAGCATAAAAACACCAAACAAAAACAAAAAAAAAGTTAAATCCAGCATGAAAAAAGGGTCACTTCATTTGATTTGTTGTGGGTTAAGGGCAACTAAGTAACACGCTCATAGGTGTCCCGTTGGGTTCGCTTCGGTTTGGTTTTGGTTATTCGGTGCTGCAAGGTCTCGCCTACAACATTCTACACGGCACGACAGCAACTTAACTGAGGCAACACTTTCGACATTCGGACTCAGCACACAAGGCGCATTGGGGCACGATACTCGGCACACGGGACTTAGCAATTGAAAATGGATTAAGTCAATATGGAACAACGCTTACATAACTGCATTTTGGCTTGAATATGTACACCAAAATAAAAGCTGACACTCATTTCCTTAGTAATACGAATTTGTGGTTGTTGTGTTTTTTTTTATTATTTTACTGCATGCTGCGTAAATAACATTTCTGGTTTAAACAACTTACTTAGATAAATTTACTTATCTGCGCTGACATACTTTCGCTAACCACACTCCACACGAACACGCACACACACAAGCATACAAACTCACGGATGCACACTTAGCCAAAGTTCGCTCTGGCAAATGTGCAACGCTTTACGCTTCTTCGATACGCTCGCCATCCGGTACCTTGAGTGTTCAATAAATTCGATCCAAGTCGTTGTTTGTTTGCTGCAGTTGCTGGGGCAGCGTACAGTTTCAGTTTAGTTTTCTGCTTTCATTTTTAGCGCGCAACTTTAGGTTGAGCAGAAGTCGATATTTCTTGTAAAGTGCACACGTCCAACATGTCGTATGCGTAACAAGTGTAGCACATAAATATTCGCACTTGCCGGTTGACAGTTTGAAGATTTGAAGTTTGCCACTTTAACCACAAAATATTCTCAAGGATTTGCTTACGCTGCCATTGCAATGTTGCCAGTATAAATTTCCTTGGCTTTTGCACACGCTTGGTCCACACGACGTATACGTGATACGGCTTCAAGTTAGTTGATTTTAGCATAAAGTATATCGCGCATAAGTAGCAAAGGGTTTTATGACTGCACTGCTTGTGCTCACCACGCGCCATGGCGGTGTTACAAATGTTGTGACTACAAAATTTTGCGGTGTACTTTTGCATATGCAGTTTAATTGCTTATATATGAGCATATAGAAAACCACTCATATAATTTGAAGGAAAGCAAAGTTTTGCAGCTTAGAACACGAAAAATTTTACAGAAGCTGAGGATGCTTTTTCGTGCTTAACCATATTTATATTATAAAATTTGATTTCGATAGTACCTGCGCAAACTCATACGAAGCAGAAAAGCAATTTAATAAAATGTATTTAATAATTTTTTAGCAGAACATTTAAAAAATTAATTTTTTATTGACTCATCTGATTCACTTGATCCCCGTATTTAGTTTCATAGTTACCAAAAATCACATGAGCAGAAGTTTTGCATAAGATTATATTAATAAAGACGTCTTAATTTGATTCGTATCCTTTTTTATTTATCATCTTTTCCATTGAAACAAATAATTTTATTTCATTTTATTATTTTCATTCTTGGAATCGCTACACTCCACTCTTTCACCCTCAATTACTTTTCAGGAACGTAACAAATGTCTATGTATATGTACCATTTAATTTACTGGAGCTCGAGTATTGAAAAAAAAAAAATTCTTACTAACAGCAAATTCCTCAACATCCGTTTCAAAGCTTACGAAATCTCTGAAATCATGTGTCATCTGTAGACTAATATGATTTAACAAACTTCAAAGCTAATAATTTACCAAATTAATTCGTAGCTTACCTCAAGGCTTAAAATCTGTCAAACACAATGTTGCTTGGCTTAACACATGAACACTGCGTTGCACACATATTCAGCATTTCATTATTATTTCCAACTCAAACTAGATTAACAAATTTATTGCATTTAGTTTAGACTCAAATGTTATTTAGCATTAACATATTCAAGTTACACAAAGGAATTTCATATGCATAATAAACATGCAAAATGTTACCTTCATAGTCATATCCGCACTGTATATTCCTTTTCTTAGGAAAAACCTTAAAACAAGTACCACAAATCAACTCAACAAGTCCCTAAACATGTTTTTAATCACAAAATCATCGTATTTCAATTAAACAACGACTTCACAAACAAAATGTGCAGAATAAGCGACGAAAGCGTTGAGTCATGCCACAAATCAACAATGGCACAGCAAACATGTGCATCTGATTGAACCCACAACAGCACCAAAGCAACCGATGGCTGCAGGGCCAGTGTAAAATAAATTTGATTGTAATTCATCGATTTATTATGGGTGCGGTATGGGCAAGGGTGCAGTTGCAGCTGCACGTCTATCTGCCTGACGCAACGTAAATTAAGTTTGCCACCAAAGCCTAAAATACAAGTAAGTAAAATTATTAAAAACTTTGAAACAATAACTCGCGCAGACAACTTACAATTGTCTGTTCGAATAAACACAAAAAGTTAATAAGCAACAGCAGCAAATAGATAGATTGACAGATATACAGAAAAACAGACAGACATATAGACCTCAGTCTGGAAACTTAACTGATTGAGTTTAAGCTTCCAAATTATTAAAACGAAAATATTTCAATATCAATCAATGAAGGCGCAACCCACACACTTTCAACAAAAGAAACAAATTTGGAATTCTTTTGCGCTTGTTGATAAAAGTTTTGTTTTTTTCCATTTATTTATTTTTATTTTTTTTTTTTCTATTTGTAAAAAGTCTTTTTTTTCCCCTTTGTTATTGTGTAACAATTTGAAAAGTTTAACGCAATTCCCAATGACCCAAAAAGTGGCGCCAAATAACAATGCAGCGCACATTGAAGGAGTGCCACGGTCTGCGACACTTGCCACGTACGTACGTACGTACATTGCCAAGTACTCCGTGGCTCAGCTCTTTGTCGATAATCAGAAACGTTTTGCCAAAGTGCTTTCGCCTGAGGGGCCACAAAAAAGGGGCAAAATACTTTGCAAATTCGCAAATTGATTTCGCTAATTTGCTGGTCGAACTTTAAGCACACAGACGCATGCACAACGGCTGGCACACACCGACAAGTTCGCACACCACATGGCCGCAAGCTGACACATATGCCATAGGGACTATGCTTCTGTATATGCACGTGTGTGTATTTGTGTGTGTGTGTGTGTGTGTGTGTGTCTGCATGCCAGACTCTTAACAAAGCCATTTGAGTAACATTTAAAAACAATTTGCCAAAGCACCAACGAGCTTAGATTTCTCTGGCACGGTTCGTTGCTTATTTGGCAAATTGGCTTTGAGAAAAGAATAACAAAACAAATCTAAAAAAAAAATAATGAATAAAAAACTATAGAAAAGGTTGTCTAAAAGGGATCAAAGCTTAAATTTTGCCATTGTTTTTGTTTTCTGTATCCGTTTGATTTCTTGATTAAAAATAGATTTTGGTTGTGAAGTTTTTTTTAAACTTACTTTTTAAATTTTTTATCACTAAATATCCTGTGCACTGTTTTGGCGAAAATAAGCTACCACTAACTTATTTTATTAAGAACTTTACTGCCGATAAATAAGAATAGTTTAACAGCTACTTAAGCAATTGAAGCTAAAGTAAACATGTAATTCTGGACTATATTTATTGCCGCTCATTTAAGAAGGTGAAATTATTAATTATAAAAACCCTGAGATATTGCAAAGAATGCTGTCAAAATTATCTTGAAACTGATCCACCAAATTGAATTGTTCATTGGGGTTTTTTATATGTAAATAGCCCAATCTGTGATTAACCGTTCTATAGCATTATCAGTACAAAGCAGTTAGTAAGTCTTACATATTTTTTATTTTTTTTTTTTTGTTTCTCATAAAAATTATTTACCGTGAGCAGTACTATCGAAAATGCGTTTGCAGTTCAAAGAATTTATAAAGAAAATTAAAAATATCAAAAAGTAAGGACAATCGCTAACTTAATTAAAACAATAATTATTGTGTGAACCTATTTATGGATGCTCGCACCAGGACAGACTACTAAGAATGGCATTTATTTTCCATCATTTATCAATTGTATTGGCAGTATTACGCTACGTAGGCTGAACAAAACATTTCGGAAGAATTCCAAGAAACCCCGTTGGCATGTGTTTAAAATTGCTACTGTAAAAAAGATCACACATACGCCACGTTGTCGTTCAGTGTAGTGTGAGTACCTTTTATTATTTACGCACAGTAGCAAAAAAACAAAATAACAAAAGCCTACAAAAAATTCCAAGAACGAGGACAAAACACAAACAAGTTGACAAATAAAAGCGGCTTTTGTTAATTAACACAATTAAAAAATGCGAAAAACAACAAAGCCAAACAAGCGCCTTTAGTAAACAAAAGCAAATCTACTACAGAACAAAAAAGGAAAGGAAAAGAGAAACTTGAATAAAAGGCCTCGACAAGGCACACGTTTGACACCTGTCAAGGCAACCACGCATAGGGAAAGATGAAAACAGGACAACGGTTGTTGTGTGGCGTGTTCAGCATTTAACTTCACAGCATTTAATGGCATCTAAACAAGTGCAAGAGCCACAATAGCAACGTTGCCGTTAATAGTCTCAAATCCGGGGAGGACCTTATCTACATGTGTAAACAACAAAGACATTACTTCGCACACGCAGCAGCAAAGACTTTGGCAGCCACAAATGCGATGAAACAATGCCAGCCCACACGCACTTTGACAGAGTAAGGGACGCTTGGATAGGCTGACAGGCGCACAGGCTGGCAGACGGTCCCACTGCACCTTAACGTACAAAGGCACAAGAAAATGTATTCGCCTTCAGACAGGCCAGCGTGGCCATAATAGCCACAAATTTGTACACTTGCCTTTGTTTCAATTTTACACATTCCTTCTTCCGTTTGCTGGCATTATTAAGGCTGTGTCTGCAGTCCTTTGTTCGGCATTGTTATGACTTATGCGAGACATAATTGTAATTAAAACTAAAGACACAGACCGTGATTATTATTATTATTATTATTCTTTTAAATGTTATTGGCCAACCTTGCTTATGCCTTTTGTGCTGTTAAGGAGCCTAAAAATGTGAAGTACGTGAGCGGGTCGGAAAATTTGAGTTAATCAGCAGAACAGTGAACATTGCTTGGAGATTGCAGGGGTTGCGTCTGCAAGGTGCATGCTGACCTTTTTAGTTTGGATTAGTTCGCTTGTCATAACAAATGAGCCGCTTTTTTAATGTGCGAGCTGCCTGCTTGGGTGTTGTTTATAGCTCCATGGAAATGTGAAAAATGCCGGTCTGAGGAACAAGTGCGAAAATGAAGGAAAAACTCAAGGAATTAACGACACTTTAGCTCGAACTAAGTACAGACAAATAGACTGTAAATTTTCTTCAAGAATGAGCTAGATTTAAAAAAAAAAATATTTCATCAGTTTCAGAGAATAAAATAATGGATTAAATTATGTTTTCTTGGTTTTCTTTGATTATTTGAAATCCAAGCCTTAAATACAATTGCACCATTTATTGGAGCCATACAGTACATCCTTAATGACTTACTAATTGCATTTAAAGCTTCTTAATAGCTCTTGAATATTATAACTTAAATTCAATATATTTTTACACTTTTAGTTTTTGATAATAAGCCAAAGTAACTTATGGCTTTAAATAATAAATAAATTCCTCATTTTAGTATAACTACAATTGTATGAACACAATTTTCTACCTCTCTTCTTTTTTTAAAGATCGTTGGCAAGGTAAAATAAAATTAATAATTTATTACGACTAATTAATGACCTACGCCAAATATTTCCAAATGGTTGGATTTATGACTAGTGTCTACATTAGTAACCAGACACATACATTACAAATAGACAACTCGAAATTTGGTAGACCAGCACACAAATTTTTTCTTTGCCCAGAAGCTGAAAAAGTTTTCGAGTCTTTGCCATACAAATAAAAGCACGGTGTAAACGAGAAGAGTGGTACAGAGTACTCGGTCGTGCTTAAACGCACACAAGCAAAACACACACACACAGGCCAATAACCTCTTGATGACGCCTCAGCCGAACACACAACTAAACTGTCTACTCGCATAAGGATCCCAGGCGTGTGCACGCACGCAACCCAACAGCCAGCGCCGGCAGCAGCACGCATTGTGTTCATTATTCATTTAAACGCTTTTACCAAATCACTGCATTCAAATTGTTAAACCAATTTGGAACTGAACCATTAAATAAACACGATTATTACGCTCCAGATAAGATTGTTGCAGCAACATTTTCAATATTTAATAAGTATAACGGCGAACTAGTTGCCACACGCTTGGAACTGTAACAAGTTCCACAAAGAACTCAGAACTCGCGTTGCAAGTCACTTGTGTAAACTACCCCTGCAACATGTTGCCAGCGACAGGGCGGTGCCAACAACAACTGTTGATTGCATTGACAGCACGACATGGCGCAAAGGCTCAAGGGAAATTTCCCCAAGCAGCAACGACAGCAGCAGCAGTATCAGGAAACATTTGAAATCCTTGCAGAGAATCAGACACAGAATCATTCGTCGAGCCATGGATTGTTGGCGTCAGTTCGATTCGGCTGCTGCAAGCGTGCGGTACAAACGCGGCAACCGCCAAACCAACTTTCGTATAGCAGCGCGTTTACTTTTCGAATTTAGTGTGCGATACTAAATAATTAAATTAAATCCAAAACTGCGAAACATTTTTATAAAATACTCAAAATATGTCAAGTAAAAAAAAACCAAAATAAAAATAGAAAGAAACTCGAAAAACAATAGAAATCAAAACTCGCTTTAGTTAAACGGCATTAAGTGTAAATGACACAGCTGTCAGACGTGCCACTTTACACTTGAGCTGGGTCGGATCGTTTTCGCCTGCAGCAGCGCGCCTTCACTTAACGCGTTTATTTTTTTTTCTCTACTGTTAAATTTTGGCGTGGTCATTTTATTTACAAAAAAAAAAAAAACAAGTACCCTTTTGGTTTTGTATTTATGTTGGTTTGATTTCGTTTTTTTTTTTTTTTTTTTTTGTTGTAATATTTATTTGGTTCATATGCACGCTCGCGCGTGTTTTACTTAAATATGCGTTAAATTCGCATACGCCACGTCGGCCATAAACAAACATGCAAAATATTCGCGTGCCCTTTTTTCGCGTTTAAAATGCATAAATAATGAGTCATATGCGAAAATAAGAATAACAACAACAATGTAACCCTTGCTGAACGAGTTTATAACGCATTGAGCGATTACTCGAACGAAAACACAATATCCTCATGCGTATTGCAAGTGTTCGAGCGTATACGCAAACTGCAAAAATGAGAATCAACAATGAAAACCGAAACTTAAATTTATAGTCAATATTGACATGTTTGCAGCATTTAAGTGTTTCCTGTAAGTTGCATTTAAACACATTCGTGTCGTTGCCGGTTTGGCCGTGCGTGCTTATTGTAGTCGTGAGTGCGTGCGTGCGAGCATTCTGCCAGTAGTCACTTCACCTCGTACATACTGTCGTTGCTCCGTTGGTTCATGCTTCGTGTTTCGTGTTTAAGCTCATTTGCGTGCATGTTAACCCGTTTTTAAATGTTGGGCATGCCATCGCATATTTATAAATGTGTTTACAATTACATAAATTATTTAAATGTTTTCGATTGGCATAGTCGTCTCGAATTCGTTTGTATGTGTTAGTGCATGTGTGTGTGCACACATTTGACGTAGTGTTTCATTTAATCATATTTTACAGCAAACGAGAGGTAGGTCATGGCCTTAGTTTTAATTCAAGTGTATTTTTTAAATGTCAATTATGAATGTGTTTGGTAATTTTCAGTTTCTTTTTGCATTTATAATATCCTTAAAAATCAAATAATTCTCTTCTAAATAATACAAAGTATATGAACTGCTGTCAAGTTTCTAGATATGTTCAGGCGAATCTTTCTATATATATATATATATAAATTCTTCTAAGCACAATTAAAAATTATTCCTTGAATATTATTAATTATGCATAAAAAAGTAAATATTGAAACAACTGAAACCATTGGAGATTGCTAAACATTGAACAGTTTGTTTATTTCATGAGTTGAATAGCTCATCTTCGAGTGTGTATAAGGGGCAAAGATTTCGATTGGTTGAACATCGCAGTGTGAATGTCATTCCAATGGGAAACTTGGTTACTGAGTTGAATATGCTAAAATAATAATAAATTTAGCTACTTTAACTGTCATATGATCTGCAACACTTTAGTCTTTATTAAATACTTATAGTTAATTAAAAAAAAAAGCTCGTTCACATGAAATGGATTGGTTGTATTTAATGGGAATACCGGTTTTAAATTCTTTTTGTCTTGCATGAATCAATGAACTGAACATCCTGTTTTTCATTTGCATACTTCTTAACGCTTATTATCATTAGCTATGCTGCTGCAATCGCGATAATATTCTTATATGAAAAGTGAAATAAAATGAAATAAAAAAAAAGTTAAATAAACTAAGCGGATTAGAATTATTCAACATCAATTGATTTGTATGATTTGTGTGTAGATAAAAAGAAATGAAAAGCTTTTCCTGGAATAAGAGTTGTGTAAGAGGGAATGAGATAAATTTAAATGCAATTTGTCATACTATAGATTTTCAATTGCTGCAAGCAATTAGCATTAAATTTAACTAAAATACAAATTGAACCTAAGCTGCGTAGATCATGTTTAATATTTGTGTAATGCTGATAAATTGAATTCCCTCAGTCATTAAAAATAAAATCAAGTAAAAAAATTTATTTCAGCTTGCTAATGACGCTTAAAATTTAAAATAAAAAATTATAAAAATAATTAACAACCGCAAATAAAATGGGAAATTCCCACAATTTAAGCGATAAGAAATTCCATCATGACATGAATGCTGTTGTTGCTTTTTGCTGTAGTCGACTTAGTCCCAATTCTTAAATATTCAAGGTCGCAAAGTCTGCTGCTCTCAACAACACATAAGCGCCAACTTGCTCTTTTAAGTTTTTTGAAAACTGCTGTCATATAAACAAAGCGCATTTACTCCTAAAAATAAAAATAAATAAAATTAATTTTTGAAAATTTGCTGTTAATACTTCTGGGTCAGTAGTCGGATAAGAAATAATTTAAACTCAAATCGATTAATATTGAATTTTCAAACTGGCGTTAAATTTAATCGGAATTAAATAATATTCTCATCCCACTGATTGTATATAATATACGGCAACAAATCTAATTTAGAATATGTGCTATTATTTATCAGTTATCATCTGACTGCGAACAAATTCTGATGCGATAGCAGTCATCTAAATAGAATATGAATGAAATCAAATATATGTATATATAAATTTGAATTTTTAAAAATTAGACCATTAAATATTTACGAGTGAATTTAATTTTGTGGACATAGAAATACAGTTCGTTAATTTATAAACATATATTAATTTATGATCAACCTAAATTTTGCTTAGGTTTTATAGTACGAGAATCTCATTAATGTAATAACCTTAAAAACGCTGTTACTTAACTATATAGTATTGCATAAACCTCTCAGCTTAAAAGTGTAAGTAAATAAAAATTAAACAGCACAATTGCACTTAGCGTCGTATAATGTTAAACTTTTGTTTTGTATGTAAGCTCGAATGAATAGAAAATGTTCGTTGCTCGCATATTTTAAACATAAAATGAAAATACAATTATGTATATGCAAAGACGAAGATGTTGCTCATAAGTTCTTATCATCTTTCGTGTGAATTCTGAAGAATAGCCGAGGCCCAATGCGTATCGCTTTATAAAAAGCGAAATAAGCTAAACGTGCGCATATTCGCTCAGTTCACAGAAACACTTTGCCTTGTTCACTTTGCAAAATGTTAATATTTTTAATAATTACCGTAGGTCTAACGGAATGCGTGCTGTGCGATACGGAATTTATTCTCCAGACTCGTTTGAATTATTGCGAGTACATCTCACGATGTAACCATGTCGCCGGTCTTAACGATTCTAGTAAAATAACTGATGACTTGTTTATCGAATATCGCTTTTATAATACTTTTGAGCTTCATTGCCAAAATAGCATCCAGACTGTTACATTTTTTGATACAAGCAACAATACGGCAATTACACACAGTAAACGGGTGTTTCTGCCCAATTGCCAACAGGAGAACACCGAAAACGGAGACTTTCTACAAGAATATATGAATGCGACGTACATCAAAACCCATTTTCGTAAACAAAACCAAACGGAGGACGAGGTCACGGCATTAAAATTACTTATGACATTTCAAAAGAACAATGTGTTGGATAAATTTAAAAATTTGAAATATTTGCATACGCGTTTTCTCTGTAACAACTCAGTAGACCCTCAACTCTTTGAACAACTAAAAGACTTAAAAGAAATGATCTGGTCCTATAACAATAAATGTGGCATTCCACAAAATATTTTAAAAACTCTACCGAATTTGGTCAACATTACGGTCAACTTTGAAACTAGAAACGCGGAAACGGTACAAAACGAAGCTTGTACTGAAACACTTAGTTTCTTGAATATGAGTCAACTCAATGAAGTGGTGCTGATCAGCACATTCGAGACATCTATCAACAAAGATTTATTTGGCGGCGCGATTAATTTAAAATATATAAAAATAACAGCAAATTTCCACCTCACGGAAATACCCTTTGGCTTGTTTGCCGACCAAACGGAACTAAGGATATTAAGCTTACATGCAAATGGACTGAAGGCTTTACCCAAAGACATCTTCAAAAATATGACAAAATTAATAGAGTTGGATTTATCACAGAATTATTTTACATCAATTGATGGGTAAGATGGCGAGCTGATTCATCTCACACTTATAAACTTAAAAAAATTTTTTTTAGTCTACCATCTTCGTTGGAGAATCTAATTTTATATCAAAATCCATTTTCTACTTTATTTGAGTATCAAGAAAGCAGCAGAAGTTTAAAATTTGTGTTTGAAGATGACATCCTGCCTTCGGCTGCAAGTATTTCACATTGGAATTTCACCGCGTTTGTATGCCACAATACGAACACTTGTAAGTTCTTCAGAGATCACAACTTAAATGAGTGTCCTAAAGATTGCCATTGCTATTATAATCGAGCAACCTCACACTTTATTATTAAATGCCAATTTGTGATCGGCGAAAAGTTTCCAAAGTTACCCACACCGGTTGCTGGTGTTTCAATTTTAATAATCGAAAACCAAAATATCCAACAACTGCCCAATGCAACGCTCTATGGATATGCCAACCTCACTGAGATACATGCAAAGGGAAACGCTCTGTCTGAACTGAAAGTGGAACAGCTGCCAGCGGGCATCGAGTTTCTCGATGTGAGCAACAATCAATTGCTGACACTTAATCAACAGGTTAGAGATTTTCTCATATTTCATAAAAACGCTGTAAGCATCCGAATTGCACACAATCCATGGCAATGTGACTGCAACACGGGAGAAATGCTAAAATTTGCAAAGAAATTCGCATCCCGAATTTTAGACACTCCACAACTGCATTGCCATGGTAAGTTGAACAAAATCATGTGTGACTTGGTAGTGGATGACATATGTCCATCGTATTTTGTGACCACAATCGTAACCGTGACTATCGTGACCATCATCATTGTATTCATCATAATTGTGCTTATGCTCATCTACAAGGAATCAATCAAAATTTGGCTATACGAACATGAGCTGTGCTTCAGCTGTGTGACTGAAGAGGATATAAACTTGGGTAAAATTTATGATGCCTTTGTTTCTTACTCCACTAAAGATGAGGAGATCATTCCCGAAATTGTAAATAATCTGGAGGCAGGTCCTAATCCATTTCGTTTGTGTTTGCATGAACGCGATTGGCCAGCTGGCGATTACATACCAAAACGCATTGCGGAGACTGTGGCCAAATCTAAACGAGTAATCATTGTGCTTTCGCCAAATTTCCTGGCTTCGGAATGGGGCCTAATGGAGTTTCATTTGGCATATCAAGCAAGCATGAATGATAGACACAGACGGCTCATAATTATATTATATGAGGACATATCGCATGTTGATAACTTGGATGAGGTCTTGAAGACATACCTCAAATTAAATTCATTTTTGGATTGGAAAGATCCAAATTTCTGGCGTAAGCTGAATTATGCCATGCCACATAGGGGTACCTAATAGCATAATTAACAAATATCAGTTCCAATAAAATAGCAATTTCTAAAAATACGGATAAAAAATATTGAGGAACTATTTATTTATAATTTTTTTTCTAAAAATAAAACTACATAGGAATAACAGTAAACACCTTTCTGTTCTTTAAACTGATTTTGTTAGAGCAATGATTGCTAACTTAAAATCGCTGAGCCTTTCACAAGTTAATTTTATAGATTTTTATAAAAATTTGATTAGATATGTATTTAGGATTCTATATTAGCATGGAAGCCTGTCTTCTACGAAGTTAAACAAACAATTGACATTTCGATCGTTTCGTTAAAACGAATAAATTCAAACGGAAATTTCTGTCGAGTAAATGTGTAGAGTATTGCTTATCATCCACAAAATGAATTCTTATGAATAGCCTATGCGTCGCATTTAGTCGCTCTATAAAAAGAATAAAACTCACGCTTTGCCGCTCAGTTGATTGAAACACTTTGCCTTGAACACTTGCAATATAAACAAAATGTTAATATTGTTTATATTCACCATTAATCTATGGAAATTCGTGCTGTGTGATACGGAGTACATTCTACGATCTCGTTTGGATTATTGTAGGAATATCTTGACAAATTGTAGCAACCCCGCTGAGACGAATTTAAAGTACGAATATCGTTTTTATAATACTTTCGAGATCCACTGCGAACTAGGCAAGCGAACTGTCCAGTTCTTTGATACAAGGAACAATACGCCCATAACTAGTGTTAAATTTGTGAAATGGCCCTACTGCCGGCAGATGAATTCAAACTTAGATGACATATTCATACAAAACGTTACAAAAGAAAATTATATCGTAACTTATTTTCGTAAACGAACAACGCTGCCGCAAATCAATGTCACAAAAATAGAGTTGTCAGCTGAGAAAATGCCTACGGGGAATATATTGGAAAGTTTTGATAATTTGAAAGTGCTACACCTAACGCTACCAGACCGAAACTTAACTAACTACCGACACTTGCAAACACTTAAAAGCTTGGAGGAAATATTCTGGTTTAGTTTCAGTAGATGCAGTATATCAATACAATCTATTAAGGATTTACCGAAGTTATCCCGCATCACTGTACAATTTGCTCCTGCACTCACAACGGAAGTGAATAACACAGGATGCACTGAATCACTGAGTTTTCAGAATATGAGACAACTCAACGAAACGCGGCTGATCAACACATTCGACTCTATCAAAAATGACATATTCCACGGAGCCATAAATTTAAAGTACATACAAATAACTGGTAATCCATATTTAACGGAGATACCCAATGGCTTGTTTGCCGATCAGGCAGAACTAATCACATTGGACTTACATGCAAATTCGCTCTTAACTATACATGAGGACTTGTTTAAGAATACGATGAAATTAAAAAAATTGGATTTGTCATATAATCTCTTGATTAAATTTTGCAAGTAAGTATCCAAACGAATACCAATAATCAAAATAAACATATGATATATATTAAAATGATAATTTCAGCTCACCGCCTTCATTGGAGAATCTTAACTTAAAACACAACCCAATAACTGAAAGTTTTGAATCTCATCAATTTAACAAAAACTTAAAATTTGTTACAGAAAATAAAGACCTTTCGCAGATTGGATCAGTCAGACAAGTCAATTTTACTGCGTTTAGTTGCCGTAATTATGAAACTTGTCTCTTTTATGAAGATCAATACCATCACGAATGCCCTCTTGGTTGTCATTGTCATTATAACCGAAGAAGCTCACATTTTATTATTGACTGTAGATTCATGGTAATTCGAGAGATTTCCGAACTCCCCATACCGGTTGCTGGTGTTTCAATTTTAATAATCGAAAACCAAAATATCCAACAACTGCCCAATGCAACGCTCTATGGATATGCCAACCTCACTGAGATACACGCAAAGGGCAATGCTCTGTCTGAACTGAAAGTGGAACAGCTGCCAGCGGGAATCGAGTTTCTTGATGTGAGCAACAATCAATTGCTGACACTTGATCAACACGTTAGAGATTTTCTCATATTTCATCAAAACGCTGTAAGCATCAGAATTGCACACAATCCATGGCAATGTGACTGCAACACGGGAGAAATGTTAAAATTTGTAAAGAATTTCGCATCCCGAATTTTAGATATTCCACAGCTTTATTGCAACGATAATTTGAACAATATCATGAGAAACTTAGAACTGGATGACATATGTCCAACACATTTTATGACCATAATCATAACCGTGACTATCGTGACCATCATCATTGTATTCAGCATAATTGTGCTTATGCTCATCTACAAGGAATCAATCAAAATTTGGCTATACGAACATGAGCTGTGCCTCGGATGTGTGTCCAAAGAGGAACTGGACTCGGAAAAAATATATGATGCATTTGTTTCCTACTGTAGGAAAGACGAGGAGATTATACCCGATCTTGTAAATAATCTGGAGACAGGACCAAAGCCATTTCGTTTGTGTTTGCAAGATCGCGATTTATCTATTGGCGAGTATATACCGGAACGTATTGCGGAGACCATGGCCAATTCAAAACGTATATTGATTATATTATCACAAAATTTTCTGACGTCAAAATGGGGTCTAATGGAGTTCCATTTGGCATATCAAGCATGCATGGAAGATAGACGAAAACGACTAATTATTATATTATATGAGGATATAACGCATATTGATAAGTTGGATGATGTATTGAAGGCTTACTTGAAGCTGAATACATATATAAAATGGAATGACCGGAACTTCTGGCGTAATCTTCGATATGCTATGCCACATAGGGGCAGATCTATGAAAGGTGCACGAGACGTGGCAGGAACTGATGAATTAGAAATATATCAGGCCTGATAAAAAAAATTATTCTGTTAAGCACAAAAATAAAATTCAATTTATTTAAAATCGAAGCAATCGTCTATTCCTTATTCAGAACTTCTATTTAGTAGGTAGTCACTGAAAAATTATTCTTATAAAAGACCTTTTATTGTAGACAAATTCTTATGCTATCATTACCCCATGTGAGTATTCCTTATTTTAACAACATAGTTTTGTGAATTTTCAGACTTTCAAAGAGAATTTTATTCCGCAGAGGGAACATAAACTTGTTTAGTGAGTTATGGTGCACGAGATGTACGATATTAAACAAAAAATGGATTTGAAAATATCTTTTCCGGAATTCGATTAGATGAGTTATAGGTTCTAATTAGCTATACAATTTTATTTTCTCGCTGAATGCAATACCTCTAAATGTAAATATAAAATTTCTTGTGATAAAGCTTGTATTAAAAGTACATATATTTTGAGTCTCAAAAAACTATACCAAGCCAAACTTTTTTATTAAATACAATTTATACAAGATATAGCGCTAAAAAAAACACATTCTTCGTTGGAGCAAGAGCAAAGTGCAAAGCATTAATGAAATGGGAAATTCCCATAATTTAAGCGCGATAAGAAATTCCACTGTGGCGTGTTTGCTGAGTATTGTTGTCGACTTGAGGCAACTCATATCAATTTGTGCATACTAAATTAAGATTGCTATATAAATGCTAAAAGCTGCTTTTAAAAACACATGAGTGCCAACTTTGTTGACGTAAACTGTTACTGTACTCCAAAGCGTTGTCTTTTACTTGCAGCCTATAAACTTGTAGCTCATAAAAAAGCAATCCATTACAGTCATGACCTACTCAATTGGTATTTCATTCACAGTATAGCTGATGCTACTTAAACCCTTAAAATAAAAGAAAATAAAAAACAAAACAAAAAAAAGTAAAATGTAAATAAAAATTCAATAGCACTTAAAATAAGTAAGCAGCCTAAAAGGCAAGAAAATATTTGACAAAGAAATACCTTTTTGATTGTTTTAAACTTCACTTAAATTGCCAAAGAACGTTTTTCATGGGCGCAAATTTATTAGCGCCATGCATAAGCTGCTAACACGACCCAAATTCGGGTTTCCCATTTTTTTTTTTTTTTGCCCAACATTTTCCGCATCTATAAATCATAAATACTGCGATAAAGTTAGACAGCAAAATCAAAAAAGAAAAAAAAAAAACAAAAACGAGAAATCGCGTAACTGTGTGCGGCTGCTGTACAGATATACAATATTTTATTTATTTATCGCATTTGCTACTTTACTCACGGCCACAATGAAAACAACAACAACAGGCGCAGTACTACAAAGTCAACGAAAATATTCAAATGAGGTAATCTCGTATTATTTTTGTTGTCACTTTCGTTTGGTGTTCGGCTGCGGATTTGACTTGGCTATGGCTACGGGTACGGCCACGACTACGGCAACGCATACGCCATGAGAGACCGCTATTTTCGTAAATTATTCCGGCGTGGTTTATGTCGAACCGCATTTAACCCGCCAAAAGCCCCCTCAATACCGTTGCCCATAGCAGCAGCCGCCAGCTTTAGACACTTCACGCCGACCGACTTCATTTGGCTGTCATTGTCTCAGGCGCTCAGTCGCTCAGTCGGCAAGATTGATTATGGCCTTGATAATGGATCTAGTCTGGGCGCCTGCACTCACTCACTCACACAAACACTGCTTTACCTTGCTTTTCATATCTGCGTTCTTTTTCTTTATGTAAAAACAAAAAAAAAAAACAAGGAGAGCAGCATTTTAAATTTTTCAGTAAAATTTGCATGCTATGGCGTCGTTTATCTTTTGGTCGCCGCTGTTGCTGTTGTTTTTATTATTATTATTGTTGTCGCTTTGGTTTTCGAGGCTTAGTGGTTTTGCTTTTCCCCCTCCCGCCTTTTTATAATAAATTATGTGATAAAACAATTTCGAAGTCGTTAAATCTATTTGTTATGCAATAAACTCGCTGATGTTACTGTTAAAAATTATTTTTTTTTTATTATTTTCTTTTCTTTTTTGTGTGTTGATTTCATGAGTCAGTTGGATTTTACAATATTTGCTTTGGCAGTCAGTGACCTGAATTTCAGTATTTAATCAAAATGCTCAACTGTTTGCCGTATTTGTATTTGCGCGGAATTTTGTTAATTTATTTGCTAAAACAGACCAGTAAAAGCCAGTAAATACTATTTGCAGTGTTGCAATATGCAGTTAGCAAACAACAATGTCATAACGTATTAAAATGAAAATAAACAAAAAATATAAAAATAACAACAGCAAAATGCAAATATCTGTTGTCAAAATTAAAAGACTCACTGTCAAACAAAAAAAAGAAGAAACTCTTTCACTCGTTCTGGGGCATTCCCTTTGCAGTGTTTCACTGCTTTTGCATAAATCAACAAGCCACAAGGCATAAGACATAAGACCGTGGAAACCAGCTATGACTCAGACTGAGACATGCTTAAGGCATTAGCAGCCTCTTGTCTTGCATTGTCTTGTGGGTGGTTATGCGGGAGTTTTGTGCAAACAGATTAAATTTTGCGATATGCTGTGTTCATTTCCTACGAATTCCTTTCTTTTTTGTTGTTTTGCAGTCGCAAGCACTTGAAGTGCTGCCTACAAGTCGAGCTTGCAACTTTTACTGCTGAGTCAATGGATGGGTGGTTTGTTAAAGTTGTTTACGCATACACAAGCCATAAGTAATTTATCTGGTAAACAATTATGATATATCAATTAATAGTGAATTCCTCTTCTAGTGTGCAAACATAATTAATCATACGAAATTATTTAAAACTTGTTAAGACTCTTCTCATATCTATCAAAATAGAATTGTTTGTCCAATGAAACGTGCTTAACTTCATATTTGCTGTATTAGGCGCTCATCATCTAATATTTTACACTCGTAGTAAAGTCTAAACGTGCGACTCAAATGATGCACGTCAATTATATAAATGCCTTAGCCCAATAAATAATTAAATTCCAATTACAGTATGTACTCAGCTCAAAGTTAGCTGCCGTGTTGACACATATTTCGCTTTTCTAGAAAACAATTTCGATTTAATTTCGTTAACGGATATATTAAGTACTAAGCAACTTAGCGTTAGCCAAGCTCATAAAAGTTTCGATTAGGGCGGTTGAAAAAGCTTAGTACTCTACGATACAATACAACACTTGCTCTAAATTATTAAGGCACGAGATTATTTTATTATATAGAAAAAAAAAGTTTATCCGTTTCAATATAATCCTCTGTGTCAAGCACACATAATCAAAATTTTGTAGCTTACTCTCTTGTCTCCATACACTTAAATAGTTCAAACCTCTGTCATTGTTGACAAAATTCCCCAACTCAAGGCATGCCAAATGGTCGGTTTTGTTTAATATGACTTTCCCAATTGCATTCGTCGATGAATTTATAGACCCAGAAAAAAAAGAATGTTAAGCCCGACCTCTTAGTATATATCAGCCACTACGTCGTGACAATTTTTTATATTTAATAATATATATTCTAAGAATGAATGAAATCCCTAGAAAATAAGCATGCACTAAAGATATTTCCTAAAGTCTCAATTATAGATGGTAACGATATATAAGGGCAGCAAGTCTTGTTAAAAATTGAAAATTGTTCTTTATCGGAAATTTAATAAATTCTGTCTGGCACTTTTTACAAAAGCATTAAATTAATGTAAACTTCACTTAAAAAAATGCTTTTCATACTGCTCAAGTTGAATACTGACTAACTTTGTATGCATTCTTAACAAATTAATGTAGCAACCTCCGCTTTTTCGTACAAACCACCCAAAATCTACACAAAAAAATCGTAATCAGTCTCTACATAACAAAGGAATTAAAGTCCAACCATTGTCGACTGAACTTTTTCAAATAAAAAAATGTCAACTTTTCCAACAAAAAAGTAGTTAAAAAGAACTATTAAATAGAAGACATTTTCGCTTCAGAAGCATAAAAGGAAGCCGAGTGAAGCCGAGTGAAGCAGCGAAGCGAGGCAGCAGCAGCAACAAAGTAGCAGGGACAAGCCGCGCTTTTTATTACCTCCTTAACTAAGGCAAGACAAAAGCGTGAGAAACGCTAATTAAATTTAATGTAAATCAAGATTTGAAATTTGTTTAAACAAGTGACAAAAGTCAACGACGTACAATGACTGCGACAATGAAAGGTTAATGCGGGTTGCAGCTGTCACTTCTGCGCGTACTTAATGGACATTTAATTTGCTTCGTTTTATTTGTTGTTTTTTTTTTTCCTTTTTGCAGTTAATTTATTTAAAATTAAAGCATGGTTAGCAAGGTTAGCAAGGAAATGAAAAAAAAAATTGTACACGGAATTTTTTTTATTAATTTTTTTTGTTTTTTGTTTTTTTGAGGACTCAGTGACACTTCAAGATATGAAAAGAATTTAACGAATGTCCTGCTGCTTATTCAAATCAACGCTTATTATTATTTATTTTTTTCTCCCACTCATGCTGCTTTTACATCGAGATTTTTTTTTTATTTTTCTTTTTTTTAGCTTTTTATAATGCATATTTTTTGTGCGTTTGCCCGCCAGTCACAATTTGCATGTCCTACGGTCCGCATGTCCCGCTAAAAATTGTACGCTCGCGCATCAAATTTCAAACGCAAACTTTTATAATGTCAGCTTAGAAATTCAACGCGAAGTGACAGCCACAAAAATGGAAACGTCCGCATCGTCCTTGCAGCAGCCATGCGAGTTTGTTCACCTAAAGGACGTGGATAATGCCATGAGCGCGAATGAGCGCAAATTTCATTTTCTTATTGGCTTATTCTGCTCTGATATGCTTGGAACCACTCAGCACATGGATTTTTGGCTTTTTAAAAGTTCATTAATTAGAACATTTGGTGGCTTTAATTTGAGGCATTCACTTTAAACCTAATAATAATAAATGCGTCTATCCACAACAATTTTTGAGAAATTAGTTTCACACTTTGATTAATAACCGAAATTGTAGCAGCCGGTGCAGCTGAAGCAGCAGCCATGCCAAAATATATGCGAGTATATGTGCAGACGGCGCAAGTGTCCTTTGAAGCAATAAATTTTTGTGGCTTTTTGGTTTTGGTGCTTTTGAAAATAAATTAGAAGTTCATGAGATGTAATTAGGCAGTAAAATGATTAATACTGTAAAATGTGTTTTGGCATTTATTTTATTGAAGCAGAATTCCACAAATATTAAAGGAAGACAGCGGTCTATATGCAGCATTGTGCGCTTACTGTGTGTGATGGCAATTTATCTTTTCAATTTAAATGAAATTTTGTTAAGGCAAGGCTAATCTTTGGTTAATTACTTGTTTATATTCGTCAACAATTTATCTTAGCTTTCAATATTTTTCATTGCTTAAAAATTAATTTAAAATTTCGTCTTCTTTGCTTTTGTTTATCTGTTAACGTTGTCCTTGCTGACATTTTGTATCCCTTCCCCTCAGAGTGGTTGCTTTTCAAAAGTGATATATTTTAATGATTAGATCATCTCGAAATTGCAAAAGGAATGCTTGAATTATGGGATCAACTGATTAAGAACAAACACACCATCAAGTAAGTACACTAGAAATCAAATGAGCCTTTCTGGAGCTTGAGCATCTTAGACATATTTAGGTATCAACCAGATTCCATTATTACTAGATTTTATAATTAGTTTATCATACGTTGAAACATAATATTTAGAAAAAAATGGATCGTAGAGTTTCTGTATTGTTTTTGAAAACAACCGACATTAAGTACAAACCTTAGTCGTCAGTAGAGCCTTAACAAACAAATCGAATAAATTTTGAACCAGATAATGTTGATATCATTGTGACAATTAACTTAAATTCCACGATAATAGTGTTTTAATCATTCTTGGTTCAAAAACAACTTTTAAATAAACACTTATGTCGAATTTTGTAGCGTTCCTCAACACCAAACCAATTCAAATTTATTTTTTGCCCATAATTTGTCTAGAAATCTCAGTTAATTTATAAGAAAGACTGACATATGTCATCTTGTGTACAAATAATCGTCAGTTGTCAGTGCAGACAATTCGCGATTCGTGTTAAATTTTGAATATTAATTTTACAAAATATGAAATGACACAAAAGGCGAAAAAAGAACAGGCCATCAATCAAAATAACAATAACTTGAGGCGAGAAGAGCCACTCAAATGAAAACAGCAAACGGCTGCGTAAAATGCAAATGAGCAGCACTCAAGTGCGCTACAAAGCGTCTAAAGTGTAAATACAAAGCGCCCCGTTTGCCTCCCTGCCGCACTGCTTACCCTGCATGGCGTGCACATGGCTGGGGTTTTGGGTTTTGTCAAAATCTATTAGCATTCGAGTGGCTGATAATAAAACAAACTTAGATCGGTGGCAGCATTCCAACCTCGGCCGGCCACTTGCAAAGAGGCTGGAAATGACTGCGATTTGTTGTATGTGTGTGTGTGTGAGTGGCGCACTTGACTGGCAGAAATGTTATTCCGACAAGAGCACCGACAACAAACATTTCCGAACAATGTTCTGTCCTGCCTGCGCTATGCTTTCCTGCTTGGCTAAAACAAAAAAATACAATACATAAACTTGCTTCGCTTCCTTTTGTTTTACTTAGCGTTTGTTGTTTGTTTTGTCGGCGTCGTTGACATCGTTGTTATTGTTGGCGCTGCTGTCACTGCTGTTGCCCTTACTGTGTGTGCTTTTTCTGCCTTGGCTACACTCCTCGGCGTGTGCCACATGAAATGACACTTTGCTGTCAAAGATTATCAGCTTTCATTTAACTTATTATCATTTCAGACGGCAACGTTTACGTCGTCATCGTCATCATCATCGTCTTAGCCTTGCTCAACTTCACTGTGCCATTTGTCGCTTAGAATCTTATTCGTTTTTTCGTGCATTTGTTACTAGTGCAAAATCATTTGTTCAGCCCACAAAATTACCGGAAATCCTCTAAGCGAGGCATGTCACGACCAGGAAGTGCGGAAAAGCAAGAAACGAAAAAACCAAGTAGGGAAAAAAAGGATGCTGAAATCGAAAATAAAAACAAACACAAACACAAAGAAAAACAAAAATAACGCAATTGTGTTCACATCGGAATGTGTGCGAGTGGCATAACAACAACAAAACCATGGCACCACTCATCGTGCCAATTTACTTTGCCTGCGACACAAAACAGCTGCGGACATCAATTTCGTGCTCTTAGCTACATTTTTCTTTCGGTGTTCACTTTGTTTTAAGCCAAGCCGGTTTTTGGTTTCCCGCATTGCGTTGGGAACACTGCGAAAGTTTCTTCAGCAATTGCCATTCTCTTTGTAACCATTTCACCTCTAACTGCATAAGATCGTCCCTAATGCCTTCAATGCTTGCATTATGTGATCAATTGCAGAGCTGAGCTGAGCATAATATAATATGGCATTGACAGTCCAAATTAAATTTCGGTTTACTCGCTGGAATCGTATGTTCAAGTAGCTTGCAGCAACTGCAGACACCATTAAAGTGGCCAATCAAGTCGACATTGTAGAACGCATAAGGCTGTTTGGCGATTAGGCCTTTTTACGCATTCCACAGCTTTATTGCGTACAATCTGTCATTAGAAACTCAGCACCAAAAAGTAAGCTACAATTTTTTTCTTTTTGTGCCTAAGCAAATGTTTACTGAGACTTGAGACTGTTAATGGAAAATGGTGCCACATGTTTACTTAACACATTGAGTCAATCATCAACTTGAACAGGCACATTAAAGAGTAAATGTTTAAGTTAAGTAAATGTGAAATTAAAGCATACAACATAATTCTATAAGTTTCATGCTGCTAATTACAAGGAATATTGACGTCAGCAGCTAGGTTCAGGGCATGTGGAATAACTGGCTGTCTCTTCTTTTTTCAAATTTAACATACTGAAGCGCACACAGCATCGGTATGACGGCATCAGTTTGAACTTAGCTTGTTTGCTTGCATATAGATTTAAAATTTCATTCATATAGTTTTCGTTTATTCATTTATTTTTTGTTTTGTCTCTGTTCGCTCTCATTTGATTTTTTCTCAAGTCACGGGTTTATCGCCGTTGCTTGCCATTCATTGTGTGACTTTATAGTCATTTTATGTTCAACTTTGTTGCTGTTTTCTGTCACTTTTTTTCTGTTATGTTTCTGTTTTTGGTTTTGTTTTTTGTGGCCTTGCACAATCATAGTTCTTTTCAATGTAATTCTTATTTTATTTTATTTTTTTTTGTTCTTTCTTTTACTTCAATGCAAGCATTCAGCGCTCGTGTTTGTTGATTTCCCGCTTTTGCCTGCGCTCGACGCTGAAACAAATTTTTATTGTATTGATTTCGTGTTCGATGCTTATCTGTTTGCAACTTGTTTGCGCTGTTATACTTTTGCGATATATTTTTTCTTGATTTTGCTTCTTTTTGCCTTTTGTTTTTGCTTTTGTGAGCCTTCCATTGTGCACCGGATTTAAAATCAATTACTATTATTTTTTTTATATTTTTCTTTAACAATAGTGAAATATTACAGCAGAATTTTACTTGTCGTTGCTTGTGGCATTTTATTTATGCTTATTGATAGGCATTGTTCTTTGAATACCCTGCATGCGGTACTTGTAAGTCATTACAACTTTTTAGGTGCTTTGCAATGTTAATTTTTTACATAACAACAAAAGTAAGTTAGAGCTCCTGGTTTATTGAAATTATTTTAAGGTTCTTTGAAATACTTTTTATATGTTATAAGTACATATGACAAATAAATCACTTTGTTTCAGCTTATTAGCATCTGCGAAACAGCGTTAATATATATGTTCCAATTACACTCCATTTCCTATTTGGTTGAAATAGAATAGTACATGTCGACTATTAATATGCATATTAAATCCCATAAATAATATCTTCACATAATAATTTATGTTCGCAAGTTTTTATATTATTAATTCAAACAACAAATGGTAACCACATTTCCTATCTTAACTAACTTAAAATAATTATCACAGCATGAAATGATCACACTCATAGTGCAAGCAAGTTTCGATGATGTGCAACATTAAAGTCTGAAAACTTTTAATTTAATTTTGTAGAGGGCATATTAAATGCACCGTTACTCATGTTTAACTATACGCTATAAATCCATTAAGCATGCCATATACGATGCACAGTATGGAAATGAAACAACACTGTATTTAATTTTTTCTGCTAATAATTTTTTTTAACACCAAAATTACAAAAAAAAAAAAAAAACAAAAAAAAAAAAAATTACAATAATGAAAATATATGTATGCATTTCATATGTGTATAAATTTTTTGTAGTTGTAAAAAAACGCTTAATATACGGTATTCATTTATATGCAATTGTTTTTTACGCTCTTTTACGTCATTTTCTATTACTTTTTTTATATTGTTTT
Organism: Stegana nigrithorax; assembly: GCA_037044495.1. NCBI lineage: Eukaryota > Metazoa > Arthropoda > Insecta > Diptera > Drosophilidae > Stegana > Stegana nigrithorax. The sequence goes on along the minus strand of JBAMBQ010000844.1, from coordinate 402,889 downwards.
TACCCTAAAACTTTTATGTGCTCGCGCACGGTATACTATACTTGCATATAAATAAAATATAAAAAGAAAAAACAACATATACTAAAAGTTGTTAATATATTTTCCCAGTCTATTTTTGTTTGCTTTTTGTTTAAACTAAAACCAAACAAAATGTTTTGCATGCAAAATATTTGTGAAAAAGAAACTTTGCTACAAAAAAATTACAACAAATGTGCAAACAAAATGAAAAAAATGCGTTGAAAAATTTTGAATGAAACTTACGACTAAAGCAGCTTTGGGCAGTACTTTTTTTTACAACTGTAGTTCATTTGAAATTCAAAAATATTATAATAACAATTTAAAAGTTTAATAGCGGTTAGCTTAGTTTTTTTTTTATAGAACATATTTTAAATTGCGTAATTATTAATCACTATTAGTGAGGTATCGTATGCGATATAATGTTAAGAAAAATAGTCAGAACTTGCATATAAAATTAACAAAAAATCTTTGAACTACTTAAAATTAAAACTTCACATATCATAATTAAGCTTCAATTCTTATGGACGTTGCATGTTACGTGGTACTTTGAACTAGTTTCTGGTCAATTTACTCATAAATTAAGTACCTTAAGCAAAATTTTTCATTAAAAAAATTTATATTTATACAGTAAGTATTATATAATATGCTGCAGCACTAAAATTGCCAAGCAACTCAAACCAATGCTTGTTGAAAACTTTAAAATATCCTTCAAGCGATCAAACCTCATATAGTCAACTTTTCATGCATTGCCCAACTACGTTTTGTTATTAAAACGCAAAAAGCACAATAAAATTAATTAAAAATGCTCTTTGTTTAACTTCATACATGCCTGCATAGAGCATGGCAAAAATTAAATATCATGTAGTACGAGTATGTTCATTTAACTTTGCAGCAATGCACAAGTTAACCGACAAATAAATATCGCACTGCCACAATGCGTTATATCTGGATTCTTGATGTATTTATATATACATATAGTATACACACAGCTTGCGGCACATGGCGTGCCTGGCGTGCTCGTCTATGTTTGTGTACGTGATTACTATATAAATGTCACAAAAGCAGCAACAGAATGGGCTTAAGAAGACTCCGGTTCGAAATAGAAAAACTTCAAGGAGCGCCGAATCGTATGAAACTGGAAATGAAGGCAAGCAATAACAAGTGCAACAATCAACGATGACAGAAGGATGCTTGTTACTATAATTTCTGTTGTTGTTGTTGTTGTTGTTGTAGTTGTTGGTGTCGTTGTGCTTGTCAACATGATGAGTTTGCTGGAAAAAAAGAAAAGCACTCATACTGAGGTGCACAGTGTGCAAGTATTTTTGTAGTGCGAATGAAACGCAGGCAACGTGCGACTTGCAGAGAACAATGCGGACTTACACACTTACAAATATATGTATATACATATATAGGAATCCTATAGGGCACTATGGCTTTTGAGTGCTTAAAATTGACCAAATAAGTGCATAGAAATAAACAAACAAAGCGGCAAGCACACTGACGAACGGGAGGACAGACAGACAGACAGCATTCGTGCGTATGTGTGTATATGTATGGAAACTGGAAAAATCCTTTATGCCATGCATGCATTTGGTGGCTGCTGCCTTGTGCGCTCGCAGTTGGGCATTGGCACGTGGCTGGGTCGTCAGTTAAAGGCGTGTTGCATTGTGGTTTGACAGCAATTCCATTATGACCACCATGATGAGCAGATGATTGCAGTCATGTTGCTCAGCCCCAAGCCAGCTTAGATGCATACGCGTACACACTTTGAAACACACATACACACATACTCATACGTACATTTCACTTTAAGCCGGCATTAGTTTCGTACGTTATTTATGCTAGTCAAGTGGGTCTACTTGATGCATTTATAATTACTTTGTTTCCGGTTAGTTTTCCATCTGGGTTTGCGCGCATGCACATGTTTTAGCTACAAAAATAAATATTTGCCCTGACAAGCTGCTTTTATTAATGCTTAAGCCAAATGCTGCTTCTATGACTCTGCTCAGTGGCTTGTTCCATGTTCCTTGCTACGTTTTGCTTTACATATATATGTGTTTTATTTTGGTTTAGTTTTGTCAAAATTATTGCATACGGTAAGCGGATTAGCCGATAGTACTCAAGAATATGCCAGAATGATTCTGCATATTTGCTAAAAAATAATTGATGTACTCAATTGTAATTTCTTTCTATGCTTGCAATTATTTATTTGACTCACTCTGTGCATTGCACATTGTTTGCTATTTATTTATAGCACAAAAGCTGATAGTTTTGTAAAGAGGTTACAAGCGAATGCTAAGAGTTGCTAGTTGATAAAAAAGAAGGAAAGAGCAATTAAAAAAGAGATTTGGCTAAAGCTTACCCAACAACAGAGACTAGTATAGCCAAAGAGTAGCACTTCGCACAATGTAATGGCGTAAGAAAGTTCTGCTTGACTTTCTTACTGTAATTTCGCTATAAAATCCCGTTAGAGATATTAGAACAACATAATTGGATAACTGTATACTCAACCGAGTAATATTTTATCTAATACTAAGAAGGCAGATCTAGCGAAAGAAAGAATGCATTTACATATATACATATTTAAGAAACCAAATTTAATATGATCTACTGTACAAACTTAAAAGGAAAAGACCACTTTCTTTTTTCTTTCTTGCCTAAAAGTATTTACAAAAAGTTGAAACATCGAAACCAGTCAAACACGCTCAAGAAAATTAACCCAATAAGAAATAAATAAAAAAATATATATAAAAACAAAAAAAAAAACACACACACACACATCATCCACTTTACATTGACAGGCATCAAATGAGTTGCTCCTTTATTAAAAATTCATCATGTTCGAAATTTCATTACTTAAGCAGCAGTACAAAAATTGCAAAAGCAAGAAAAGATCAATTTCAAATTTCGTACTCATATGAAAGCAAATTAATGTTAAATAGATCAAAAGCATTGCAGCGGAAAAAACGCTCTAGGGCAACGCAGCTAAGTAGCTTCCCGCTTAAGTTAATTCGCAATTTTTCGTCGCTCTTTTCACCATAACACGCACTCACACATACACACACTCACAAGCAATGGCTGCAAACTGCCAACGTCAAAGAAGGTGTCAGCTGTAGCTTTATCGCACTGCAAAAGAAAAGCACGGGAAACGGAAAAATAATAACAAATATATATGTATATTTCCTGTTAACTTTGAGCATGCATATGAAAATTTGATTTTATATTTATTTGCATTTAGCAAATTTCTAATGTGAGTTTCACATGTGCGCGCATACAAAATATTTACAATCATAATGTCTTTTACCAACGATTTCCCTCTTACCAAGTATTCTGCATTTTATTTTACTTTTCATCTTATTTTAATTTTTCTGTTTTTCTTTTTTTATTTTTGTTCTTATTGCAGTGCGCGCACGTTATCTTTATGCGTAGATAATCTTCATTAAATTCAAATGCTGCTGGCGTAAAAGAAAGTGGAAAATAACACCCACGGAAAAGGAGAATACTTGTTGAATTTTTTGTTTGCATATTTTTTCGTGGGAGGCAAATGTTTATTAGCTTAAACTTGACTCAAAAATAAATATAAAATTTATTTTCCATTACGATTTTCAGTGTGTACGTGCAATTTGCAAAAGAAGCTGGCGGCAATATGCCGAAAAAAACACACAAAAAATAAATAAATATGAAATTATGCGATTTTCGACTGAGCTGAAGCTTTTATGCCCTTCACAGCAGTTTAATGACTGCGCTGCTTATAATACAAAACCGTGCTTTGTATTGTTTGCTTCACTTTGAACCTTTGCGCACATTATTTAATAGTCACGTTAATTCTTACAATTTTGTCACACTTCTCTATCACATCATTAGCAGAGGAATGTGGAAGTGCAAACAGTAACCTCTCTGAAACATTCATCCTTCAGTGTTCATATAACAGAAAATTCGCATGATTTGCTCGTTTGCGGGGTATCAAAACCATTTACGAAAGTTATAAAAAAGCCACTAACTTGGACCTGCTCTCTAAAATGCAATCTATCAGGTATTATTCAAAATTCGGTTTAAGAGACGAAATTGCTAAACCTTTTCTTCTTGATGAATTTGACCTGAAGTACCCATTCTTGCCTCACACACTTGCTAAGCCATATCCTTTCTGCAATTGCTTAGAACTCGTATGGGGCATATTTTTGTGTGCTCATGTGATAAATCCCGTTTAATAGTATATTTTCCTCTTAACTAAGCAAATAGACATAAAATATACACCACCTACTCATAAAAGCTTACAACCTATCAAATGAGCCGATATGCCTGTACGCAATTTTGATGACATTTATTTTTATGTAGCCAATAAAATGTAAACCCGCGACCTTCGTAACGTTGATGTCAGCTGCATTCCGCCTACACGACATTAATGCGCTTGCCATGTCATTGACATGTGCAAATGCTTGAAGAGCGTTGACAGATATACAATACAAACCACATGATGTCGTTGAATCCATCATTATTTGTCGCAGTCGAAGACTGTATTTCGAACAAGTTTGTTTGTTTTTTACATTGTGAATTGAGTAAATTTCTTAAGCTTTTGTTAACTATTATATTCTTAGTTTGAAGAATAGAGACTCAATTTCCAATTGGCGCAACTTTGCTTTGACTGCTGAGCATGGTGTGTTTGGTGATTTTCGAACCAGTGAGTGTGCTAAGCAGACATGCCACATGACCACATAAAATTTGAAACCACATTATAGCAGAAACGAGCATTCAGTTATGATTAGCTTAACCTTACTCTACATGGGGATATGTCTAATCACATATGCTATGCAGCATACATAACACGATCCTTATCAATGTCAGAAGACCGTTCAATATTTGTCTAAAAGGGTGCAAAAAACAAAAACAAAATGAAAAAAAAAAATAAGTAAATAAAAAAAAAAAAAAAACACCAAAAATAATCAGAAACTGGAAAACCATACAAAATAAGAAAAATATCAAGTTTAATGTAAATAAAAACAGCAAAGCGCATAAAAATGTTTATGAGTTTTTTATGTGCACACAAGCTGCTGAAAATCACACAGTTAAGCATTTTCATTGCTTTTGGCTACGACTATTTCCTGCAAATGTGACTATTTTCGCCTTCGTTTTTCTTTACTCTAAATGCTCTATACTTTTCTTTTGCTACACTTTGCCACTTTGCCACTTTTCTCCAGCCCCAGTCGCAGACAGGGCACCCCGCTCCCGGCCATAGCTTTGTGTCTTATATTGTTATATACGAGTATTTAGTTCAAGGTTCAAGCGTTTACATAAGCAACGTGCAACTGCTGTCGGCGTTGGAACTGAACTTTAACCCTTCTCAACTATGCTCAGCTAAAGTAAGCGCTCAGACTGAAGCATGCCACTGTGCTCTGTGCGCTGTGAGTGTAGCATTTACGCTCTAATAGCTGCCATTGGGCGGCATGTGTGCGTCAAAATCTTTTTGTATTTTCTTTTATGTAATTTTCAACTTGGTGATTTCTATTTTTTGTTTTCTGTTTTTTGTTTCGAACTTTTTTTATATTTTGTAATTGCAGCAGCAAATGAAAATGTTAAGTGGATTTAAATTTTCATATACGATGAGGTTACTTTAAGTCAGCTCTTGCTCCAATGTTGCAGGTAGTAAATGTCTAGTGTGTTGTAAAGAATTCACAAAATTCTTTCACCGAAAAAGCATTGTGGGCTTTTAATATGATCTATCTTATTTAAAAAAAAAGTTAGGAAGAAAATAAAAAAAAATAGAGATCAAAGTTTTGAGCCGGTTGCTATACTGAGATTTTGTTTATTAGCCATTAAGAGCAGCATTTCCGAGCAAATGGATTAAACGTATATGTCGTGAAGTGTCCTGAGATTAGTTGTGGTCCAATTAGCACACAAGTGAAATTGAAATCGAGGATGTACATACAGATGAGTAATAAGTTTACAGGGACATCATGTAGCTCAACATTCACCTCGCTGGTAAGGCAACAAAACCCTTCTAGCCAATTTTCTTATTTACCTATATATTCGATTGAGCGACCTTATTGTGATGTAAGAAGCATAATTCTCATAAATTAAATATACAATAGTTTAGTCTTATATACTTATAACTACCATAATATAAACAAAGCGAATTGAGCTAAAAGGACTGCCACGAGAAACGAAAACAACATTTCCTCCTTCGTAAGCTATGCTGAACTCGTTTATCCCTATCGCGATGCTAATACATAAATACGTATTAATTAATTTTTTCACCATTAATGTTTTGACAAGCTGCCACGTGTCAACCACTAAAAAGGATTCAATTAGCGAACGGCACGCCAGAAAATATGCAAAGCGTCATACCAAAACCACAGGAAAAGTATTCATTTCCTAGCGAAATAAAGTAAACAAAAACGTCCAAAAATAATTCAAAAGCCGCAAGCGAATGAATTTCACTTAGCAACGCTTATTAAAATTCTGCGCATGTTTCACGCAAACGCAACCCAAATCGTGTTGAATGGCAAAAAGGGACACACAAAAATTAACTGAAAATAAAATAAAAAAATATTTTGAGGAATGCCGCACAAGAGACTATGAGAAACCACAAAATATAAAAACAAAATAAAAAAACAGAAAACAATTGAAATCATTTCAATTTTTGATTAAAATAACAATTGACAAATGCGTATATACAAAGGACAAAAAAAGAAGCATATTTTTATGCGCAGCAGCAGCTGCAAAAAGGAAACAAAAACAAAAAACAAAAACAGGAAAAACAAAATTTAATTTGTGCGCTTAGTAGAGTTGCGCGTTGATTCTCCTTTTTTCATCCTGTTAACGTAGATTTTACTTTGCTATTTGCATTTTCATATGCCGTGTTGTCGCATTGCTTGTTGTTTTGTTATGCAGACACAATCAATCAATCAATCGCAATGAAACGCAATATTTTTGCGCCGTCGTTGTTGCTGTGATGTATTTGTATATTAAAAAAAAGCATATTTCTCTCCATTTGTATCATCATATACTCGTGCGAGTAAGTGCGTTACTGCACTTATCCTTGAATTTTAATGAGGCGCATAATTTCGCACAATGAATTTGCGTTACAGGAAATAGCAAATGTCGAAGCGAAAATATTCACAAGTGTAAGTTAAACACGGATGGCATGAGGTGTGCTTGGCAGTGTGAGTGTGCGACGCTGTTTGCTTTGCTGGAAATTATTTTTGTCGCAAGCATTTCGCATGCATGCCAAAGTGAAGTGAAATTGTGTAGACGTGCCAAGCACACTCGTGTATAAGTGCTTGCCTAACAAATGTGGCTGCCTACGCGTTACTGCCGCTGCCATGTGCGCTGCGCTGCTTTGACAAGCGCTTCCACGCTTTGCCACACCTTGCCGCGCCTTGCGTTGTCGTTATGACTGCTTTACGTTACGTTTCCTGCATCTCATTGGAACGTGTTGTGTATACGCCATGATTTTTGCTTGTCAGCTTATCTTAACGATGCACAAAAATTATTGTTATGTTATCGTAATTACTTCATTTCTTTCGATTTTCATTTGCATTTTCTTTTTTCTTTTTTTTTTAACGGAGCATTTATTAATAAATATGTATTAATCAAGACATTGGTTCGTTCGAGCAATGCACACATTTAGTCATGCATAACATGTCATGGAATCGTTCCCGCCCCCTTACATATGGTGTATGAATTTCTCGTAGCAATTAGTCGATACTTAAACGTTTCATATGCCTCAGACACAAGACAACCTTAAACGGAAAAATAAAACGAAGTTTTCAATGGACGATAACAAATACTCTGATACCTGTAGTGCGACAAAAATCAAACTTAAATTTAAAAATAATAATTACAATGTCTACAGCATGTCTCTCGCAGCATGAACATAAATTATGTAGTCTACTTTTAGGCTGAATCAACAGCCAACATTTATAAGTTTATTTACGCACACAGCATAACCAAAGATAAACTGCAACAATGGAGTCACGGAAAGTTGAACAACTTTTGGGAAAGTCAGCAAGAAAAACTAATCAATTCAGTCACTTAGGCCACAGCACAATAAACCTATAAAAAATCACTTAAATTTCGTCCGCAACTTAATAATAACAGCAGGAATAGGAGCAGCAGTAGGTAACAGCAGCAGCAGTCAAACAAGTGCCGTGCTATGCAAAAAAGCGAAAAACTGCTAAAGAAAACCCATGGTGACTTATAATTTTCCGCAAAGTCATAGAAAAACTTTGTCATAATTTGCTTTCCTTTTTTTCTGTTTTTTTTTTTTTTTTTTTTTTGATATTTTTGTTTTTTGTTACGAGTTTTGTGCATAATAAATCATTTCTGTGTTATGCGGAATTTCTACAATTCAATATAATCTAAACATGACAAGCATAAAACGACAAAAGGGATTACAACAACTAAAACAGCAACTACAAGAAAATACACAGCAAAAATAGCACAAGTGGCAACAAAAGCATGAGGAGCAAAAAAACAAAAAGTAAAAAAGAAACACATGTAAACTGGACACGGGCACAAGACGCACACGCAAAACACAACGGCACTAAAAGAGGACATTTTCTGCTTTTGCCATATATTCCATTTTCCTACTTATTTTTCTTTATGGCTGCGTTCAAGTAGAAAACGAATTTATGCGATATAAGTATGTATATTTCTGTGTGTGTGTGTGTGTGTCGGCATAAAAATAAGAAAGCAAAACTTATTACTAATCTAAATATCATAATCACTTGATATGTTGTAGCAGACAGCTGTGCTGAATTTTTGCAAGGCCGCCACTTAGTTTCCTACATTTGCGACATGACCATATGTCATAGCTGTATATGTTCGTAGAGTAAAATGAGTGAAGTTGGCAGTGCTGTGCGTAAACAAGCGACTTTAAGGAAGCATATGTTGCCGCTTGAGTTGATAAAATCAAAATGCAATTTACATATTTATGTTTGCATTAAAGTAATATGCATAAAGCAAGCACAGAAGCTCATGCAAAATATTTATCCTCAGCGCCATACAGCTAAAGGAAAATAAACAACAGCAGCCACATGTCAACAGTACTCATATCGAAACTCGTACACACACACTCATACGCCCGCACATGTGCACATCCCCATGCGATTATTTACATGTATATAAATTGATAAAGTGCTCGAGGCGCGTGTCAAAATAGTCACAGTTTTTCTGCGCTGATAGTTTGTTTTCATATTGGCCGGCAATGTGAATGATACTTCAAGGGTTTTTTACTAGGCAGAGATTATTTGTTTGATGTTTTTTATGCTTTTTTATGCCGTTCAACTTGTGTATGAGTATACAATACTTGACATGCTCAAGAGACCATGAATTTGTTTTAGTTTTTCTTTCCCTTTTTTTTATTCATATAGTTTTAGTATTTTTTTGTTCAGTTGTTGTTGTTTGCCAATCATATATTCACTTAGTTTTTTACGCGAACGAGCATGACTAGTTATGACGCATGCTGAATGATTGCTGCTTGGGCAATGTGTTGGCACATTTGACAAGTTGAATTTATGGATTTTGGTTTTTCGCAAGGCCGACCTTAGAGTAGAACTTAAAACATCATGTCAATGAAATAAATAATCTTGTTTATTCATATAGTGAAATTTATGATGAAGAATAAATGCTTATTGTTGTCATTCACTAGCCACTCACAAATTGTACAAGTATGGAGAACCAGAAACCATTTTCTTCTTATGCGGATATTACATAAAAAGATAAAATTACTTTTATTACATTTAAAGCGAGATACCTGGCTAAGTTAAGAGATTGTGTGGTTTTTCACTTGTAAGGCATTCAGCTGAAATGTTAATTCTACAGAAAACTATTTTTTTTTTTTTTTGATTTCGATTATATTTACAATCTATCCAAACAAACAGGACATTCAACAAATCTTATGATACATAGGGATGAGAAAACTATGACGAAGTAAGAAAAGCGAGTATCGAATACTTTATGTATGAATAATAAATCGAAATCAAAAAATGATTTGATTTTAAGCTTCGTCTCTCACATACTGCAAAAATCGGAGAGTGCGCCTTTGAAAGACTTCATTCAATTCATTAATGCATCTCCTTATTTATTATGGCAATCATACCAAATTATTCTTTCTTTTTTACAACTTACAGCCTTGCAACAGAACTGAGCCAATGTTAATGTTAAAATCCTTCAAATCCCTCAGCTTTCACATTTTTGCATGATTTGACTGAATAGCTTAGCTTAAATATAAATTAATATGCCTGAACTTTAAAACCGCATCTTAGCTCAATTTAAATTTATGCCCAACTAACATCATCGATTTTTTACCTTCGGGTTAAAGTGCAAATTCGCATCGAACATTTCTCTAAAAGATGCAAAAACCCAACCCAACCGAAATACACAAACCTAGGCACATTCTCCAATGAATATATATGAGAAAAGATACAAGGCTTTTCACAAAATTTATTGCTTGGTTGAATTTTGGCACGTGCAAATGACTGAATCCAGTGGATATGCACACGAAGTAGTTCATATGGGCTCATACTTAAATTCAGGACAACTCTTTAAGCTGTGAGCCTGCGAGCACTCAAGCCACAACGTGCTCACGCCTTTCACTTTATTTATTTATTATTTGGAAGCGCTTCGCTTGTTATACGATTTACATCACAAAAGCCACAAAAAACGGACGGACAAATCAATACTTTCACGCAAGCTGCAACAATAAGAACAACAACAAACACAACAAAGTCGCAAACAATTGATGGCAAATAGGAAAACAAAAACGCAGGCAGTAAAAATACAGAAAACCCAAAAACACAAGAACAACAATAACAACAAGCACATAAATGAAAATTCAACTTACCCTCGCACACATATACACACATACACACACACACACACACACAGGCATGAAAAATGCGCAGACAATCAATTTTTCACATATAAAGCCACACTTTTGTCGGTTTTGTGCGCCCGCACATATCTCTTTTTTTTATTTTTTGTTTGTTCGTTGTTGTTGTTGTTGTTGTTGCAATGTTTGCCTCAACGCCTTTGGGTTAAATGCGTAGGCAACGCTTAGGCTGCCGCTTTGGCAAATCTCGACAGCAAAAAGATTTGCTGATTTTTATTGGCATTCATAGTATAGAAACTGACCAATTTGGGGCTAAAACACGCATGGTCACGCCCGTTTAGGCCATTGCTTTTTGTCTTGATGTCTTACTACAGCTCACTTACACGCGGTCACTGCGGCCACTGGGGCATGTCAGTCAATGCCAAATGTTCCCAGCGGCATAATAACAACAACAATAACAACAACTAACTAACTAATGTCTCTGATTTATGCGTAACGCTTTGTACATGCTACGCGAAGTAAAAAAAAAAAAATAGAAGTAAAATATAAGTGAAGAAAAATAAAAAAACATAAATAAAAGCAAAATGTAAAGTCTAAGCCAAGTGCAGTTGCGTGTATACGCGGCGTATGCGTATTGTTGATTGACTTGCTGACTTGTTAATACCTTAAAGCGTTCAGTTTTGCCTGCAAATTGCCATTTAATGCTTGCCGTAACGTTTTTGATATTTTTTGTCTTTTTGTCAATGTCTTACTGACTTCCTCTTTCTATATCTCTCTGGCTCTCTCACTGTCTCATAGTCTGCTCTGTTTACTTTGCTTGCAGTGCAATTGCGCAAGATGAATAAATCTTTGGCGAAATACTGTCAGCTCGTAAAAACTATGCAACTTAAAATGCGCAGAACGTAAAATGCGCATATCTCAGCGAAAATGCAAAAGGAGACGTAGTGGCACAGTTACAAATAAAACAGCGAAAAAAGTGTGTGACAAGAAATACCAAACTGTCATGCGAAGACAAAGCGATTGTCACGAAAACTAGCGAAAGAGCTCATGCACGCGACATTCTTGGCAGCGGATTGGCCAAGAACAAGAGCACGGGAAAGTGACGAAGCGACAGAGACGGCAAAGCCGACAGAGTCGACAGCCAAAGCCTCAGCATCGGCTTCAGTTTGAGATAGAAAAGCCGCCGCATAATTGACATTCGATTGCAGTCGACTTGCTGTTGGATTGCAGCTTACTGCAAACGCAACGCAATGAATACGATAAAGACAACGGCAATGATAGCGGCAACGTCAATTGCAGCGGCAACGTCCATCGCATCGGCAACGGAAACGTGCGTAAACGCTAATCACATCAAGCGACCGCAGACAGTCATCGCACTATAACGAGGTTGCATTCAAACGTGCGCCATCATTGAATATGCACAGCGGTGGCAGAAACTAAAACCTGCAACATTTCTGCTTACCTGCAGACGTATACAACAACAACAGCAACAAGAACAAAAAACAAAAACCAACAACTAACAACAAAAACGCTCATCCTTGCACGCAACTTCTTCAGCATCTAACACAGGCAGACAGACAGACAGACAGACAGATAGACACACATTCATACGCGTGCGTTCATCCGCCAACCGCCTCCAACCCCGCACCCACACACTCATGTTCGCTGTCGACCTCGCAGGCATCTCCACCAAAACGTGACACATGGCTATGTACTATTATGCTAGTAAAATATCAGCAATCGCCTGCGGAACACGTTGCAAGCAAGCGGTGCTGCAAAAGTCTCGCGGTCAACGTGATCGCGATAAATCGCATCAGCCGCACTCGCACTCGCACAATGCCAGTGCACGCGATGTCAGCGATTGCCCGGGCGACGTTAATGACATGTGCGACATTGGCGACGGCGGCAGCGGCGGCATCCATGGCGGCGGCGTCTATTCGCTCGATACGCATAATTACTTGGCGGAAGCAACGTTCGCATCGGCATCGGGACTTGCCGATGGCATACGATACAGACGCCGCCACAGCGCACAGTTGGATGCATATGACATCGAAATGGGGTTTCAGCAAGTTCAGGTGAGTGCACAATTTGTGCTGTCAGTCGTTTTGGTTTGTTTTTTGGCTTCTACGTATTTTTGGTATTTTCGGTATTTTCGCTTTTCTTTTTCGTGCTACATAATTTGGTTTCAATTTACTCAGAAAATTTCGGTGCAGAACTCACAATCATCATCACGCGTAAAGACGTAAGGCATTTGTGGCAGTTCTCCATAATTTTGCAGCTGACCCAGCCATGCATATTATAACGAATTTCAGTTTATACCACAAATATACGCGTACACATCGGAAAGTCTGTTGCCTCTAAGTCTTATGTCTATGTACCCCTGAGTGGTATCTAATGAACTGTGAGTGGACCCAGACCTGTTATGGGTATTCATTCATTAATGAGGTTAAAAAAATGCACGATTTCTGAGGATGTTTATTGAGCTAATCAGACCTTTAGCAACTTTCCAACCATAAAGCTGCGTCCACCATTGCTTTAATATACAGTGATGCCTACTAAATGCGAACTTTGTGTGATTTAACAGCCACCTCCTCCGACATCAACTTGATAGCTTGAATAAGAAAGCATTTTAAAAGCTTCCATTTACTACTCGCTGGCACCCATTACTTTAACTGCTTTTCCACTCATCCGCATCACTTTGAGGCAACTATCAATAGATTTTCACTGACAAATTGCAATTAGGAACTGATGCAAGTCTTTGCTTCACCTACACACACATTGCCCCGATTGAACTTTATGAAAAGCGTTCTCTTGTTTTTGGAAGCCTAATTTTATTATTTCTAATAAGTTTTTATAGTTCATTGGAGTTCAATTGGTTCAATAATTATAAATTGAAAATATTGAAATGAATGCAGCTGCCCTAAGACAAATCGAAAGCCCTAACCCCTACAGTCAAAAAAAATCTGCTTTGTTTTTATCAACTTCTACGGAATATGTGGAATAAATTCAAAACCTTTATGCGGTTCGCCTTTAAGTTAACTGAAACCACGACAAAGCAATAAAGTATAGTGAAATGTTCTACTGCCAACTCAACAGCAGCAGCAGCGGTAGGTGGGGAAAGGATATTTAGCAAACACAGCATATGAGTAGACACTCGTGCTTGAGTGTGCTCAACCGCCAATGTCAATGTGATGCGAGCAGAAATGTCATTTCAATATGGGCGAAACCCTTTGAAATAGCACATGAGCCTTGAACTCATGCATTAACGGGCCTGGCAACACTCAAACAGACCGCCACGTCTGAGTGGCTAAATGTGACTAACGCAGCCTTTCTTTATGAAACTCTCCCGCCATCTACCACAGGTCCCGCACACCGAGGGGCAACAAACAACAAAATGTGTGTACATGACCTTTTGCATTTTACGCGCCAAATGCTAACCGACGCAATGCAAGATAAAATCATTTTTTCGCATTTTTTCATTATTTTTATTTTATATTTACGTTTAAGCAAACTTGAAGATAAAAAGTCATGGCTTGGCGCGTCTGCATGACACATTAAATTTAGCTGCCCTCCACACATGCACATCACAAATGCAATAAAGCACTTAAAATGACTTTTTAATGACTAAAAATGTAATTATTGGCATGCACTCAATTATGTCACATTGAAAATGTTGTTAAATAAATAAATTTTATGTTCAAGTGACGTTAATAATGACGACACGAAGTTTATAACGATAATGGCTTAGAGGAGCACGCAGATGCTGGCCAAATGCATGATTAAAAGCAACAAAGCGTAATGAGGCCAATGGCAATGACAATTATGATGACGTTGTGATGGTCAATGCCATAACGGGCATGTCGACCATGACTAACATGAATTAAATAATTAAAGTGCAAGCGGCAGAGTGTGAGTCTATTCAACTTAAATATGTGAGAATGTAGGTATGAATAACATTGGTGGAGTACATTTCAAGATCAATAGAGGTCTCCTAGCCGAAAAATATACTTTCACAGGCAGTAAGTTCCCTCTAATCATTGCCATGCACATAACTAAAAATACTCCAATTTTTATATTTGTTGGGTGCAAAAATTATATTTTACCGTATGCCATGCACTTTGCTTAAGCTAACTAAACTTTTATTGCCTGAAATTTTACACGGTAACGCTTGCAGTCACTCGAGCATATTATCTTAACTAACAGCTACCGGAAAGCTTTCAATTTTGTGGCTTAGCCCAAGATACGCACTCATGGACAATTGCACGGTAATGCATATGGAGAATATCGACAAAAATGCATAACAGCTGCATAGTCAACAAAAGTTACTCGTATCTGGCATTTCCGGCTGGCAGCAGTTTGCCAGCAAATTTTGGTAGCATTTTAATTGCCTGGCAAAGCTCACTCAGCCACATCAGCCGGAGCAAGAGAGAATGCCATCGAGTGTTGCGATGCTTGCACTTGGCTAGTTAGTCAGTCAGTTAGTTGCTTCGTTGGTTGGTTAGTTTGCGTAGCCTACACATGCCTGCCTACTCAAATATTACACTCACATGAGCCCTTGACCAAAATGCTATTACAGCCGGAAATAGACTACTGTGCTGTCCTGAGCTGCGCTGCACTGTACTCTGCACTTTTAACATACTCAAACTTATACCGGAAATAGTAACAAGCTTATTTTTTCCGGCTTCTATTTGCCAGGTTGCCATGCTGACGTGCTTAAAGTTTCATATGCCACCGCATGATACATGATGCAGAAGTTGCATTTTAGATTTTAGCTAAATTAATTTCATTATTAAATAAATACATATGTATCTACATAATTTCGTAATTAATTAATAAAATTTCATTTACGCATTGGTTCTCGTGCATTATTTAATTTAGCTTTCGACGGCGAAATCAGCAAAGCCAACCGCATTCACCGGCTATGGCTTTGACAACGCGATCCTGGACAGCGGTGACATTGTGCAATATGATATACCGAAGAATACATTCAAGCGCAGCCTATGCGATGTCAATTTCGAGGTAAGTTGGCACTAATTAATTTTACAAACTGGCAAGTGTTGATTTTCACACCGGCGCCGTTGCCCTGCGGTGTCATGTAACACCAACAATGCCACAATTTCAATTTTTATCAAAGGTTGCTTATTAGCTTCATTAAATAGTTTAATTGATTTATAATATTCTGTATATGCATATTTAATAAATACCATACTATAAAAATGTATATATTTTTATATATATACCTACTAAAGCTAGATTAAGCAATTTAATGATTGTCCCACATAGGGACAGATTTTAAATAAAAGTTATATATAGCTAAAAAAAAAAACATATTTAATATACAATTATTATTTAATTACTCATTGGTAAACTTTACTGCTTAAATCTGCAATATGCATTACTGAAACTCATAAGCATTAAACATTGCATTGCACAGCGTACGTTATTTAGCTCTTGACAAGAGTACCGACTTATAGAGTTGCCTTCATGCGTAATTGCTTTCGCATCCAATATTTTGTCTGCTAAGTAACTTTACAGTTTTCAAGTGAACTTACAAATTTTCTTAAAACTGCCAAATTTGCAACAAGGTTTAAAAAATAACCAATTCAAAATAGTTAGCAACTTTGCAAAAGCATTAAAGCTGTGCACAAATCTCGAATTTAATAATTCTTCACTTAAAGATTGGCTTTCTTTGCCAATTATACAGAATATTTAAGTGTTTTCACATGTGATATTTTAAATAACAACCCACCCAAACTCGTACCAAATATCCCGGCCTGGCCAAATCATGTCTGAGTAGCACTCATGGCTTTATGAAAAATTGTAAATGAAATTTTTCTACAATATGTTAAAAATATTTATTAAATAATTATTTTTGGTTTGTATCATATTAAAAAACAAAGGCAAAAACTAATTGAAATTTGGCTATGAATGCCAAACATGTGCACATAGGATATTTATTGCAATGCGGTTTTTGCCCATGAATGGCGAATTTTAATTAATTTGAAAACAATACCACACAATTTTTACATTATTTTAATGAAGCTTCGAATTTGTTCTTCTTTACAGAGTTCGGTGCTTGGGTCCGGTGGTATTATGTATATAAATGGTAGAATAGTTTCTGGTCCATTAGATTCACTCATTGAGGTGCTGGTGCCCACGAACATCATTGACTTAGATAAGGTAAGCAAGTAAACTTAGCCTTGAATAATAACAACAAACACAGCACTGTAGAAAATTTTATTTACACATATCTCATAAATGAAAATGGCAGTTTGTTTATTGCATTTAAATTAGAAAACACGCGACTATTGTTAGATCTATCAAAAAAGAAATATTTAAAAATATAAACAACACAATTAAGATTGCCTGCAAATAAAAAAGCAAAAAATAAATAAAAACGGTTTGCTTTATTTTCAACACATGCCAAATATTTGCATTACATTTTTTTCCCATTTGCTATTAGCTCTGTCTAAAAAAAATGCTATTGACGACCAAAAAACAACAGCAAGAGAAAACAAAGCCAGAAACTAATTCAAACAAACGAAATAATAAAAAATTGATTAAAACAATGAGGAGAATAATATTTTTGTTTACGCGAAACAAGCCAAATTATTTTTTCATACTAAAAACTAATGAATATGCATTTCGGTTTATTAAAAACAGTTTTTTCGCCTCAATAATGTATATCACTTCACAGTCAATAGAATAACAAATATTTTTTGAATTTTCGGTATATAGCCTGAAATTAATTGACTACAAAGGTTCATTATTTAGTTAAAAATATTTGATATATAAAATTTCCCATTTAAAAAGAAAAAAAAAATTATTTTAGTTACATATGCTGTTTTTAACTTTAAAACAAAGCACACAGAAAACATATTTAATAGTCTGGAAGGAAACAAATATATATAATGGAAACGAAGTTATGTGTTGAAACAAACTGCTAATTTTATTTATTTATTTATATTAACAAGTAGACTTAGAAGTGGACAAACTATTTATATATTTGAACTGACTCTTGCAATTATTTGAGAAATTAATTTTCACTAAATTTTGTGAACTTACCATATGCATATGAAATTAAAGCTATCCTTAGCTTCATGCCTGGCTACAAGAATTTACACACAAAATCAATACTGATTGCACTTACTTCTTCTATACATTAAACACTGCTTTGAGTTCATGCCTCACTTTAGCGATAATTTAGATTTTACTCGCCTTCACATAACCTGAACATAAATCTAACAAATGTCAAGCTTGATCCTGTTAGCAACATTTGCCGTGGTATGCCAACGATGTGCATCCTTTAAGCAAACAATGCCCAACTCCAATTACAAATCTAATTTACACAATCAAAAGCAAATAAATTTAGCCAAAGAAACAATTTGAACGAAATGCATTTCAATTGCAAAAGTGTTGATGTTGTTGATTTTAAGCGTAAAACAAATGAAAACGCTTGAGACATAAATTACTTAGCACTTTAGCGCAAACGTTGAGAGGCCGACCGACCAAGCAGTGCCAAAAACAAAGCCGAGACTAACTCAAATAACAGTTGCCAAAATGCAAACCAACAAACAAAATTAAAACAAAAACAAAAAGGAAAAAGAAGCAATCAGACATAGCCAGTGAGGAGTGCGCTGCTAAGCTTTTGGTTTGGAATTTTTGGCAATGGCTGCCGCAGTCACAGTGCACGGACTGGCAATGCTAAGCCAAAGACGCAGTAGAGGGCAACGCACAGTCATTCAAGGGCATGCAGACCATAGATCAGTTGCCTGGCTGCCTGCAGCACCACACACACACCACGACACACCACCGAAGCAACCGCAGAAACATCAAGTGCGAAAATAATTAATTCGTATCCAACAAATCCCAAGATTAGCGCTAATTTGCCAGTGGTTGGGAAAGAGATGACGCATAGAAAGACATTAACCCAGTGTAAGCATGACAGAGAGAGACAGAGAGAGCGAAAGGGTGTGTGAGTTGGCGCGTGTTTACAGCCATGGGGTACACGAGAACAGAGTAATTGTATATAAAACTAATTGCAATGCTTTGCTTCTATTTAGCCACTCATACAATTTACTTTTATTGTTTCCGACCATTGTCAGGGTTGTAGCTAATGTATCTGTTGTTGTTGTTGTTGTTGTTGTTGTTGCTGCTGCTGCTGCTAGTTGTAATCAAATACTGTACTTGTCTCTTTTTTATGCTCTCGTACATTCACAGGAATTTATTTTCTCGTTTTTATTATCATCACGTTTATTTCTACGCCCCCATGAGCTGCTTGGCAAACTATTAGACTCGGTACCTGATAGCGAATGCTTAGAATCATTAGTTGCTCTACTGGCCGAGTGGACAAATAAATTTCCATATGATTATCGTGATGAGCGCATGATGAATCATGTTAAACATATCGTTGCCAGGTAAGTACATGTACACTGTGAATTTTCTTTTTATGTTTTGTATGCTTTTTCAGAAGTAATCTACATTAAAAACAAATTTTTATCAACATAAACAAATTCAATTAGCTAAAAGCCTCTAGTTTTAAATTCAACTATCTTTTAAAAAAAAAGTGCATTAGCACTTCATATAAAAGTAATGTCACACAGTAATATTTGTCAGAATAAAAACTGCCAAAGTGAATTAATCAGTTCTGGCTTATGGCAAGGGTTGTTTCTGCTTAAGCCACCTGCCACTATAGAGGCTCACGATTTAGGCAGTTAAAAAGTGGATAAAAATACTCTCTAAAAATACCAGAAATATAATTATGTAATATTAAATTCCAATTTCTCGAATCATGTTAGCAGTTGCCAGTCATATTTTATAATATTCCTTTTCATATGGAGCAACAGCATTTTTCTCTTATGTCTGTATTGCTGTCAATATAAAAGAACTCAAAGTGTCTAAGCGTAGACACTTCAAAGCAGAAGGCTGCCATCGGCCTTCCTTTCAGGGAAACTAAATCATAGCTTGTTTTTACCGTGTAGCACAGCATAGCAACGTTGCTTTTTGGCTTTACTTAGCATTTAATTAGCATTGCACGTGTTTTTGGTTTTCTTCTCTTTTTTACGAGTTTTTTTATTAAGTCGTTTGTTTGTTTTTGCCAATTGCAGCTGTTCCAATTCACATTTAGAAGCTGTAGTGTCCAAAATACTGAGTGCCTTGTTAAAACGTTTGACTGATTTAGAGAAACATGAAGCAGATTTACGTGCTTGTCAGACTAATAACGATAAGGTAAGTCACCCCTCAACAGAATGCATGCAACTTAAGGCCACCCGACACATTCAATCATTGCCAGCCACTCATCATCATCAGCAACGTATCAATCCCCACAACTATCTGCGCACATATATAGACGTTACTAACCACATACACACAACTGTGTGTGTATGTATTTCTTTACATGTTTCTTTTTCATTTCGATTGCCAATTATATAGCTCGATTCAATTAAAAGCCTCGACTGCCCAACGGCAACGCAATACGCACAAATTTTGTGCCGTCTTGAAAAGAAATTGGCCAAACACGTTGGTCCAGAGGAGTTTCTGCAATGCAGCAGCAATGTGCTCATGGATAAACAGGTGAGTCCTGCGCCGGTACTCACAGACCGAACCGTGACTTCGCTTGCATGAATTAATTACACTGCGAAACCCTGCAAGAGCATAAGCGCCTAATTGATATTCATTTCGTGGCATATACAAGTGAAACATTGATGAAGCGCAGAATGAAAAATAAGAAAAAATATTTTTTATTAAAACAAAAAAATTGAAGTTACAAAAACTGAGAAAAAAAATTGTTAAATAAACCTCTGCAATGTATGTATTTACATAAATTTTTTACAGAAAAAATGGGACCAACCCACCGCATCCGGTGGGCCGCCTGGTGCACAGGATCCGAAGAAGACCTGCAATTTGGAAACGTATCTGGACTGGTCGGCACGTCTGCGTTTGTTCGTTTGCAATGAGATACTGCAAGTAAGTGTGCATACATTTATCTCCATGGCTACACACATTCGACATATGTGCATATGTGTCGGGATTATACAGAGTGTACATGCCTGTATATGCGGGCTTACATATGCTAGCACAGGCACGTAATCACGTGCGTAACCGTGTATATCGCCGCGTCATTGAAGCCACTTACAGCGCGTCATTCGTGCATGAAAATCAAACATGGCCTGCCTAGTTAAGCCGGGCATCCTGATCATCATCATCGCCATCATTGCCGTCATCGCTGTCTCTTATATTACTTCACATTATAACAATCGTGCTTTGCTGGCTTGCTTTGGGCATCATGACGTTGTCTTGTTACAGTTGCTTAACATCTGCATTTAAGTAAGAGCCGCACATTTGCGGAGCTTAGCTCAGCTCGGCTCACACATGCATTTGCTTGTAAATCGAGGGAACTTGTCAGTCAGCTAATTCGGACATATGTTTCCCGTGCTTTATTTAGGCAGCAGCTTTTTCAAGGCTAGCATTTGACTCGGCTGTACACTGACTTATTTAAACATGTAAATTTACTCAACATGCGGAAAATGAGAATTTCACAGTACTATAATGGTGACGTTCAATTTTCATTTGCACGACAAATTGACATTTGCATGAATTAATTAAGGAAAAAAATGTCCATAGTGTAAGCTGCCTTTAACGAAGATTATGCAAAGCTAGAAAAATGAATTAAAAAGTAATTAATAATTCCTGCAGTTTCTTTTTCAAGTTTTAATATTTATTTTATTAAATTTTTCTTAATGCCTAGCTTTATCATTTTTATTCGAAATTTCATAATAATGAGGAGTACATCATTATCCGCATCTTTAAAATTGAATATCTGCCAGTACCCCAGATTCATCCCATTTCCATACTACAGCAAATCCTGCATAGATTCATTCTCTTTTAAAAATTTGCAACTTGCTGACGTCACATTACAAAAGTTTCTCTCAAAAATGTATATTTGCTCGTTTGTTTTTAAGACGATGGTAGGGCATTAATTTATCCACAAGCACTGCCCTGAGCAATAGCAAAAGTCGCATACTTTTGCGCATAACTGTATATGTAACGTACATAATTATGTTGCATAGAAATTAATAATGTATTAAGAATTTTTGTTTAGCACCTTAATAAAAGTGGAAATCTGTTTATCACGCGAATGACAAGAATTCATCTCAATTTTTTGCTTCTTTCTCCTGAGTCAGTGAAGCTTAAACCAAAAACAAAGTCATGTTCACGCACTTAACAAACTTTGCATAACAAATCAGTGACAGCAGCAGCAATGCTAAATAAGCAACTTAAGTAAAATATTAACGTCCAAAGTCGTTACCATAAAATAGGCTGCAAATTACTTGTATAAATTTAAATTAAAACTTGATGACGCTTATAAAAGCGCCAAAGCAGCAATAAACACGCTTAACTACAACAAATCCGTTGTGCGCCACTCACTACACAACTCATATTGAAATCTTCCGGCAGCCGCCACAGGCATCGACAGTCGTGCCCAGGCGCCAGCGAAAAACAGGCGAAACAAAAACAAAAATCAAGACAACAGGCACGTGCGCAGATTTCGCAATGCCTCAACTGAACTTAGGCGAAATAAAATTTTCGAAAATTAGTTTTTACTTACGCGACAAACTGTAAAACGCGTAAATAGTCAAAACTTGCCATTAAAAGCGTTTCTATTTGTCAATGTAACTCTGTCTCTATCTCTATCGCTCTCTATCTAACTATCTACCATACCTAACCTTCACACATGCACTCACCCAGTCTGTTACTCTGTTTTTTCTCTTTGTCACACTACATGCACGCGGGAACAGTGCAGCGGCATACGTGATCGCAGCAAAACGGTCGAGCTCTGGAGCGGAGTGGCGCAATATTGTTTGCTCGTGGGCAACTACAACAGCGCGACGGCGATACTCGAATCATTGGAATCGCCGCCAATTGCGCGTCTCAAAATAACGGTAAGTGACATTATGCGACAATAACAAAAATAACAAAAACAACAGCACAGAAAATCACAAAAGGACAAAAAACAGATTTCAGAGACATTCGCATGCAAAGCAAAAACCCCACAGTCAGCACACTCACAGACATACACAATCGAGCGGAAGTGTCGCAATAGGCGCGTAGACATGTCTCCGCATAAATATGCAAAATAAATGCGCAAATTAAATTGGCTGAAATTTTATAGGCGAAATACGTGTACGGCAGCGAAATGTTTGCATTTGGTTGGCAGCACTGCGAAAAGCCTACGTCGCATGCTTTAATGAAATGATTTTCGTTTGCCACATCGTTTAAAGTGTAAGCGGCTTGGAGTCGGGCTGCCTCAAACGCCATATGCACATGCATGCCATGCTAAAGTTTACTCTTATCTCAAAAAAGAAAAAAAAAAAACAAACAAAAAATTAAATAAAATTCAAGCCAAGAGTTTTAGATGAGCTTATGCCTATGCTTTATACGCTACGCAAAGATTAGGTTGCGCCTTTAACAGAGTCTCCTATAAAAATCTGTAAAGAATCAAAGCATTGCGACAGAGATAGGCACATTTCCTTTCTAAACAGAAATCGTAGACATAAGAATTATTCTGAAATAATTTGACTCCTTTTGCAACCCACTGTTATATAAATAAACAGCAAACATCATCTTGAGTTCTCTTATTCTAAGCTTATGGTGTGATTTTCTTTTTTTCATTACATCCTTAAAGTCACATAATTAAGAATAACCTGTGAGGAAATAGTACTGTACTAGCTAGTTAGAGCAGAACTTCAGCTGGCACCTCATAATTTAGCTTGGTTAATACAGCCATAAACTGGGCGAAAGACAATAAGGGTTAGTTGACTACTGGATCCTGCTTAAGAGAATGATAGGTTTAATTGAAACTCTGGGAATTGCAAATAGTCAAGCTGAAGACAAGTTTTCAACAGCAAATTAAAGCTTTTTGTGCAAACCATGGTGAGTGGGCGTCAAATTGCTCAAATTTTTTAAATTTCATCCTTCCATGATCCATGCGTCTCTTTATGACATCTGAGTATTTTTTCAGATTTTCAAAAGCATCCATAGCTAAGATATTTGCAATTGGTTAGTTTTTAGGTGAAATGTACTCTTATGCTAGCAAAAAAAAAAGTACATTCTTTACAGCAAATTTTTCTTATCCAGAAAGATTCTTGTATACACAAAGACTATTTTACAAGCAACTTTATATAAACTTCATGTCATGTTATTGTCTTGTGCACATGAACTGCACTTCGCTGTTATATGCGCAAATGTAACGAGTCGCATAACACTAACGCTAGACCACAGGATATTGCGAACAGCAGCATACGCAGCAGCTATGCGAAAGCCAAGGCATTCTGCGCTTGTAGAGAAATCGAGTTTTGCGTCTTGAAAATACCAAAAGTTATCGTTAACGAATTTGTTATCTCGTAGAAACATGACATCGAGCTAAAATAATAAAATTCCAAAGGCAAGTCGCGCGCTGACTGAACTGACGGCAGGCAACGACCCAAGGACCTTAACGTGCTGCAAAAACAGCAATAGCAGCAGTAGCAGCAGCCGCAGCAATGGTCACGACTGGCACGGCAGTTATTTGCTGACGTCGACGGCGTGGACGAGGACTATGGCGATAAATGCGAAGTAGACTAGCTGCTGAGTATGTGCAACGTTGTGTGCCATAAAAGTCAGCAAATGTGCAGCAGACATGCAGCACTTAGAGTCAGCAGAAAAGGCAAAGAGGCAGTGAGGCAGTCGGGCAATCGGGCAGTCGGTGACGCAGACAGTCAGCCCAAAATGCATAGCTCCAAAGTCAAAGTAGGCACGAGTCACTTCTTCACTGACTCGCACTTAATGTATTGCGTTATGTTAATGGCAGGCAGAATTTATCTCAGTGTTACATGTTTACATACAAGCTGCTCCTGCTTCTGCTTCTGATCCTGCTCCAGCTACTACATCTTCTGCTGCTGCTAATGCATGCGCCTTAATAGAGAGCTGCGAGATTTAGTGCCAGCCATTGGCTTTTTGCTGGTTGTGAGTTTGAGCCACACTGAGAAGACATGCACTGCGCTAATGGCATCATGCATGCAGCAGAGTGTGGGAAGGACAACCGATACTTGTATTTCATTGTGGGGTTGCCTTAATATACATTGCAACATGCCTTTGTTATCGATTTGCTTCAGAATAGTCGCAAATAATTACTAACACAAATATTTGCAATACTTATCAGCCATAAGCCATAATGGTTTAAACGAATGAGGCTAAAATTATTATTCAATTATGTATGGTGCTGATTATGTTAAGATGGAAGAGTTAAATGCGAATGGTATTTAGATTGAAAAACAATTTTTAATTGTTTGCCACTTGAGCTTTTCATAAGCTTGGAAAGGACATCAGCATCAACACTCGCTGCTAAGGCTTCAAACCTGAAATTACACAATTTAGTTCAATCGATAAACACAGTGCCATTCATTTCTAACAGATACATATCTTTTTTATTATTTCATGGATGCAATGCATGACATTCTGAATTTTGTAATAGTCATATTGAGTAACTCGTACATTTTAATTGGTTTTCTTACTTTGATTTTATAAATGGTATCCTAATTAAGGATTTCTATTAGCAGCAACCAAATATAGTGCAGAGTGCCCTGGTGCCTACACAATTCATTTGGCAGCCATTGCTGCATTGATAACTCAAATATGGTAAACAGCAGCAACTCGAATGCCTAGTTTTTGTAGACAATCAGGCTGAGAAATGTTGCAGCTGCTAATGTTCGTTCTTTGGCAACATCAAGCAGTGGAGTTATTCTTCTTGGAGCTGGGTGGGATGTCACTTGTACATTCATCGATATCGTTTCTACTTCGTTGCGAACTCAACTATGATTTCCTCGAGAACTTTTTACCTAATTGTTGCTAGCAATGCAGAGGACTTTTAGATTCAATTACTGAAAGCAATCAAAAAATGAAATCTCATTTTGGTAATTCCATATATTTGCAATATTTTCTAGCAATCATTTGCTTTTTTATAATTCACTCACAGTCACAGAAGCATCCATCAATTCGTGCAAAATAATTCATAAACCACAAAACATTCTTAATTCTGGACTCCAATAAACAAAGAAAATAAAAACTTTTTATTTAAGTTTTCTTGAGTAGAAGTTACTTTTTTAGACCATTTGTATGTTGTGTCAAAAATTTCTAATAAAAAAACACCAATTCAAGCAAAGAAACAAAATTTTTAGACAACCTCCCAGCATATTGGCCACACAATGAATAATTTCAATCAAGCAACAAATACCAAAAATAACACAATGTCAAAAACTAACAAGGCACAACTTCCAATTATGAAGCGATCAGAAAATATTATGCATAACAATTTTTAATCGATTTTGCTACACTTCCTTTTCGTCATGGGTACAGAGAGTACCGAGCCAAAGTAATGCTTAACCAAATATGCCAAACTGTTGACAAAAGCAAAAGCAAAAACAAAATCATATCGAATCAGATTTGGCTGGCATTGAAAACTAGCAAAGCAATAAAACTGCAGAAAGTGGTCAGCCCAGAAAGAAAAAAATTTAAAACTAAAATGGAGAAATAGTAGAAAATAAAGGAAAACTACTCGGCAAAACTCATTGAACTTTATGTTATTGGGTTAGTACTCGTTTATGCTGCTTCCTGTTTTTTCTTCTTCTTCTCACTAGTACGACGTGGCGCTCCACTGCATTTAAACCATTTTATGGCAGTTGTAGAAAAAAGCGAGTTGACGTTCGCTCGGTTGAAAAACGTTGTAAATGTTACTGCCAGAAATGCAAAATAAATATGAAAAGTGCACGAGTGCACAGAGCAGGCAAAAAAATGAAAGCAGGCAAAAAAATTGAATAAAAAAGAAGAAACCTGTGTGCAGAACCAAAGTGGCGTGAAAGTTAGTGGGCAGTCAGTCAAGCATAAACAGTTGCCGCAAGTCAAGTGAGCGGATGCTGTTCTGTCATATTGCGAGAAAGACTTCCTGTTTAGCCTTAGAGCGGAAATCAAAGCTTTGTCGACTCCCATCGTCGACTACTTACTACTAAAAAGCTGTTAGGATACATACTATTTAAGTGCATTTAATCATTGTGAAATATTTATTCAAAGTTTGGGTATTTCGATTTTTGCAAGACAAAAGAGATTAATAATTGTTTATAGGCAAAACATTCCTCTTTGAAGACGTCCTGACACAAAATATGACATTACTTTCAGCAGCATGTGACCTCACCGCTCAAATATCGTGAATTGGATTCTAAAGCAAGAGACCTACCTGCATATGAAGTGCAGTTGGACTACTTCAATTGGAGACGTTGAAGATATAGTAGAAAATACAAAGCAAATTAAAAGAATTTTTCAGATGGCGGGTTTCATGTTTTTTTTTTTTTTGTTTTTTATCAGCTTCACTATGTGTCGCCATTAGCAGGTCAAACTTCCAGAGCTTAGTTAATTCAATTAATAATTTTAGATTTACTGCCTACAACTATTCTGCACACCGACAGTAAATATTATTCTTATAAGCATATTTACAGTTTAAACTTAATATAAAAACTTATTTACAACGGAGTTGTCTATGCTAAGTTATTTACTAAAATGCAAAAGTCTTATTTATTAAAACACCAAACTAAGTTATAAAATCCTTTTAAAATATTATGATATAGGTCAAAAAAACTATGGCATGACTATCAAGGCAAGCAATTGTCATTTGTTAGAAAAGCGATTAGCGAAGCACAACTTTGCCATACTAATCCAAACTTAAGACAAACAACTCACATACACATACTGTGCAATCTCAATTCCAAACGAAATTCTCGACCAGTCGAATGCAGCAGAGCAGAGCAATATAAAGCTTTCTTCCATTCCGTCACTTTCGGTACTCATATTTTCAAAGTTACAAATTTACACAAATTGCTTAACACAACAGGAACAGATTTATTATTACAGTCAACTTCAAGCGATAAATTTGCAAAACAAAGTTTTGAAAAGTAAACAAAAATAAACCAAAAACAAAACACCAAAAAAATAAATGCTCTGCAGTTTTTTTAAATCAACGGGGAAAAATATTGCAGCAGAGTGAACTGTCTTTGCACGCATGGCTGACAACGAGTCTGCGCCATGAATCTGAGTACCCACAACGTGTGGCCAAACGAAGTTTTAAGTCTAACAAACAACAACTATAACAGCAACAACAACAACAACAACTACAGCAGCACCAGGCAGTAGTGAGCAAATCGCGCAAATAGTGATTTACTATTTTGGTTTTCGACGGCTAAACTAAAAGTCAAGTATGGATTGCACAAATGTTTCTGTATCTGCCAAAAAAAGAAGAAAAAAAAATATAGCACAATATGTGGCATGAAAATAGCGCCACATGCTTGAACTAACAACAAAAACAACAACAGCAACAACCGTGAGTACAACAACAAGGACGAGCATAGAAGTTCACTCTGCGACCACAATTTTGGGCGTAACTCGTGTGGTGCTGGCATTGCATATGTAGGCGACCAGCCTTTGACTTTGGCTTCTGGGTCACGTTACTTACCCGAATACCCACAAAAAAGAAAAAAAACACGAAGAAGACAAAAAACACAAAAACAGCACATTCAAAATGTTGAAAGCAGCAACCGTTGCTTATTTTTGAAATATATAAGTGCTGACTTGTTGTTGATGTTGTTGTTGGTGGTGTTGTTGTTCTTGCGTTTGCTGTTGTTGTTCTTGTTGTTTTTTCTAGGTGTTTTTTCGCACACTAGTCAAGTGCAACTTGGCCATTGGCATCTGCATTGGCACTGACGTTGGCGTTGGCGTTGGCGTTGCCGTCGCTGTGGCCATCGGGCCGCGCTCTGGCGCTGTTAGATCCTTGTTGTCGTCGTTCTTGTTGTTTTTGTGATTATCGTTGTGGTTGTTATGTTGCTATTTGTATTTAGGTATGATTTGTTTTCCTTTTATGTCGAACGCAAATGCTCATAGAAAAATAAATGTGGCCAGCCATGGCCAACGCGCAGACGTACTAATTTTCAACATTTTTCGAGCATTTAATTAAAAGTTTGTAATTAGTAAATGGATTTCTGCCGCTAAGTTGTTGCACGCGGTTTGTGCCGGCATGTTTTGCTTTTAGGTTTGAAATTAATAGTTTTTCTATTTGTTTTTTTTTTCATAGTGCCAGAATTCTATTGAAGTGTAAATTAAAAACTTGGCGAATGCATTTACTTTTTTTGCAATTTGACAAGTCAACTGCACAGTTGGCGGTCTTAGGGATTTAGCTGCTGGCAGATTCAATAAGGTTTCGAAAATATTAAGCTGTAGCTTCATCTCCAGAGAAATAATTAGCCTTCGACATAATTTATGGTAAAATTCTGCAAACGACAAACTAAATCTCAACGACTGAATACGCAAAAATTAAACAAAATTTTTATCAAAGCATTTAACCTATCCTTACCTAGCAAAGTATACCATTACATTTATTCATGACGATGAGAAGTACTTGACAATTCTTTCCCACGCCAACAAAGTGAAATCAGGGTCCTGATCCTTATAAGAATAACACATAGCAACAGTCGAAAGAACACAATACAAAAGATTCAGTTGCTTACTAAGATTGTGGTCTTGCGCATTCAATTCTACGTTGTACCATTAAACACATTTTTTTACTTCCTCGCATAGGAATTTGACTTTTATTTTATTTTATCTATTTAATTTTCAAACCCACTGAGTCATCCCAACATGCTTATGAAAACCACGTTAGCATATATGTAGCAGCCATGACTTAACATTCAAAATTTTCCTTTTTTTTTCTGCTACTATGTGCCATGCATATTTAACAGAGACGCCATGTCATAGCAAACCAATTTAGCTTCCATTTTATATAATTCATTCATGCATGCGACAATGCAAGCAAAACACTTCATAAATGACTTCACAGTGACCAGCTGAGGTAGCCTACCCCAAAGCGCTTGCCTCCACAAATCTCCACAGTGTGACAGACTGCATGCTGAGCATGAATGCAGCAGAAGTTCAATCAAGTTCAGGTTGCAGGATATGAAATTCAAATACGGCATATTAATAAGAAATGCTTTTTCTTCCCTTCCAAGCCGTTGCAAATTGAGTAACATTCAAAATTTTGTTGGCTGTTAGTTACATGGCTTTTGCCAAAGTACGTGTCCGGTTAATTAAAATTTTATACTTTATAAAGTAGTTTGCATAAAATGAAACTTAAGAAGAAAAAAAGAAGCAAATAAATCAAAGCTGTTTTTATGGAATTTCTATAGATTGCTACTGCTGAGGCTGCTGCTGCTAAAGTGTTTCATGTCACTTCACTTGGCATTAAATATTGATTGGCATTTTGCAATCGTGCCAGAGTCACGACCAGGGCATTTTAGTGTCCAATACGCCAGTGCTGCAGAGTCAAGGATTTAGTTAGCCATCCGTTCGAAGTTAGGCAAACAGGATACAGTAGACTGGAAATAGCATATGTAGTATGCATTTTTTGCAAGAGTTGTCCAAATGGTAATAAAAACCGTTGATTAAAAAGAACCCGCATTTTTAACACCCGTATATTGTGCAACACTAATCCTTTCAGACACGAGCTCGCAGATCATCGGACTAGTGTTGTATGGTAAATGGGTATCAACACCAGCAAAAACCGTGGATACTTTTTACACACAATATTTAATGATCCACCAAGCTCTCAAAACTTCTGATTTTTCGAGTATACTATACAATAATTTACAACCTCCAAGCAACATGGGGCACTCTGAGGTGTCGTCTTAGTTTTAGTAGATTGTGTTGTCTTATATTTATAACTCAGCTCTGGTACTCTCGTAACAGATTTTTGTCTAATGGCTCTGACACTTGCTCCACTGTCTTTTAGTGTTTAGTTTATTGATTGCATCGAACAACTTTTCTCTCCTTTTTTTTGAATTTTTTTTTTTTTTTATGATTGTGTTTGCCACTTTTCTGGCAAAATCAAGTGTTGAAAAAAGTGTATATATGTTTTTACCGTCTATCCTCTGCATAGTGCTTGCGGACAGCACTCGTTGTGCTCTAGCATTTGTCAACACAAAATCGAGCATGACGAGAGCCTGCAATTCTTTTAAGTGATTGAAAGCGCTTAAGAATTTTCAATGTTTTATATAAACGAAGAAATATGCTGCAACAATGTTATATTTTTTTAATAGATTTTTTATTTATGTGAAATAAAAATGGTTCTTCCATCAGAACAAATAAATAATAATAAATTATAATATGGCATATTGATAAGCTGCCGTTTGTGACATTATCTGACAAATTGAATCCTAACTCAAACATATTTGTTATATCCCAACCATCAATTGATGTCATTTTCATTCACTTGCCAATTGTTCTTGTACATGTGACTAACAACAATTTCCGTTTTTCGCAGTGGAGCAAATTGCAAGTAACATGTCAGCAGTTGGATTGCATGCAGCGCCATGCCGAAGGACATGGCGATTTGTGGCAGAAACAGGCAATCGTGTTAAACGAAAATCATCAACAGCAACAGCAACAACAGCAGCGTTTACAAAAGCAACAGCAACAACAACAACAGCAGCAGCAACAGAAACAACAACAACATCTTAAGACTGATACAGCTGTAGTATTATTATCGACAACATCATCGACGGCATCAGCATCATCGCCGACACCCTCATCATCGACAGTGACGACAACAGCCACAATAAATACAGCATCGACAACAACCACAACGCCAGGCACTGAGCCCAGCTCAACAACAATTCGTGTGGATGTTGATGTGTGTATGCCGTCGGCGTCAGCCACTTCCGGCTTGCATGCAACCGAGCAAATAACAACAGGAACTGGCGCAACGGCTACAACAATATCACCACAAACACCGTCACCTCCTCCACCGCCAGCAGCAGCACTGCCAGCAACAACAACAACCACCCTCATACCCACACCAACGCTTGCAGCAATGGGAACAGCAGCTGTCAGTGCGGATGTTGCCACTGGCAGCAAAAAATACACAAAAACCTCAGTACCAACAACTATGAAAACAACAACTACAGCATCATTGTCATCATCCTCATCATCATCAACAACAGCAACGGGCACTGCAGCAACGTCGACAGCAGTGGCCAAACCTAATGATTGGGTTGTAATTCCGGTGTTTGCGGACATTGTGAAATTAGCATTGGCGGGACGCGAGGACTGCCTGCGACGGTAAGTGGCATTTCGCTTTGATTTCCCCCACTCTTCCCTCTTTGATTTTCATAGTAGTGGCGTCTGCGTTTTAAGTTACATTTAATGGTTATTAATTAAAATAAAACTAGGTGCAGACGCAATGCATTGCAAAAGC
Organism: Stegana nigrithorax; assembly: GCA_037044495.1. Classification (NCBI taxonomy): domain Eukaryota; kingdom Metazoa; phylum Arthropoda; class Insecta; order Diptera; family Drosophilidae; genus Stegana; species Stegana nigrithorax. The sequence goes on along the minus strand of JBAMBQ010000844.1, from coordinate 370,715 downwards.
GCAGCAAGCGCGTTACATGAGTTAAGCCCCGCGTATACATATTATTTGATGTTTCATAATTATAAAACACGTATACGCCATGTAAACAATACCTGTTTTTATCTCTTTATATTTAACACACATATTAAAGCATGTGTATAATTAATTCATTTCAGCGCACATTTGATTTAAACATTGTATTGTTTTTAATTAAATTAACCGCAAGTGTTATTTTACATTTGCACAATTGGCAGCGGAAGTGCACAACACATTTTGTGCAGCATATTGCAACATGTTAAAGGCAATTGACTATCACAACAATTGTGCCATGGCGTTTACTCGTTTCATATTTATTGTCAAAATATGTAAACAAAAGTATGCAATAAAATAAAGCAAAATAAATATTTATCTGCAGAAACACATTCTACTTATTGAAGACATTGTCTGATCAACCTACAATAAATACCTTTGATTTTTTTTTTTATTTATTTATTCAAAATATTTACATACATGCCAGATATAAAACATGTAAAATATTACAAGTAGTTTGGCCACCCTAACAAATGCAAAAACAAAAACAGTTGCTTTAAAGTTCCACTTCCTTAGTAAAGTGCTGTCGACTTCGTTATGAGGTTTGGGAATTCGTTTTAAAAACTGTGTGACTTTTGTTAAGGTAAAAGGCAGAATTTTTAAAATAAGTAAATTTTTCTGGTATTGCATTTTTGCTTTGTCAATGTTAAATATTACATGCATTCTTTACCTTAACCCTGAATTAAATTACTTAGTTAAGGTTTACAATTTACCGAAACTGTAACTTTTATTAAAAAAGATTTGCAGTAAAGTCCTTATGTTGCTTGCAAAATGTCTAAGCTCACTGTTATTAAAAGCATTTAATAATAGAAATTCCTTTTTGTTAACGCGGCCTTTATTCTTTTAAACACATTCTATTATAGTGTGACTATCTGACTAAAAACATCATGTTTCGTTGGATTTCAACCGGAATACAGAATTTTCGGAAATTAATTGTATAAAGTTCGAAAAAGGTGGATTGTGATACGGCAAATACTTTCTTATAAGCCAATTTAAACTTGATCAAGTGTAAATGAATATTGTATACATTCATTTAGTTGTGTTAATTATTTTACGAAATCACCAAAACTCAACTGAGTTTTATCTTACACATAAAAAAGCCATTGCAAATGCTAACAGCAAAACCAAAACCGACTGCATACAAACGTCAAAGTTTTTTGCCACTACATGCAATGGCCCACAAGAAATGTATACATTATGCAAAAAGGCATGGCTTAAAAATATTATTAAAGTTATATGAATTGCATGAAAAAGACATAATGCAACAGAAAGCCAACATTTAACCACATGCGAGAACTTTTGCTGAGCATTACAGAATGTTTTATTATTTGATAAATATTTTTAAAGTGGCAACTTACACAGAAAATTGGCAAGCCAACCAGTTCTGGGCGAGGGGCCAAGGGGGCGAGTGAGTTTCTGTGCTAGATATGCCTAATAAGGAAACTTTGTGACTTTATGCAAAGCCATCAACAAACTTTCCGTGTTTGTTGGTGTTTTTGTTTGTGTTTGCAATGCGATGCATATAATTTATAACGCAAACTCAGTCTAAATAAAATATTCCGCATACGCAGTGTGTAACCAAAGTGATGACTATTTGCTATTAACTCTTTTTCATAATGCAAAGCCAGTTTATTTTTTTTATTTTCTATTTTCTATTTTTTTTTTATTTTGTAATTTTGTTGTAAAAATTAAATTTCGGAAATTGTACCGTTAGATAAATGTATGCATATTTGCCATGTTTATTATTTTTCACTCTCTGGCAGTGCCACCACAAAATCCGCTTTATGCAAACATTTAAGCGGTTGCCAATCGCAGCACTGATAAATATTATGCAGTGCAATTGCCGCAGTGTTTTGCTGCTTAATGAGTGGCAACATTGCGCCTGGGTGTTCGTGCATGCGTGAGTACGTGCGTGCGTGCGTGCGTGCATGCCTGGGATGCATTCGCAAAATGGCATAAGTTAGCATATGTTTTGGGTTTATTATCGTTGCAAATTGTTCAAAAACGACGTCGGGGTTAGGCAAACTAAAACTGATAATTATAATTTTGTTGAAATATTTAAGAATGAGAAATTCAATCATTTTGGTCATTTGCTCGTTTGGTTATTTAATTTTTATAATGGCGCCTAACTAAAGCGTTTGCATAACAGTGGGCAGAATTTTAAGTCAAATGCATCCAAAACATTTTGGCATAATTGACTTTTGCTGCATATAACCTGATTGCACTCGAGATAAGTCGCACATGTTTTTTACATGTGCTGAAAGCGATTTTAAATCTGCTTCAATACAGTTTAATTTTATAATAAAATATTTAACTTGTGAAATTTTTTTTTGAGGATTTCATATATGTATCACAGAAGTATTGATTTCAAATGGATAAAACTTTAATCAAAGTTTTCTTTAAACTTTTAAATCTTAAATCAAATACGACAGTATTCCTGACCATTTCTTCATTACATACGGCTTTCGTAAGCAACTTCCGTACTATTGGGATACAAAATTATAAGTCACCACACCGAGGGACTAAACAACATCGAATTCAGCAATTTGAATGCCACCTAACAGACAGTGAAATTTACTTCCAGTTTATTTGTTTTTATGAAACCAATTGTAGCAAATATCAAGGAATTCTACTTTCACACCTATAAGAAGAGTCTACCTTGTCTTCATTATCACTTAGCTGAGACAAATTCTACATCAGGTGTTATTTATAAATTTGACTTTCTTTAGGTTACAAAGTACTAAATTAACAATTTTATGAGTACAAATTCATTAAATGTAAGAACTTTTCTTGGGTGAGCTCTTACTTCTATATAGCACAAACGGCTTGCATGGTCACACTTGTCAACTGCCTTTAGCCACTTTTGCAGTTTAGCAGACACTATTTGTTTACAAACACAATCCTATTTACTTAAGTAAATGCAACACGCACGCTAGTGGCGCAGGACACGTTTAGAAAATTTAATTACTCTTTTGGCCTACTGCCAACTTTTGTTCTTAGACAGCCATTAGAGCAAGACTTATTGATTAAAGCTTAAATCGTAAATTGAATTATTGAAAGTAATAAAAGCCCACTTCACTTCCATTCAACTTTGATATAAAGCATAAATTCTTCTGTATTTTACACATTTGTTAGCTGTAAAATGTTTTTCAATGCCATCGACGCAAGAGAATCGCAAATGTTTGTAAAAGGGTCAAGCAAATTACACACGAACAAGTTAACTAGGCCAAACACAAACTGCACAAACATCTCTCACACACACACACACTTCCGACATACACTCACGCACACCTAATTTCACAAACACATGCACATACACACACATTCTCGCTAGAAAAGAGCATATCCGGCACTCTTTGGCATCAAAGTCATTTAAATGCAGCAAAGCGTGTGAGAAATCACATACAATGCGCTAATTAGTTGCGCAATTACGAAAATGAATTTTCCATTGATTTGCTTTAATTAACGCCAACAGTTTATCAAAGAAGCGCAAAACGCTTCTATTTAGCACAACAGACTCATTAAGCACGCATCCAAAAGCCAAAAACAAAAAAAACCACAACACAAAACAAAACAAAGTAAAAACAATTAGAAAATTAAAAGGCGATCAAGTTTATTAAATGCTGACATTAACAGACACAATTAAAACGTTTCAAGCGCACACCTGCTGCGGATATTTGGCATGACCCAATAAAAGAAAAAAAAAAGCAAATATAAAATTTAAAGAAAAATATATCGTTCCCCTTAAAAAAATACAAAAAAGTAAAGTGTTAACCAATAAAGACAAGTTGCGTGAAAAAAAGAACAATAATAAAGTGTTGATAAAAAGTTTTATCTGCAAATGGCAGAGCGCCCAACAATTACAACAACAACAACAACGAGTCGTGTGCAAACGTTATTCTATACTTGCTGCGCTTGTTTGTTGCTACTGAAAAGCATCTGCTGAGTGCAGCCAAAACAAAAATAAAAGTAGAAACGAAAACTTAAAAAAAAAACAGGTTTTACAAACTTAAAACTTTTTTCCAGCACACAAGCTGTTGTTGTTGCTGATACTATTTGTTTTTGCACTTTTCTATATATTTGTTTTTTTTAAATTTTTTTTTTTATACTGTGCAACATTGCGCCTTTTATTTACAAATGCTTTTAACAATAGCTTTTCTTCGCATTTTTTATTTGCTTGCCCTAACCCTTTTTTATTTTGCACCTTATCTCACACCAATTTGATTTTCTCACTACTGTCTTCTGTTGTTGTCTCTTTCCTTTGACAGTTTACCAAATGGTCACATCAATATAAATGCCTTCGATCGCATGGCAGCCATTGTTGGCGCCTTCACCAAACACATGCAGGCGGTAAAATCGAGTGGCAACGATGCAACAACAGCAGCAACAGCCACAACAGCAGCGCCAGCTAGCGGTGAATATGCGCACTTCTGCCAGCACATGCAGCAAACATCGAAACTCGCTGAAACGGGTAAGTCAAGTGTGTGCATACGTGTATGTGAGTGTGAAGTGTGTGCGCAGCAAAAAACAGAAAAAAAAATATTCAGCTTTCCGTTTTCTCGCACTTTGCTTTAATTATCGTTTTTTTTATTTTTTTTTTTTTACTTTTGGAGCAGTTGGCTGCATTTGGTCTCCTTTACAAGATCTTCGCGCGCGACATAGAGTTTCATTTTTTCCTATTGTGTTTTATATTTTTTCAAGACTTTAAAAGTTATTGTGCTGATACAGACAATAGATTATCCCATGGAAAAAAAGTTGAGAAATGAAAAAAAAGAAATAATACGTTTTAAATAATTTTGTGTAGCACTTAAGGAATATTTAACAAGCTGCGGCGTCAAATAAAAGAAAATATATATAGGATATCATAGGATATATAGGAGAAATCAATAAGTGCGTTAGCAAAAAACATTTCTTATTTCACAAAGAACTATACTTCTCAATGATGCTCTATATCTATTTAAAATAAAATAAAATATATTACTTTATGACTTAGCCACTGAAATCTAAAAAAGAAATGCATTATCTATATCATTTCCAAAAATAAACAATGATAAACTTCAAAAGACATACTCATGCGCTCGACATGCACAAATTTGAGATGTTCAACATGAGCATCCACACACAAAGTCGTGACTTTTTTAATTTCATTTTCGCAGGCAACTCCATTCACTCCAAGTGCATATTTCTTTTTTAAGTGTAAGTCAGCTCGGATCAACTTTCCAGTCGCACTGCTGCTGCACATGCTGCGTGTGGGTGCTTCGTTGCTTGCCAACGCAATTATTTAGTAGCTATTTAAGAATGTATTTCATACGAGTCCTTTACACTTTATGTATATATGCATACATATATAAGTGACGTTAAACATTTTTTAAATGATTTTACGCAACTGCAGCAGATGCCGGCAACTTAATAGCATCAGGCGTATGAGTAATGTGCGCAAAGCATGTACATAATTTCATTTGCAACTCTTATGGTGTAAAAAATGCCTGAAAAATTTGAAGCCGCTTTAATGAATACGTATACAAATGCAGACTTTATATTAATTACCCATAATATGAACACATATATAACGTAAAAAAATAATGCGTATACGCCATGTGGCACTTGTTAAATTTAAATAAAATCCACAAAAATAAAATACAATAAGCAAAACAATAAAAACATTAAGAGCAACCTCAAGAGCACTTAAATCACACAAACATAAGCCATAATTATTTAATTATTTTCGTAGCCGGCAAGCAACGAGAAAACAAGACAATAACCGACCTGCGCTGCGTCGTCTATTTATTTGCGTTAACTATGCTGCCTGTTTTTGTTATTAAATTTTTTTCCCTTTTTATTTATTTTTTCTTTTTTTACGTTTCCTTAGCAACTACAGAACTTGCCAACTTAATGTCGCTAATTAATTCAAGTGCAACAATGGCGACAATAAAACAAGTTAGTTTATGGCAACGAATTGCTTATGAACTTCGCCTTTTGCCACAATCTGTGCGCTTGCCATTTAACCTCCCGCACTCCTTTCGACAGCGTACGCAGGCAAACTTAGCGGCAACAGCATGAATTTGCGTTGTACATAATTAAAAGCAATTTACTGTCGCCCCCAAAATACGAAATTTCTCAAGTCAACTACAGTTGGCCGAATTGCAGCAGAAACAATGAAAAACACACTTACATACATCCACAGAAAAGAACAGAGAAAAAACGGCAAACGACGGCGACATAATGAAAATTTGTGTAAATATGCAAAGCAGCAGCGAAAAAGTGAAGTAAAAATATTGTGCATATATAAATAAATTAGTTATGATTTATTTCCGCAGCAGCAAAGTGAGTGAGTTTTTCAAGTTTCGTGTAGTCGCATGCAGCCAGAAACTTTACATGGAGATTTATTTGTGGAAATATTTTATTTTGTGCCTTGCCTCTAGCAGCAAATGGAAAACTCAAATCGCTAAACGCAAATGCATACAACGCTGACCGTTTTTGTTGTGTTTCCAATTTAAGTCTTAAAAATATAGCACCTTATTTTTGATTCCCAAGCAGTCCAACGCTGACTAGCATTCGCTTACTTTACTTTGTTTTTTTTCAAGTCAATTGCTATGCCAAATGCTACGAAGCAACCAAAGCCCTTACTCGGTTCAAGTCACGCCATACATTTTCTCTTGTACTATGCCATAAAATAATTTCTGCACGAAGAAGCAAGAACAGCATATTTATTTACCAGAATATAATGCAATTAAATCCAGTCCAATTTAATTGTAAGAAAATCTTTAGCAGAAAACTTTAAATGCAGGCGACCAAACGGCATTGCTAACAATTTAGGTAACAACAACAAAATCAACAGCCAGCATAACTAAATTAACTCAATACTCAACATTTCACATCAAAAACGCTGCAAGTGCCGGAAATATGCAACTCTCAAATTTAAACCACAACAGTCAGCCAAGCCAAACATTCGCCCACATACTCAGTTTACCATAATTGCACTTCTCCTACCACAACTCGCATCCACCCAGCAAACACTTTACTGTACATATACAACGCATACTCATATTTATGAGCGTATATTTATCAAGCCAATTATAATTAAATAATTTTATTTAAAATATAAAACAGTAAACTACACAGCAAAAATGTGAATTAATATTTGCGTGAACTTTCATTGTTGCTGACAATTACTGCAAAACACAGAGAATATTTTTTATTCTTTCGGTTTAATTTACAAGAGACCATGGCCACATTAACAAGGTATCTTACTTGTATAATTTCATTAATATAGCAAAGTAATTATTACAGAGTAATGTTTTTTATATAAAGTTTATATAAAAACCCAATTTTTCGATAGGTTAACTTAGCAGAAATACCTGACATCTCTTATTTATCAATATTCACAATGAACTATAATTCAGAATGTTTATCCTAGTCTCTTGCCCCATTCTATCTAATGCACTTGAAGAACAATTCTTTACTGCGCTATAAAGATCCCAAGGATGCTCGAGCATAAATTCTCTGTGAACAGAAAGGAACAGAACAATTGTCAATGCCTCGGTTCGATATATAAACACCAGAATCTGTAAAAAATAGTTTTCATCTAAGCCGAGCTTTCATGAGACCGTCATACAAAATTATACATGATATTCTTGTATTTATGTGTTTTTAATTAACTTCCAGAAATGATATTGTTTAACTTTGGAAATTCACTCATTTTTCTCTTTAAAAAAAAAAAAAACACATAGTTAACAAGTAATTTTAATATGCGGTTATCTTTTCGTTAAATTGTGTGCAGTGTATGCAAACGACAAAATCTTATACCTCCATTAAAATGTTTTGTTGAAAACGCCAGAAAAGGGTCAGACCATATGTGCTACATTAACAATGACACAAAAGAAAAAAGCCACTGCCAGCAATCAAAACTCAACTAGACAACCGCAGGCGCTAATTTTAATAAAATTTCACTTAAAAAAAAATGAAGGAAATAAATAGAATACAAAAAAGAGAGAGCGGAAAAATATTTTGCACATGCACATATAGCAAAAGGGCCAGTAGAGTACTACAATGAAGTCCTTTGAAGTGCAGCGACTCACTCGAATGCAGGCAGAGCAAAATATGTACAAAACAACACATGAAGCGAAATTTATGTTATGCGCTCGCTTGTGCACATAAACCACACAACTCAAATAGCAAAAACAAAAAAAAAATCACTAAAGCATCAAGAAAGCGGCAGAAAAAATATACAAAAAAAAATAACTAAAAAAATTATAAAAAATAACGGATGAAACTACTACAAAACGACTTTCAAACAACTTCAGAATGCCGCAAGCTGCACACACACATATATATACTGTGCAGCGATATGGCACGAAAGGACATGCGAATGATGCTGCCATGACGACATAAAACTTTCGAAATCTCTTTTGTAGCTGTCAACATACGCTCCAAGCTGATATACATACAAATATGGTGTGCCTTTATAAAAAAAACCCAAAAAAAAAAAAAAACAAATAATAAAAGAAAAGCGTACAGTAGAGCGAAAAAAAATTTGAAAAATTGTGTAAAATAAGCAAGCAACTCTATGCATATATATAAAAAATATCCTTTTTTGTCGTACTCACTCGCTTGCTATGAATGAAAATCTTGCCATTGGCAACCAACAAACAAACACACGCAAAAAGAATAATAATAACAACAACTACAACAAATAACGGCTTCTGCAGCAGCTCTACGTTGGTTATATGTATGTAGAGAAAACGCATCTTTGGCTTTTGTTACCATTCGGCTTCCGTTTTATATTTCATTTTTGACTTTTTTCGGTGACTCCTTTGCCGTTGCGCAGCCAAACAGGAAAAAATAAAATGAATAGGAAGAAACTTATTGGCAAGTTATTTTTCATTTTCCCGCAGCGTATTTTCCTAGGCAACCTGCTGCAATGATTGAGTTTAGTTAGCAAAATTTTCTTGTCTATAGGCGCAAAGTCGTTTCTCTTGCCGATTTACTTTGCTTTCACATCTTCGTGTGGCACACTGAAGTTGTTTGATTTTAATGCATTTTCTTGCTGCCTTTGTTAAGCACACAAGCACACAATGATTTTGTTTTGCTTGCGTCGTGGCTGTTGTCGATAGGTTGCTTTGTTTGAAAAACTTTAGACAAGACGAAAATGCATCGCCACCACTCAGCTCTCCTCTCACTCTCCACTTGCTTACTAGATACGTAGGTAAGAAGAAAACTTAGCTTAACAAAGGCAAGCGAAAGCTATGCAGAGGAAACAAGTTTTAGCGGAGGTATCGGTATCGAAGGGAAAACTTATGCAAAACTTTTGTGCAATATTTGCTTGTTTTTGTTTATGAATTTCGTGTTGTTTTTTTAAATATTTTTTCTCAATATTTTTGCTATTGGTTTGTTTTCGTGCCACACATTGTCGAGTTATCAATGTCATTTACAGGAAACTTGTTTTTATTACGTCTGCATTTTGCTTTTTTCGTATTATTGACAACACAAATTGCTTTTTTGGTTATATACAAAAACTTGTTTACGCTCTGGCCATATCAGTTTCCCAAACCGTTTGCTTGGGATTATTAATTTAGTAAAAGGGCTAAAATGCGCTTAGTAATGCATTTAGTTTTAGTTGGCAAAATAAGTTTTTGTTCTTTTTTCTTTTGGAATTAATGCTTTTATATTCTTGACTACGGATATATTTTAGCATAAAATTTTAATAAAAATAAATCACGTTTGCCCAAAGGCTTAACGGATTTCAAGCCATAAAGCACATGTGCATTTAGTAAAATACATTTAAGGAAGACGTATGCTAAAAGGCAGCGGGTACGTCAGGAAAATGAATAAAGCCACGCATGCAAAAACTGAAATAAAAAAAAAACTACACGCTCTTACAGATTAGCTGAAGTTAACCGCTTATTAGACATTAAAATTCGTAATGTTTTAAGCAAATACCATAAATTCACTAAAGAACATGGTGTGTCTGCAATATGTCAATAAAAGGTTTCTCTACATGAATTATACAATTTTAAGCGATGATAAAGGACTAAAAAAAACAGAAGTTATTTACCATATATCAAGCAACACTATTATTATGAAACAGCCTAAAAAATATATCATGAACAACAAAAGTAATAAAAAACACTCATTAATAGCCATATTTATTCTTATTCTAAATAAGAACACAAAGGAAAAAAAAACAAACTTTCTCACATCAAAGACAACATTAAGAGTTTGACTTTATACTCTACCAAACATCACTTTGCCCTACTCAGATAACCTAATTGTAACGTAAAAACCGTGGGAATGAGGTACAGAAATAAACTGAAACAAATTATTTTAAAGTTAACATAAACTGGCAAGCAAAAAGAGCCTTAAAGAGAAAAAGCTCACTGATCAGAAGCAGTTTGCTAGATAAAATCGTAAATTCTTCATCCATACTTTAATATGCTAAAAACTTAAACATCTACAGTCATTAGCAATAGAAAGACACACGCCTTAATCTCAGCACAGCCAAGAACACAGACAGAAGACACGCCTATACACTTAGCCAGGATGAACATAAACTGACTGCATTGAGGCTAACTGACTTTTGCGACTGCATTAAAGGCTTTAAGCAAACAAAGTCAAATGCTTGAATAAAGCAAATGAAAGAATCTAATAATCTGAAACGAATAAAATGCTATCATCGCATGCCGACTGCGCCACAAAGTATGCTAGCAAAATTGCCAGCGCTGTGTTTAAGACGCCGCAACTGAAGTATGTCATTACGGATACGCTGACGTCACAGCAGTTGGTCGCACCCAGCATGTTTTATATACATGCGAAGTCATATATATGTAAGCTATGTAGAAAAAGAGAAACCCAGAATTGCCAACCGACTGACTGACGCACTGATTGAGTAACTTACTTCATAGCAACTCACTTTAAATTATTATAATTTGTTGTTTGCTTATGTAGCTTGTTTTTTTCTTTTATTTTTTTTTTAGTTGTTATCATTGTTGCTGCCATTCATGAATCTTGTTTATGCTGCAGCTAAGCAACTTTTTAAATTCCAAGTCACTATTACATTCGATCGCAAAGTTACTCTGTTGCATTGCACGTACTGTAATAAGTACACTGCAGATTTCTGTATATTTCACTTACTTTTCTTGCATACCATACCTTGTAGCATTTTTTGCTATTTTATTATTGTTAATATTGTTCCTATCATTGTGCAATATTGCCACACAACAGTTACAATCGCTACGGAGCACATAGCTGTCAGCACCATTATTCTTATTGCAGGCAGGCATATCTGTGCTCAACGTGATGCCCGCAGTCACCCAGAGCAACGAGGACAGCCAACAGCAGGTGACAGTGTCTACAACAAAGAAATTCCACTTGCATTACACTTTGGTATTTCCTTATGCTGTTTATTAGCAATTGTTGTCTGTCATTGACTGAGCAATGAATGGCCTGTCAGGCAGACTGACGCCGACAGTCAAAGAACATAAGCAATGAGCATGTTTTTTAATTTTGCTTTCATTTTAATTTTACCCAATTTAAAATTTAAATTTTATATTTATTTAAAATTTTATTTAATTTAATATTTCATAATTTGAAATATATATTCAAATTTGTGACTGCAAAAATTATTTCATCTCCGTACAATATAATTATCAGTCGCTTTCATTCAGAAGACCTCAATCTAAAGTCAGAAAATTTGGAGAGTTTCAATTCCGCCACAGTCTATGCAATACACTCTGCTATGTAATATCAAGCTAGCCAATCTCAAAAAGAATCAAAAAGAATTTGGACCTGCCTATAAATTCGATACAGTTTCGGCATCATCAATTTTATTTTAGTCGAGGATCTCCTCGTGCTATTAGTTGCTTTTGTAGACTATCAAAATTGTATATGAATCAATGAAATTTTTCTTTAATACTTTTGCAAATTTTTATTATCAGCTGGCCTCTCAAAATTTTCCCGAAATCGGAATTAAAAGTTAAACGAAGATAAAAATATTAGTTTGTTCTTCCCTTTTAGTTAATATCAAAAATTCATAAAGCAATTAATTAATTTTGTTGTTCCCAGCAACTTCGTATACCTCAAAGAAGAAAATTATTAATCCAAAAGTTTTCGTTAAACTTTGACAGTTTTAGAAAGTTGCATTCCATTTCAATTAACCTTTCAGTCATTTGTAAGACATGCCGAAATCTCTATTTTAGTTGGGACAAGTTTGACAGATTGCATCAAAAACTGACGTATATAAGACGTTTACTATGCACGTGGCTTATAAAGCATCAGCAATTTTGTTAAGCTAGCAGCATAATCCCGTATGCCCTATGACAGACACAAACCCCAGTTGTATGTCTTGAGTTAGAGTCTTTTTTTTTTTATACAAACTTCATTTTTGGTTTCCTGTTAATGACTTTTATATTTTATTTGCTGTTGCTATTGTTACGCTGCGTATGCGCAATGCTTTTTATTCGTAATATACTTTTGTTTTTCCCATGCGAAAAGCGTTTTGTTAATAGTTCACGACATGCTTCTCGAATATCTTCGTATAAAGTATTTTATACGAGTATGTATAGCCATTAAAGCATGTTTGCTCAACGCATCGTTCTGCCCTTAAATCGTACTATAGAAACTGAATTCTAAAAGACGCTGGCTGCAACGGCAGCAACTTCAGCTTACACAAACAGATAAAAACATTCCAAGAGTAAAAGTCAACTGGCACGTTGGCATGACATGCGATGCCAGGCATTCGCATTGTTTATTGTCAGCGCAGAGTAAATATTATTTCCTTTATTTAATTTAACGAAATATTTTACGCTCCTTTGCAGGCTTAGGAATTTCGTTTTATTCTTGGTGGATTATTTCATTCACTTGTTCTATAGAATATATATGTAAAATATATCACATACGTAGCAACGCGCATCCTCAACGTTGTCGTTGCCATCGTTGCCATCTCATCTAGGGTAGAGACTGCAAACTGCAGCCAGTCGACAAGACAATGCAGCACAGACAGTATGGCAAAGTTTTGGCAAAAGTTAAAAAGATGGCAGAAGGAGTCATTGCTGCAGAAATAAAAACTTGAAAGGCGTTTTGTGCATCGCTTGCTATTTGTCAACTATTCGGCTTTGGGACGAAGCTAAGGTAGCTTCAAAAGCGCATCGTGTGACAGCGCAATGCTTGAGAGACGTATTTGACTTGCTGCGAAAAGTGTGTGAAACTTTAAGTTAACTCAGTTTTCCAGCATTTTTCCCATGACACTTGCATTGTTATTTATTCCAAAATTAAGCTGCTAGAAGTGCACTATGCTAGGGAATAATTGTAATGAATACAATTAGAAATATTTGTGCCTTTATACTTTCCAAAAATTTGAAAAAAAAAGATATTAAAAATGTGTCTCTAGTAACCATTTATTATGCTTTCTCTCATGTAGATATGTATAATATATAAATACAAATCGCTTAGCAAACCACTTAATAGAATTCCAAACTTGATAGCTTAATTATTTTTTGTTATTGTATCTTATCTTAACTTTTGCATATGCCACAATTAAATTTGTTTTGCCAAGACAAAGCAATGCATTGCCATAGTGTATAGTGTAATCACTATATGCAACATTTCAAACAATGCAGCAAAGAAATTTATGTGTAAAGTGCATTTCAGCAATGTCAAATATGTGATAAATTACAACGTTATCGTAAAACTTTTGCACTTACCTAAACACAATGACATGGCCCGGTTGCCAGCTCGAATGCTGCAGGAGAAGCAATGCAAAGGAGTGTAGCCTGGATCGACTAGTATTATATTGTGTTAATACAAAACTGAAACAATTCCTACGCTGCTTGAGAATATCATTTATGCATTGTTGCCATGCCAGCAAGGATATGCAGCAGACAAGCGTGCTGAAATATGCCAACACTCACTGTGAATCCGGCTTAGTTACTACGCATGCTTACTTGCCAACACTACCACGCCCACTTAAGCTCACCGAAGCCCACTTTGCATAGTTGCTGCTATTTGAGAGAATGTCTTACAGTAAAATATTAAGACACGCCACAGCAGTATTGCAATTGCCATGCCGATGGCTAACCTAGACAACTTGTAAACAGCGTCAAAGACTAAGTGCAGGCAAATCATAAAAGCAGCTCCTTGCCAAATTCCTGACGCAATAATTTAACGTTAACAAGCATTCAAACTGTTTGACAATTACGTTATGACCATTCTGTTTAAGTAATTTTATGGGCATGTCGTCTTAATTGTGCTCATTAGAACAAAGGATAAGCAGGAGACAAATCAAGTGACATGCAAAGGTTTGCAGCGTGCTTCTTGCTATATCCTGTGGCTTTCATTAGCCGTGACGAGTGGTGTGTGTGTGGCATGGTCAAGTGTTTGCACTTATGTGGCTGTTCCTTGCCTTGTCTCAAACCTTTCCCAATTTGAACATTTTGTGTAAGTTCGTGCGTTACAGTAATATTAATTGAAAGTAAGGTTTACCATCGCCTTGACCTCGCTTTGACTTGCATGTTGGCGCAAAGTTCCAGGGGAGAGCACAAGTACAAATAGAATGCGGCATAAACACAAGTGTGGCGAGGCACGTCGCAATTGTGTATGATATCCTTGCTAGCGTATATTGTTGCATAATTACAAGAGGAAATCACTATGCAGCATAGCAGCAACAACGGCAACAACAACAACGGCAGCAAGTCAGCAGATTGCACGCTGCAGGTTGCCGGTTGCATTCGTTTCATTTCATTCTGTACTTTGCGTCATATCCTGTGTGCACGCATCCTGCGTACATTTACTTACAAAGCGCCGTAGGCACACAATGCACTCATTCAGTCAGGTATTCAGTTGTACATACACTTGCTCATTGCACGTTATACGATTGTGCTATGGCTCCTTGGTTCCATGGCTCCTCGGCTCCTTGGCTCGTTCATTCACTCATTCCCAATGAGACAAATTAAAACTGCAGCGCATTAAGCAGTTTACCAGCGAGACTTGACTGTTTAAACGCAGTCGCTGTTAACGTTTAAGGGACAACAACAACGATCCCGTGCTCACCGATTGTTGACTGTCTGATTGTCTGCCTGCCACCCGAAGGGCTCGCCCGCCTTGCTTATTGTCGTTCTGCCTGCCTGTGCACTTGCTGGGTGTGGGTGAGCTGTTCAGCAATGTCGTCAGCTTTGTTGCGCCTTTTGTTGTTGCAGCTTCGGTGCTGTCGTCGTTGGTCGTGACAAAAAGCTTAAACTGCATTTTACAACATTTATTGCAAGTGCCAGCAACTTTTTATCTATTTTGCTCCTTTTCTACTTTTTATTTGTCAACTTCTCAGCAACAACACGCGTGGCAGTGATAAAAAGGATAACTATGCTATAAGAATTGCAAGGCGAAGAAATTGTTTAAAGAAAAAACGAATATTACTATACACTGCAAACAATTCTATGTCTATGCAGGCGAAAATCTTTGAAAAACTTTTACCGCCTTTTTTATGCATAATCACTATTGAATATTTGTGAATATTTTTTATGATTATAAATAAAGTGCGAATTTGTTCTGTGAGAAAATCCTATAACCACAAAAAATTAAGGCGCCAACGATAAAAAACACATATCTATGGGATTATTTGGCAATACTGAAAGCGGAGAATATGATTTTTTTTTTCGTGTAAATGTTATTCTGAAGTTTCTTAAAGAACTCAATGAAATTTGGATAGTAACCAAATTTTGGTTTTTATTACGTGGTTATAAAAGCTTCTTGATTCATACACTCAACACTGATTTCGGACTCATTTTTATACCCCAAAAAAAATTCCTGTTAAGGAGAATAATTTGGTATAACACTTTTTCACTACTCTGAGTTTGTTCGAACTTTTTACTGAACCCGCAATGCATTGTCTGAATACAGTTAAAATTTATATTTTTATATCAAAACTGCAGCTGCTAAAATTAAATATTCTTCTGATTGTCAAGGTTTAAAGTTTTTTTTTATTTGTTCAAGAACGCTATTCTTTGAACTAATCAAATCTTGTCTTGAATTTTCAAGCAATTTTTGAAAAGGTTGTTTCAGAATTTATGAAATTCATCAGGAGCGAAGATTTTTATTACAGATTATGCATCTGAAAGGAAATAAGCACCTTCAAATATTCTTGGGTGCTACTTGGATGTGAAGTTCCATAACCTGTAATTCAAACTGCCTTAATAATATTGCTGGCGAATGCTTTAGCAGGAGCACAAATGCAAGCAACTAGGCAACAAGGCAGTAGCACATTGAGAATCTAAAGTTGGCTTTGGTTAGCAGATCCTGTAATGCTTAAATTCATTTAACAAGTTGGTAATTCTAATGCCAAGTTCCCGCATGACAGGACACGTTACAAGCACGTAGAGCTACAATTTTCAGGCAAACATGTTGCCAGCAAGCCCCAAGCAAGTAACAGCCATAGTGATAGCATGGAACTCACACACACACACACACACACACACACACAATCATATACTCCCGCTGTCTGGGTTGCGAACGTGTGTTGTTCACTACATAAAATGTCCTAAGGACATGGCTTGACTATTGCGGATATTGCTTTGACCAACGCTGTCAGCGCACTTGACAGTCAGACATACAGACACTCAGTCAGATAGACAGCTAGAGACAGACATACAATACAGTTAAATGGACGCACATGCACAGGCACAGGCAGTCATGTGTGTGCTGGCAAAACGAGACACGGCAAGCATAACTGTAACTATTGCTGCCATGTTTAAAGCTCACATTTCCGTTTATTGTGGTTTCATTTTTGGTTTTTGTTTTTGTTTTGCTTTTTTTCATTTTCATGCTTTTAACCTGCAGCTTTTGTGGCCAACTCACTCAACGTCACAATTGCTTTATTGCCTTCATTTCATATACGCAGCTGCAGGACAGGCACAGGCAGCTGTGCCGTCACTTCATTGTCGGTTTCACAATTTCTCTCGTTTGATTTGTTTTGATTTTGGCAACATAGACAAGTAGACAATTGGTTTTCAGCTTGGCTGCCAGCAATTCGGATGTGAAAAGTAAATGCAGTCGAAATATTGAATTCACACGCAATCAGCGCACAAAATTAAAAATTATATACGATTATTTCCGGTTATTTTTTCTATTTTTATTTTTTCTTTTTCGTTTCCTTTCTTCCTCTTTTTTATTCTCCCTAAGGAGCAATTCGAAAAATTTGTTATTAGTAACTGTGATTGCTTACTTCTTAAGCACGGTTAGGCAGTGATTTTTTTTTTATTTTTTAACAGAAAACACGCTTTTTACAATCCCAATTAAAATGTTAGAATCTAGAGGCAACATACTATGAAACTAAAAACTCACTAAGCAACAATTCTCAAAGCCGTCGTACAGATTCGGCAATATGCAAGACGATCAGACACTGGTGCATTTCACAAGCGAATGCCATAGCTTGGTTAGCTTGTCGTAGGATCAAAATATTCTTTGCGTTGTCTGGCAAGCAATTATGCCTTCTTGTTATGAAGCTAGTAACGACTTAGCGCATGAGAAGTCGACTTATGGCATCTTAATTGCGATTTCCACACCCTCTTTCGTGAGTATCTGCTTAATGGCAAGCGAATGTCATGATTGCACATATGCAACACTAGGCAAACGTCACAAAAAGGCAAAAACCAAAAGCTAAAAGAAGAGCATAGAGGAAACATGCTATCTTGTCGCTATTAAAAATGCCAAAAACAAACAAAACCAACTGAATTTAAACAAGCAACGGAAGCACAGAAACACGTAGGGGAAGTAGCCGACGCTGTTGACATCGCCTTGGCAACGTTCGCACCGTCGCAGCGTCATCGTCCTGCCCACAAAGTGTCGCTCGTCCGCTGGCCGTGCTGGATGTGCGGAGTGATAGCGAAATGGGTTATGAGTTTAGCACTTGTTGTCCTATGTTGAATTTTAATAGTCTTTGGTGTGAAATGAACACGTTTTCCTAACTGCCAAACATGCACTCCTGGTGCCTTTGCAGAGTGAGGAGCGTGTCGTGAGCGAGCGCGCATGCTAACAGACATTTTTCGGTTTGTTTGCTTGCACAGTTGGTTAAATGGGCCAAGCATGTTAGCTGCATGCCATACGCGTATCTATGCGAGTATACATTGCTTACAACTTTATTAAATTTTGTCTAATGACTGCGAGGGGCGAAGCGCTGCCACAATTTCAATTGCACGAAAATATTTCAGAGAAAGAAAATACACTGCACTCTGACTGTAGGGCGCCGCACTGGCTCTCACTTGTTCTTACTTAACTGCATTGTTGGCAGCACTTGACCCGGCAAAATGTGCAAAATTTCAAGAAAAAACAAGACAAGAAAAGCACACTTGCTGAAAATAAAGGAAAATATGAAATTCTCGTCCATTGTTGGCGCTTATAAAAAGAAAATACAATTTTTCCCCAAGTCACCTGACCGCCCTTTCGGGTTTAAGCTAAGTGTAGCCACTGAATTATGTAAATGCAAGGAAAGTTAAGCTAATTCTCATAAATAAATATTATTACAAAGAAACTTGCAAGACAACGCTGCTTTATTTAAATTTTTTATTTTTTTCTACTTGTACCATTAGTTTAATGAGCAACTTTAAAGAAGAAGTTGGATTTATTTTTTTATATATTAAATACCTTCTTTAAAATTGATATTTTCTTCTGTTGAAAGCTAGGCAACTTATCTACTCCTTTAGTCTTTAAAAAACTTCTAAATCTGCTTTGACAAAATTGCTGTGGTTCTCTTACGATATCTTATCATAATCCTTGACATTTTTGTTCCTAAGTCCATTGTATTTCTTTGAGATCGAAATACGAATTTTGTAATGTGGCTTTTGTCAACTCTCACCTATGAGTTAGTTTCTATTGACTTTCTCTGACTAATCTAAAAAATTTCTTTTGCACTTTTAATTGACAACTTAACAAAACTTTTCCAATTCATAAGTCTAATTTCAAGCTTCATCGGTTTTAAGATATTAGTAAAGATTTATTCTCTTTAAATGCGATTTACACTTTTGAAATAGCATTGGTTTTCAATTCTATAATACATTGTAATACTTCATTAAAAATGTTTAACGCTTAGTTTGATTTGAGAAAAGAAATAAACTGCGACAACTTGATATATGAATGAAATAACTGAAGTGCGTATAAGCTACTAGCCTTAACAACACATATGTAATACAGTTATTAAATCGCAACTTGTGTTGCTGTTGGTTTATCACCAACACACCATACAACCAACAACAACAACCAAACAATCTACAGCGAACTGCTTATAAGTAGGTTACTCTTACTGTACTGGAGCAAACTTTTATTCTTCCGGCATAACAAGCGAATAAACTCTCGACTAAGTCTTAAACACATTTCTTGCTTAAGGTTCATAAATTTTAAGCGTTGAAATTTCGTTCCGTCTTAACCTTATCTTTTTGTTGGTTTTTTCTTTTTTATTTTGTGGCAGGACGTGTTAAAAATACCCAAGCGATAGGCTCACAAACTTCCCAAAGCAGAAATAGCAAGCTTAAAAATATATATATGTATTATACTTATGTATATATACTCGTATAGCATGTATATATGTTTATAACAGACGCGTGCACTGTACTGTTCGGCTTAGTCGTGTTTTTGTTTTTGTTTGTTTTTTTTTACATTCAAACGCGTCAAGGACATCATAACGTACGAGTATCCTTTTCAATCATAATGGACACAGTGCTTAAATGTGTTTCTATTTTTTTTTTCTTGCTGTTTTTACTTTTATTAATTTTCTGCTCATGTTGGCATCATATGTAGGCTGCAAAATAAAAAAAAATACAAAGTATAAAAACATTTATTTAATAAATTTAATAAACATTTTCTCTACAATTTTGTCTTTACAGAATTAATGATGGCTTCATTTGACTGTGAGGAACCCAACAATGCTGAAAAGCTCATGTATGATTTAACTTAAACTGGTTTAGTTTTAAACTAAGCGCATAATTAGACCTAAAGCCCTTCAATTAATAAGCAAGACAATTAATGTAATTAATAGAAACCTAAGAAGTGTAGTTTAAGTAGTCGAAAGGCGCACAATCAATCCCAGTAAGTGGCGCACTTAGCTAGCATTTAATTAAATAGGTCTAAGAGGTCGGCATTGGTAAATGGAAGTTATTACGTATCAATAGACAATTAATTGTTAACATAATTCGAGATTAACTGTTTGTGTAATTGTCTGAAATGAGTTTTTTTGTTTGTTTAACAGTTCCTTCAAAATAGAAATGAAAACTAATAACGAACATTAGCATGCTTACATAAACTTAACTCTGACTTCAGCTTATCCTGCATTGAACAGAAATGTTTCCTTATACAGTACGATCTTACATCAATCAGTTATTTTACACATATTTCCATTATTGTGTTCCAGTACATTTAAAGCAGAACCGGGAACCGTCAGTGTGTCAATATTGCTACAATTACGAAAGATATTCAATAAATTAAGTCAAATTTTATAAGTATTTTAATTCACTTAGCACAGATTTTCTTTAAGTTTATTGCAATTATTCAAAGTAGTGTCATTTTTCTATTTTTCAAATGTATGAGGCAAAGTATTTAAGTCGACTGGCCCACAAAATGCATGAAATGCTTATTGTGGTTGGTATAAAGCCATAATGTGGATTTAAATGAAATTTTTGATACTATGCTATCGAGATGAATTCGGTTTTATTTTAAGTATAATACGAGTATGTACATGTTACAAATATGTGCACAATGAAACATTTAATAGCATAAAATAAAAATAAAATAATTGCACATGACATTGTGTGCCATTATGCAAGAGAATTAATGCAACGGTTTAACTTTAAGAACTTAAACTTGTCATAATATAAGCAACCTTTTGGTTTTTCTGAGACTTACTTCCAGATGAGGCTTTAGCTTTTCCACTTGCATTTTTGCTTGATATAGTTGCGAGGTTTGTCTTCGGTGAGGGATTTCTGCTTAGCACTGTCTAAGCTTTCAAGAGAGCTTCTTAGTAAAATCAGTAGTTCGAAGTCGGCGTGAAGTTGAAAATCAATGAATTAAAACTTGGTTAACGCAACAAACTTGTTTGCTATTTGTAGCTATTGTTAACTATTGTATTCGCTTTTTCTGATGCGGCTGTCCAATGAGCAAACAGCCATGTCTAATATAAATAAAGTCATGTGCGAATAATATGCACGACAGCCAAGAGAGAACTGAAGTGTGTGGCAATGTATCACCCATTATTACTATTATTTAAAAAACTGCTTCACACATACGCTGCCGTTTAACCAGGAAAGACTTATACACACACACCCTTAGAAGCAAACAAAAAAGAATATGCAGAAATGAATGTTTTTGTTTCGGATTGTACAAATCAAATTTTTCATAATTGTTTACAAAAGAGTTTTTATACACTTTTAATTAATTAATGAACAAACTATTTTCTGTGTTCCTTTTGAAAAAAGCGTAGAAATATTAAATGAAATAATAAAAATGAAAATTAAGCTTTTACTGTAAAATTCACTAAGCATATTAAATAATAACGATAAACTAATAAATAAATCAAAAAACAAAGGAAGTCATAAAAGTGAATCGCAAACAATTTCATTATTAAAAATATATGAACATTGCATTGCATATTTTGTAGTTTTGTAAATATGAAAGTCGAAATACTAAAAAATCAATGTTGAAATGTTGTAATAAAAAAATAATTAAATAAAACGATAAGAATATACAAATGTATGTAAAAAAGAAAATTTCATAAAGTAATTAAAAATTATATAATTATAGCAAATAAACACAAATTACTAACATAATAAATTTTTGTATGATTTTTGAAAGAAAAACAAAACGTTTTGTTTTTTATTTTACTTTGTTTTTTTTTTTTTTTTTGTAGCATATGAAATCAGTTCGTGAGGTAAATTATTTGCAATATTTTATTTAATTATTGCATACTGTTTCAGCTAATTGAATTATCTATTTTGAAATATAATTTTAATTCTGTTATGGATGCTGTTTTGCATTACCTTTATCAATTTCAGCAAAATACATAAGATGCACAAAATAAAATGATAATAAAATAAAATAACCAAATATGAAAGAATACATTTAACCCAAACGGAAAAAAATAATTTTTTATTTTAAAAACAATCATGAAATTCCAAATAATGCATACCAGAAATTTTCAGAATCAGATTTTCTTCAAAATTTTTATGAAGCAATAAGCAAAATTTGTAAACCAATACTTCAGCAGTTCGTTAAATTGACGTAGGATTTTTAACATTTTCTGTTAACTAAAATTGAAAGGACACAAGAGATGTAAATTGCACAAAAGTCTTTATTTATATTTTATCGATACACAATTATGTATGAAGCCACAAATTATTTATTTATGCAGTTTAGATAACATGCAAACTTTCTTTGGCTTAGGCTGCGGTTGGGGACAGGTCTTTCGTACTGTTCTGCGTACGGTGCGCACTCTCTTTACTACTTTCCGCTTATTCTTTTTGCATGGCTTCTTTGGCTTAGGAGGCGGACAATGCTTTTTATTCTTTTTGCATTGATTTTCCTTTGCCTTGCAATACAAATCGCAACAGTTGCCACGCGTTTGCGCACGTTCATTAATTTCCAAACATGAGTTCTTATCGTAGTTAGGCAAAAGGAACCGAGCTGCACAGGGAAGTTATTCAGCATAATAAGATATTCAGCATAATAATACTGCAGAAATAATAAAAATATAACTTGACTTACGTAATTCGTTCATTTTTCGCCTCGGAGTGTTCCTGCGAACGTTGTGATCATCACAAGTTAATATCCAGGCGCAAGGCAAGTGCGAGCCGGAACGACAGGTAAAGTCGCACACGCACATCATCTTCGCTTTCTTTCCGCAAATCTCTCGCACTTGGTTTTCCTCACAACCGCAGCCATCATCCCCACACATGCCACTCCTAACATAGGCCGCGATAAGCACAAGTACAACAATCGGTACAAATTTCCCAACCATGTTGAATGCTTGCACAAGTTGACTCAACAGATTTTGTGTCATTTCAATAATGCAGCAGGTTGCTTTTATACCCATGTGGAAGCCATTATGCATCGAATAATCCCAAAAATTATTTTTACTCATTGTGACTGCGCAGCTGTGCAAACCCTTATATGCCAAAAATAGCTTTTAACAGATAGACCTTTAAGTTAACCTGTGACTTCACAAGGATTTTTATTTTAGCAACGATTTTGGTTCAAGGTTAAACGTTGGATGATTGAATTATATTTAGCAAATATTTCAACAGCTGGGAGAAAGTTACCGCACTAGAGTTCAAGTTTCGCCTATAAAAAGCCAGCTTGGAAATAATTTCAACAGCAAAGCCGTACTTGACTTGTGACATGGCGCAGCATCATCTGAGATACTTTGCACTTTGTGCACTACTTCTAGCCATTGGCTTGGCTGCAATTTCGCAAGCAGAAGCCACACGTGGTAAACCACAGAAGCCGTCGAAGGATCGAGATTGTGATGGCGGTCATGACGGAGACGATGGACACGATGATGATGATGATCATGATCACGATGACGACGACGATGATGATGACGATCACGATGACGACGACGATGACGATGACGATGACGATGACGACGAACCGGATGACGATTGTTGGCCGACACCAAAACCCCCGAAGCCCGAGCCAACCTGTGAACCGACTCGTCCACAGCCAACTTGTGAACCGCCTCGTCCACAGCCAACCAATGATCCCAATGACAAGAAACAATCGTATTGCGTTCTCGATATACATTGCGAGGCAAGTCGCCATCCCTTCCGTTGGGTCACATGGAGTAATAATTACCTCTGGAAACAACAATCTCAACGAGATGCGGCTAAAAAAGCTCGTGAGTAACCTCGCAGCCATCTCAGCCATTTCTATGTCAATGTTATTATAACTTCATTTCATGTCATTTTGACAGGTTACTTCACCTTCCAATGGTCAAGGGAACATTGCTTAAATATGAACAAGCGGAAAAAGTTAAACGGTTGCTGTGATTGTGACCGCATTCATCGGTAAAGGCATGGACACCATTGAGTATGTTATTTCATTCAATACAAGATAAATTGTTTACAAATATCGTACCAGAAAAATGTTAATAAAAAGTTGACAAAAAAAAAAAATAAATGAAAAATTGCAACTTTATTATGTTTCCAAACTAATATTAAAATAATATATGGTTGATGAGCAGATCAAACGGCTCTCTTCAGAATGTTGACACAATAGCATTCAGTTTCAAATCAAACGTGATAGACCTCTCCACAAGAACAAATCCGTGACTTTGCCAGGGTACCAGTATTCAACTTTTGAATTTATAAATAAAACGTACTACGCCTTGAGAAAACATAATGTTCATAACTATTAATAGCAGTAGTCTAATAATAAAGCTATATAAAGCATTTTAATCGAATTCAATCAGACAGAGCTAATAAAGCAACTGATAAGGAAGTCCCAGCCTGCACAAATTAGCTTATTTTGAAAAATGGCAATACACCCTGCTTCGGTACGTATTTTTCTAGATGAAGTGAATATCTGGTTTTTTGTGATGTTTTTAGGTGTACAAATAGACTTATATAGCTCTTTTACAAGAAGCCATTACGATTATGATTAAGTATAAACTTCAACAATATCTTAATGGCTTGTAAAGAATTTATAATGTATAATAAACTATCATGCTCGTTAAAAGGTTGCCACTTTCTTCTAATGATAGCAAATGTACAAGCAAATTTGACTTCATATCAGATTGAATCGCTGAATTACACAAATATATATAAAGATAAAAATTAACTAGTAAGCAGCAACGATGTTGGAGATCAGGCGAAAAATAAGACGAACCTTACCTTGGGATCATTACGGAAAAGAAGAGATATATATTTCTTAACAGACCTCACTAACATTGTACAAGGTGCACCTCATGATGTGCTACTAAGCAGATACCTTCTTTACATGCCAAAAAGAAACTAACCATCGGTTAACAAACATCAAATATTATCTTATGACGTTTGTATTTAAAATATAAATGAAATTTACTAGTAAAAGTTACTCATTTCTTTTAGGTTTTTTTTTTTTATTTGTTCTTTTATTTTTGTATTTTATTGGTATACGCAACGTTACCGCTACAAAAATGACAAACAGCTGTTGCCACATCTAAATATGTACGAGTATATGTACATAAAACACAGTATTATATAAGCCAGTAAGCGCAATTTGTAAACTGCAGTATCTGAATCGAAAGCAACGAAATGTTCTTTAACAATTTATTTGCCTTTTTAGTATTTTCATCATTTGCAAAATTACGAATGAGTCATCATATATCGAAAAGAAGGGAGTTTGCTTAATAGATGCACTTTGTGATAATGGTAAAAGAACTAACATGTATCGGTTTGATAATATTTCTCAAAAAGAAATCGATCAGGAAAATCTACGAAGACAGAAAAATAATGAAGTTTGTGAGTATATTTTGGTAACTAAAAGCAAAAACTTTTTTAAATTGCCTTTTTCATTTTTGCTTCGCAGACATGTTCCCGGTGCAGTTCGACAATAAAACCTGCCAAGAAATGGCTCTAAAATTTTTCTCATGCAGTTGCGGCTGTTGCGGTTCAATATGCAATAAACTAAACCGAAATAAACCAAAGGCAACTTTTTTGTAAAATTTAAGTCGGAAAAAATAACTATATATTTATTAATGTTAAATTCTGCTAAGCACATGTAATAATCTTAATATCTTCTCAACAAAAGGAAATTTGCAATGAAGCTTATTGGCTTTTTATTATTTTTTCTGAACTCTTGTTTACTCGCTTCACTAAATCATGCAAACGATTTTTTTTACCCTAATTATCGTTTATATGATGCACACCTAACAGGAAAAATTAACTCTTACCATATAAGCTATTACTAAAATTAATATGTATAATAGTTATTTTAGATGTATTTTATCATAGTTCCATTTATACAAAGTTATTCAATGAATTTCGACTTGTCCAATATACAATCTCGAGTAATTATTTATATTAAAGTATTTAATCATTTTGGCTACAGTAACAAAACAAATACTAGATGCAGTTAAGTAGTTTGATTTTTTCCCAAAAATAAAAAAAATCTATTACAAATAAAATTTCTTTTTATAGAAACTCAGTTATAGTGAGTTATAAAACATATGTCAGTTAACAATTGTGTCAACACACGAGTTTCTATTTTCTTCGATAAAACTTAAGAAATATCTCAGCTGATGCTCTATTGAATTACAAATAAAAGAACATAGATTGACCCTATAAATTTGTTTTTGTTTATCTATATACATATTGTATATATATCCTATTTAATTTTTTTTTCTTTTTTCTTTTTTGTATGCCTATATTACAAAATATATGAATATATATATATATATGAATATATATTTAAATCCAGCTGGCGAAAGAAAAGAATACTTTATGGGGTTAAGAAACAGTAATCGTACAATATTATGTGGGTTGAATGCAGCACGTGGGCTGTCTCTGGCAAGGTCACCTGGTATTTAATGAACACCAAAATTGTTTGCCTGTGTCAAGGTAATGTTAAATAAATAAAACAACATGCAGCAGAAATATGTATTCAGGGTATAAAAAGCAAGTTGCACAAGACTTGTTATCAGCAAAAGGAAAACTGATGTCTAAGATGGCTCATCACTACGTGAAATTACTCGCACTCTTGGCCTTATTCGCGATTACTTTGAGTCTTGTGCCCAGCTGCAGTGCCGATGACGATGAAGAGCCAAATAATAATGACGAAAGCGACGATGCAGGTGAAGAGGAATCTGATGGTGATAATTCAGATAATAAAGGAGATGAGGACGAAAGTAATTCTGGCGAATCAAGTTCGTCATGCGGATGTGGCGGAGACAAATCAGCTGATGAACCTAGCGAAAAAAAAGAAGACGAAGATAGTGATGAGGAATAAGCGCCGTATCGTTTATCGTTGTTAAATAAAACCAATTGAACCCGCAAAAAACGTTGTTATAAGTTTTGTTGTTAATTTAAAGGATGTTTCTCAGTTATAGATTTCTTCATTCTGTTCTCAATAAAAAGTTATTTAATATTTTACAAAAACAATTTTTCTGTTTTTTTTTTTTTTTTTTGCAGTCATGTTTAAGGAGTGGAAACAATTCACAGTTTTGGTTATTACATAGTTACTTGTTATTACCAAATTCTTTAGCCAGTTTTTAATATTACTATCTTTTAGGATCTAATTAAACGTAAACTCAAAATCTCAACAAGGCAATTTATTTTTCCCAGCTTCTATGAAAAAGTTCACAATAAACAAATTGTGTTAGTTTACACAACCGAATTTATAATAAAGAAATAGAAAAAAAAAAACTTCACAAAACAATTCCCGAGCACAACTGAACATTCTTTCAGCTATAAAAGTAGCAAAAGTAAAAAAATTCGAGTCGCTATTTATGAGAAATCCAACTATGGGATAATCCATATTTATTTAATTACAGTAAGTAAGAAAATACATAATTGAATATATTTAAGCTTTTACATTTACTAGAATTAGTGTATGTTAACATAGGCAAAACCTTAATAAGGTTCCCGAAACGATGAAATACAAATACAGAATGAAATGTAGATTTGTGTCGTGTATAATAATAATAATATAAGACAGAAAGCATTGTGCCTGACTAAGAGCGATTAGCTATTGAATGTTCAACTTTACTTTTATGCAAAGAAAAAAAAGTAAAAATTAAGCCAATTTTTGTATACCAAATCGTTTTATTCAATTTATTTCTGTTTA
The DNA here is from genome assembly GCA_037044495.1 of Stegana nigrithorax. Classification (NCBI taxonomy): domain Eukaryota; kingdom Metazoa; phylum Arthropoda; class Insecta; order Diptera; family Drosophilidae; genus Stegana; species Stegana nigrithorax. The sequence continues at coordinate 342,860 of JBAMBQ010000844.1, read as the reverse complement.
AAAATTTTACGAAGATCCCCATGCCATCTTTGACGGCATTTCTCAAGCTGCCATGTGCATGTCTCACTTTCGCAGTGCGCCGTACAAACATTTCTGCAACTCATAAATCGACGTTCCTGCTCCAAACACGATTCGGGATCCTTGATGTGAGTTTGTATCATAAGTGCTGTATATAAATGTTAAGCAAAAATAAAATTCCACAGTTGTTACGCCTTAGATGTATCATAAGGTTCACTTACGATGTAAGCCAAGCCTTGCTCTACGTAATTTTTCAGCCCGTAATTGGCCGTGCGTTGTATTCAAAAATCTCCAAACATTATTGCCGCATAAACACATTGTATCTATCACACACACTTGAATGACCTCATCCGGCGGACAACTGCAAGAATCACCCGCTTCCATCAAAGCCACACCTAAAGCGACAAGCAACAACATGAAAAGATGATTCGATGCCATCTTGTGAATTTATTCTGTCGCTACTAAATCTTGCCTAGAGGCACTCATGCTTAAATAGGCAAAGTCTACTGATATCGTACTGTCTCTTTATCTGCCATTGTTTTTATTTTTGGCACTTGGAACACTGTTTCAATATTTGTCTTTTTATTTTTCCCTCAATATTTGCGCAATTGTAACAGACTGACAACTACAGTCAGTAAGCTACATATATAAGACCCGAAAATTTGCACTGTATCCAAGTAGTCGCACTCCAGACATGGCCTTAGGTTCTCAATTTTATTTGCTTATCATTGTCACGCTCTGGGCTTTAGTCGCTAGCCAGCAGTGCCACGATGAACTTGATACACTGGATTTGCCAAACTGTTGTCCGCCTTGCAGCAATAAGAAAAGAAGTCGCTGCATAAGTGATCCGCATATAACAAGAGGTCCTGGTGCCTGGACATGGGAGCGCATAAGTCAATGTCAGGTGCGCGAATTGCAGAAGCAACGTGAAAAAGATGGCTTGGCATGTGAGTTGATGTTTAGATGCGTTGAGTGGCCAAACTTTGAATGTTTCTGTTTTCAGATTATCTGATATTCAAAACAAAGAATAAGAGAGAATGTCTGGATTTGAACCGCCTCGGGGGTATTTATGGCTGCTGCGAAAAAACCATTTGTCCGAATGTAAAGAAATGCTGTCCAAAAGCTATCGACTACTCATGTAATTACGGCGTCGACATAATACGCCGAGATAATAAAAATAAAGACCTATAAAAAAAAAACTAAATAAATTTTTAAAAATTTCGAAAACTGCTTTCATTTTTCTATAGTAAATTGAAGGCCGTAAAATAATATTACCAAGTCACGATTCAAGAGTCTTCTAAAGGAAAAGAATTTTTGATCTTGTTTCTACTTTAGCATCAGGTTGTTAATAAACCAAAATAATTTAAAGATGCCAAATCAATGAGCAAAAAGCAGCAATCTATTATCTTAACCTAAGCATCTACATCACACTCATTCGTTAAAGCGACTTTACAATGAAGATGACGATTTTACAAGTTAGATACCATCATTTAGAAATATACAAATTCCCATTATAACAAACATTCTATCAAGGTCATTCTAAATCTCTATGTTTGATGGGACTCACATGGTGATTTTTTGATTACAAAAGTAAATATTTAACTACAAAAAACCATTCGAGCTTAGTACATTTTGATTTCTTTATTTTTTCTTAAAAAATTTCTGATAGAACTTGAAAAGCCATTCGAATTTAAAAACTTTCAATTTTTCTTTAGAAATCGAGACCACCCACATTAGTCAGATGTCTTTTTTTCCGAACATTTTTTCGGTTTTTTCCAAGTGCAATTTTTACTGTCGCAATGTTTCGAACAACAATTGTCACAAGTGGCAAAACGTCTATTCTGGTCTATGCAGGATTTAGCGTCCTTAAAACGAGACAATATCATGAGAGCTGCAAAGATATCAAATCGCCGTCGAATTTTAGTCCTTTAAGTCTTTCACATATGTTTCTGTTTACTTACGCGTTAAATTGAGTTTTTCTCTACGATTTTGTTCAGCTAGTAAATCTTCTCGGGTTGTTTCTATAAATCTCCAAAGGCGATTACTGCACTTACACAGTGTGTCCGCTATGCAAACCCGCATGACCTTATCCGGCGAACAACTGCACTCTTTATCCGCCTCGATCGAAAACACACACAATGCAATAAGCACCAAAGTGAAATAATACTTGGACGCCATCTTTGGAAGCAGCTTCACCAGTACTAAATTGTGTCATTAATCACTTCTGCTTAAATAGGCGAAACTCGCCCCCATGACTAGGCCACCATTGGTCGAATATTCTATTTTTGGCACAAGCTGCCCAAATATTTGTTTAGCTAACTTTTTGTGCAATATTTGCACAGGTGCAATGGTCGGCATCCACACGTATATAAGACCCGATAGTCTGCAATGTCTGCAAGTAGTCAAACTTTAAACATGACTCTACGTTCTCAACTTATTTGGCTTGTTATTGTGGCTTTCTGCGCTCTAGCAGCCAGTACATGGCAGGAAGAACTTGACAGTTTGCACGTGCCAAGATGTAATCCGTGTAGTAACAAAAAACAATGGCTCTGTGTAACGGATCCGCATTGCAGTGAAAGCGATAATCCTTGGACTTGGCGAGAACTGAGTGAATGTGAGTTGCAGCAAATGCAAGAAGAACGTGATAAGAAAGACATGGCAAGTAAGTATGCTGGACAGATGGATGTGCTTCTTGAAAATTCTCTAAATATTCTTCCTTTTAGATTACATTGTATTCAAGGCAAAGAACAAGAAACAATGTGAAGGTTTGGATTCCAAGCGCGCTAGCCATGGCTGCTGTGAAGCACTTCTTTGCCGAAATAAATGCGGCTGTCCAAAGCCCATTAAGAAGTACTCCTGCTCTTATGGCGTTGACTTGGAGTAAGGATTACTTCAAAACATGAAAATAAAAATTTAATCAATCAAATAAAACTATTTTTCTTACATTCAATTTTTCGTTTAAATTTACAGTTCGTCTGTTTGAATTATTTGTTTATTTTTCTTTCTTTTTATACTCAACAAAAACAATTTTTCAATTTCTTCGTTGAGAGGTCAAAATGTGCCCAGGTGTATTTTTTTCTTTTGCAGTTCATCCTAAGTTATTCTGTTCCATGATTTTGCATCGTTATAGTGGGTCAACCAATTGAGTGCTGCAAAAAAAATCGAAACCCCGAATGATTATTGCTGAGATAGTTTGTAATTCTCTTTCATATCCCTACGGATGAAATACTTCTTGGATCTACGCCTCATTCTCAGTTTTCAAATTCGCTAGGGTTATTTCCATGTATCTACAGACCTGGCAATTGCTGGCACGGTTAATTGCCCAAGCTTCTATTTTTGGGACAGATTTAACAATATTTTCAAAATTTCCACTGCCACGCCCCAATATACATAAGATTCAAAAATATATGAATTTACCATTGTCACCTTGACGGCATTTTAAGCACGCATATGATTATGTGGTTTTGCCCAGTTCATTTTCAACATGAAGCAACGATGGGTCTTTATAGCTGATCCGCATTATCAAAAAGGCTAAGAAGAATAAGAAGGAATGCCTCGCCTTGAATCGCAAACAGGGTATTCATGGGTACTGTGACAAATGCATGTGTATATGTGCAAAATAAAATTCAACTGCCCAAAACCTATCAAGAATTGGTCGTATGACTGTAGCTTTGACATTAAACCCATATATTGACATTTGGTTTTTTAATAAAGAAAAAAATAATAAAAATTTCAATGAAACGAATATCCAGTTCTTTGGGGAAAGGCATTTAATTATAAAAATGTGTAGCTGATACAGTTTAAAAATCCATTTTTATCTATAAACCAGTTTCTGGCACTATGTTTCTTCTTCTTCTTTACATTTTTCTTTTTGTGCTTTCCTTAGCTTTGTCCAACAATCCGGTCTTGCCCAGGTGCATCTGTCCAACTCGCAATGGACGTCACAACAGTTCCTGGAACTCTCAAAACGTAGATTCTGCTCCAAGCAAGATTTTGCATCTCTATACCGAGGAAGCACTACGATTGCTATAATAATCAAAAAAGCAAAAATTAAAAACCCACAATACAATAATTGTTAACATCTTCAAAGCTCACTTACGGACTAGACCAAGCTCTTTTCTACGCTTTTGCTCCTTTCTCAATTGGAATGGCGTGGTACATATAAATCTCCAAATCTTCTTATTACATTTGGACAGTGTGTCTATTATGCAGATTGTTATGGATTTATGAGGCGGATATCGGCAAAAGTCCTCCGCCTCAACTAAAAGCAAACACGATGCAACAAACGCCAAAGTGCAGAAGTGTTTCAAAGCCATCCTTGAAACTACGTTTAACGGTACTAAGCAATGCCCGCACAAATCGATGCTTAAATAGGGAACTCAGTCAGTAGACGTGGATAGTTAATCGCCGGTGTTCCTATTTGCGGCACATTGTCAGCTGCGCAAATATTTGGTATTTCTATTTCTGTATAAAATTTGCACAGATGGAACACATTTTGTCTGCAGCATCTCGCTGCAGGATGTACCAGTATATAAGACCCGATAAATTGGCTGCAAGCAGGTAGTCGGACTCCCAACATGACCTTACGTGTTCAGCTCGGTTTGCTCGCAGTCGTGACGCTATGCGCCATGGCCGCCAGTCAGTGTTACGATGAAGTTGATCAATTGGATTTGCCAAGTTGTTGCCCGCCTTGCAGTAAGAAAAAACAATGGCGCTGCATAAGCGATCCACATTGCGTTAATCGTAATGAACCTTGGGCATGGGAATGTCTGAGTCAATGTCAGTTGCGGAAAATGCAACGCAAACGTGATAAGGATTTCATGGCCAGTAAGTATACGACAAAAACTGCTTTTGGGAAGCTGTTAACATTTCTCTATTTTCAGATTATCTGGTCTTTGAAACAAAGAATAAGGAAGAATGCCTGAAATTGAATAGCAAATGGGCTATCTATGGAGTCTGTGAAGCAAGTACATGTCCAAATAAATGCGGCTGTCCGAAAAGTATCAAGAATTACTCATGTGACTATGGCAAGGACGTAGGATGTGAAGATTAATTAAATTGACGTTTAAATAAATTGTTACATAAAATTACTAAAACATATTTTATTGCTTGGCATTTTTATATGGCAAAATTTGTTTGTGTCAGCTTAAGAGAGAAGAACAACTGCAAATACAACTTAAGGCTAAGCATTTGACGGTCATATCAGTTCAGTTTCACTTTTCTTGAAGTATAGGTACGTAGCAAGCTAAGTATTTGCAGATTTCATCGTGTTGTTCAGACTGTTGATGTTATATTGGGATATTTTCTAATTTGGAAATATTTTAACTTAAAAATAATTTGCATAATTTGGTTCACGTAAAATAAAATTATCCCTCATTCATGGCTCGCACCAAGAGACTCTTAAGCTGCCTACATTACAGACTCTACTATACTTCTTAATGCTCCTCATGAATAAAGAAGTAAAATAAGTCTATATAAGAAATAAGATTTTTAACCCAAGTAAAATTTACTTAGATCTATAATACAATTTTTATGAAATTTATATGTACGTAAAAGATTTTAATTTATGTCACAGCACCTGGATCCATTTAATTTTGTATAGATGTCAAAATAAATATTTGCACAGTTGTCTGTTAAGGTGCATATTCTAAAATAAGCTGCAGAAGACTTACATTGCTGCCGAACTGTGCCTATAAAAGGTAAACTGCAGAACAGTAATGCCTTGGAACGAGTATAAAAAAGTTACACTAAAGTTGACACAGCCATGCGCACGCTGACAGTGCTGACAGTATTTGCATGCCCGTTACTGGTTACACTGGCCAACAAAGCAGCCAAAGTAAAATTACCACGACTGCCGCCGGCCGGCGGCTTCCAACGGCCATGCGATCAGATAAGGATAAGGCTGTCTCAACATATCCGAGTGCGACATCGAGCGAGTCAATGACAAGCGTCAAAGCAATAATGTCGCACGTAAGTAGGCAACGCTTGAAATGCGGTAAAATTTTGTTTGATTATTTGTAAAACTGTGAGCTTGCTTCTAGCAATCCTGGTGTTATATGGCTATACGAAAAAAGAGTGTGCTATGCTGAGCAAGATGAAGGGAGTGCACAACTGCTGCGGAGGTCTGTGCGATCAGCTGGGAGGGAAATGCAAGGCTAGACGTAAGAACGGGCAGTATCCGTTCTTTTGAGGTCAAGCGAAATAGAAAGTAATTGAAATAAACTATTACAAAACACAGATACGAGTTTAACTTTGCTTTTATTATCACAACAATAAGCTGAAGGGAAAGGAGAAAAACAGACTGTTGACTTTGCGCTATGTCAGAATACAGCTTCATGTTCAACATCGACGCTGGTTACTTGGAAGGTGTCTGCCGTGGTTTCAAGAACAGTCTGCTGCAGCTCAACGACTACACGAATCTGGCACAATGCGAAACGCTCGAGGACATGAAATTGCATTTGCAGAGCACCGATTATGGCAACTTTATGGCACTTGAACATCCGCCCTACAGCGCTGAAACCATTGGCAATTGTATGCGACAAGTTATGGTGAATCAGTTCAATTATCTGCGAAATCAGTCGGTTGAGCCGCTGACGACGTTTCTTGACTACATTACCTATGCGTACATGATCGATAACGTGACATTGTTGATCTCGGGCACACAAAACAACTGTGCCATGGAAAAGCTTTTGCCCATGTGTCATCCACTGGGGCGTTTCGATCAGCTGGAATCCATACAGGCGGTGACAACTTCGGCGGAACTGTTCGATGCGGTGCTGATTGATACACCCCTGGCGCCCTTTGTTACGCTTAGCCAGCTTGAGTTCGAAGAGATGCATCCCGAGTTGATACGAAACACTTTAATGAAAACCTACATCGAAGAATTCTATAAATTCTGCAAAGAGCTGGGCGGCACGACGGCGGCAGTCATGTGCGATATGCTGGCTTTCGAGGTCGATCGACGCATACTGATCATGACGGCCAATTCGCATGAGACCGATATGACGTTCGAGCAGCGTTTGAAATTGTATCCCACTTGTGGTCATCTATCACCGGATGCGTTAGTCGAGCTGGCGAACTCGTACGGTCTTGAACATGTGAGAAATATAGCATTGATCTTTCCAGAATACGCAAAGATTTTCGAAACGCCCGTGCAGGAGTCGGAACTTGTCATGAATATCGAGCATAAGTTCTTTCAATTGGAAATGCAAAAAAACCTGACAGCATTTCTGCAGCAATTCCATTTCGGCGTCTTTTATGCCTATTTCAGGCTCAAGGAACAAGAATGTCGGAATATTATTTGGATTGCCGAGTGCATCGCACAGAATTTTCGGTATAAATGGGACAATTTCATTAATTTAAGCTTGGAATAAAACTAACAATTGTAGCAATATACTCTCTCACCTTACTACACCACAAATAAAAAATTGAGACAAAAATTAAGTCAGCCTGGGTTCCCTAGGTTCGTGTAGTTTCTAAGAAGTTTCGTTAGTTTCGGTGATAAGTAATTTGGAATGGATGCTGAAGAGTTATGCAGTTGATAACTGAAACAAAACATTGAAGCATCGTGGCGTTCGAAAATCACATGATGGTGCGTCAAGTGCATCGAGGAATATTTCAACAACACATTAGTTATAAAGCATTTCATTATATTTCTCAGAGGTTATATTCTGTTATCTAATGAATAATAAATCCTTGTTTAAAAGAAAAATAGGATTTTGTTGTTTTATTAAGTAAAAAAATTAAATAAGTTGGATAAATAAACACTCCCTCCTTCTACACAATTGTAGTATCAAACAATTTTGGAAATATGTGCAACGATCAAAAAATAAATAAAACTTTCAAAAGCGCTGCAAAGCTGCAATAGTAAAAGCTTATATTCAGTCTACATAGTCATTAGCGTAACATTGCAATTCATTCATTAGCTTATATAAACGTTTTGACATCAAACCAACATAAGCAGTCGTGGCCGAGCGGTTAAGGCGTCTGACTAGAAATCAGATTCCCTCTGGGAGCGTAGGTTCGAATCCTACCGACTGCGAGGTGTTAATTTTTTTTTTAATTAAATTATTTAACGTATTGACAATATATTCAACTTTACGTAGGCTCGCTCTAGCATAAATAAAACTCAAAGCATAGTTATCACAGACGCTTGCCTGTATTGATTTAACTTTTAATTTCTGCAATTACATTTCTGTACATCGATCTAAACATCTAAAATACATACATCATACGTTACATACAATTATAATTCATTTACAGTATAACCTCGGAAAAGTTAATTTTAAGAAGTTAATTCAGAGGAAAAGATAATAGCATGTTAGATAAAACATTTTCTACTAAAAATGTAATCGGGTACCGACTTTTCCGAGGTTTTTTGGACAATTGTTGGCAGAAAATCAACAGAAATTGTGACAGATTTCATCTCTTGCGCTGACAAAAGCGCTAAAAATCTGTCTTCAAAAGTTATTTTATTCTTCGTACTTCTAACTTACTTTTTTATTAAATAAACAATAAAATGCAGTTTAAAAAATTACTTGAAAAAGTTAATTCCTCAGAAAAGTTAAACGTCCTTGGGACTTTTCGATTAACTTTAACGAGGTTATACTGTACTCACATATAAACATACATTATAATACACTTAGTTGAAATTATGCTAAGCAATTGATTTGTATTTTTCATTTTTTTTTTTTATATTTTCATTTGGATTACTTTATTTTATTTCTTTTGATATTTTATATCATATCGTAAAAACATCGAAAAACTTTACAAAAAGATTTGTTGTTGTAATAAATACACATATTTTATGCAATAATAGTTGTCTCTTCATCTCTTAAACAGCTTTTTTGGTTACTTTGTAAAAAATATACAATTAAAAAATACATAAATTAATTTATATATAAAAATATAGCTTAAGGAAACCTATAGAAAATATGTATTAAGGCCATTTATGTTAGATTTTTTTCAAGACTTTTAAAGGTATTTTGTACGCTTTAAAGATGATACTTTTGGTTTCCTTTTTTATTATTCGGTGTCAGGTCACATACACGGCGTTATTTATTATAATTTTTTTTTATATTTAAAAAATACAACTAAAGAATGTTTTATAAGTACATCTCATGCACTCATCGAATTTCACAGTTTGTGTTGTGTATTGATGTTATTTTCTGTTAGGCGTAGAGAGTATGAAAATATTGTAACGGTTTAGTTCTGCTCTTGTTTAAATGCAACTATATAAATAAATGATTATTTATTTATGTTTTTTAGTTCTACCAAATAAGCAATTCGTAAGCAAAGAACTCGCACACACAATCGTTAGCTTTCCTTTCAACATGCAACAAACGTTTGTGGTTTTTTGGTTTTTTTTTTTTATCTGCTTATTTAAGCGTAATTTTTTTCAGTGCCACATCGGTGTGCATCAGCGCTATGGAGCCAACCATGGCAACGAGCGTGCGATCAAGCCAAGTAATCGGATTTGGGTAGAAGAAACCTCCTTCGTAGAAACCCAAGTGCCCACCATGTGCCACCTCGACGTAGGCGAGATTCTGACGTGTACCTGTAAAAAAAAAAACGAAAAAAAAAGCAAAAATAATTCAAGGTCTTAACAATATTCAATGGACACAAATTAAAATACACAGTACCGAAGCGCAGTCGGTAGGATTCGAACCTACGCTCCCAGAGGGAATCTGATTTCTAGTCAGACGCCTTAACCGCTCGGCCACGACTGCTGCACGAACGAGCAAAACCCGATGTTTGAATATCTCACAGGTACAGTAAAAACTGGCGAAGATGGACTTCTAGCAATGTTGACAAAAACATTCTACTCATATCATATTTAAGGAAATAATATTTTAACAACTACGCGACCAAGTGAAAAGGCTCAAAACATTTTAATTTGCTGAAATATGAATGGCATTTATAGTAGACAGTTCAAGTTAAACAGTAACTATTAGTTTAACAAATATTAAAAATGTAATTTTTTTACAATATGATTAAAAATAAAAAGAATTATTGAATCTCGCAGTCGGTAGGATTCGAACCTACGCTCCCAGAGGGAATCTGATTTCTAGTCAGACGCCTTAACCGCTCGGCCACGACTGCCTCAATCAAACTTTGTGCTAAATGAGAGTTTCCACCTAAACTAACAGACTTCATTAACCCACATAATACTTTTGTATAACAATCAATCGACAGGATCAGTAACTGGCTTATATTACATCAAAATCTCCCATAACCGGACACCGACGGATTTCTACCTTAAATTCAAATATTTCCTTTAAAACCGGAGTTTTTTAACATTTAGTCTTCGCAACCCCTTTAAATTTCTAACACTAATAATTGTAATTTTTCCAAAATATAGACAAATGGTACTCGCAAAGCAACAAGTATTGGAGTAAATGTATATGTCGAAGATCAAATTATTTGTCAAGCTTAAATGATAGCCGAAATAAAAGGAACAGGACTCAAATGCATTGTTGTTATATATAGGCGCTTGTGTCGTGTCGACTATCGTTAAATGTTAGCAAATGTCCTGTTATGGGAACTGTCCAGTTAGGTTATGGGGACTGTGCTTTTTGATAGATTTTTCTGTACTCACTTGCGTATTCCTTAATCGGGTGCAAAAGATCCTCCGGCACCAGCGGATCATCTTTAGCATTTATAAATATCATCGGCTTCTCAATATTATCAAAATAGAATAATGACGAACTCCATTTGTACAGTTCCTGTGTCGATGGGAAGTTATAAACGCGACGGGTATATGCTTCATCCAATTCGGGCAATGTCGCGGCCGAAATTATTTCACGTTCATTGAGGTTATGACGTTCTTTGACCTCGTCAGACAATAAAATATGACGATGTCGTAATATAATGCTCTTTACGTTCTCAGTCATAATGTAGAGATAAAAGCGTCGGAAATTTTGCCAATTCAAAAGCCATTTGGTGCCCCTAAAATTGTAAATTTTCATAAATAAACACAATATAAACCAATATTCATGAATTTAATGGTTTAAGGCTAATACGCTCACTTACTCGACTGCATTGTAGCCCTGACAGATGGAAATGCCGCCAATAACATTCTGTGGCTTTAACTTCTGTAATTCGCCCATATACTTTGTAATCAGATTTCCGCCCAAACTAAAGCCAACGGCAACTATGCGACTATTCGTGTACTTCTTATGCAAATGTTGCACCATTTCCGAAAAGTCCTCGGTGTGACCTGAATGATCGATATTAGTCGTCGTGACGTAGCGTGAGTGCCAAATTCAGACTTACCATAAGTAAAAATTCGTGTCGATGTTACCTGCACGCTGCGTAGTGCGCCAATATGATTTAAGACTGCACAGCGATATCCATTGCATTGCGCCAGATGCACAAACGTGCGAATGTAGACGCTCTCCGAGGAGTTGGCAATGCCGGGGCATATTGCGACGGTAATGTCATCTAAAAAAAATGGCAAGATAATGATTAAATACATGCATTTACGCAACTAGCAGCTATCAACTTCTTACCTTCCATTTCATTTAGCGGCTGATAGAGATCATAGGTTAATGTCGAGCCATCTTCAAGCGATAGATAAACACGCTCGCCCAATGGCCAAGGACATCGCACACGGCCGACAATGCTGTGCAAAACGGTCTGCATATGACCACTAAAACCCCATAGGCGCGGTGGGATATAGCTGTAAAAGAAATAAAGTAAAATGTATACATATATTACAATACCTTTGCGAACACACATGTTTATTTTACTTATGCGAACTGCCAGCTGTCAGGGTACACACTAATTAATAATTTATTTTGAAATGTGTCATACACTTTAATCAAATTATTTTTTATTTCGTTTATAGTTTATTGAATTATTTAAACGTTAGTTCAGATTTGCAAAACAATAATTTACAGCTGCACATATTTCCTCGTTTTTAACTTGCATGTTAGTCAGACTAATACAACTTCAGCTAGACAAATACCACAGGCATCGGTGGTTCAGTGGTAGAATGCTCGCCTGCCACGCGGGCGGCCCGGGTTCGATTCCCGGCCGATGCAATCAGTTTTTTTTATTTTTTTTATTTTTCACAGGCATGTATTATTATTTAACTCCCAATTATATACAATTATATCAACAATAGACTGCATGCGAAAGTCATAACCAATTTTCCTCACAATGTCTGTCTACTGGTAAAAGTCAATAGCAAAGGCAAACGAATTGACCTTGGCCATGACATTGTTCGTAGTTTGCGAACGGCTTTAATTTTATTTCTTTTTTACTGTTTTTTTGTCGGTGTCATCGTCATCATCTTACTTAATACACGAACTCTCCTGCAATTAGCTCATGTGCATTCAAGCAAGTGTCAAAATGCCTGCATTGAATCTGATACTTGTTACGCTGTTCATACAACGTATCTAATTACACCTTTTGCCTATGCTGATTACACAAAATATAGATATGTATGATTACATATAAATATATTATGATTAAATTATAATAATTACTTTATACTTTAGAACATGCAAAGTAAATTGTTGTCGCATATCGCATGTGAAACTGTCGCAGTTATCATTGATGAGTTTATTTCTTTTTCATGCGTCAAGTCTGCCTGCCTGCCTGCCTGCCTGTGCCTCAATTGATTCAATTGAGGCTTTGTTACGCGCATAGCGTGTCCGCTACACAACTGTCCGAAAACTTGAGCCCAACAACAACAGTAAATTTACTTACGCACGCCTCCCATTCGTTTGCGGTTGCTTAGCATACACACAATATTTGGTTTCAATTTTTAATTTTTTGCACGGCTTTGCATTGAAATCTCATAGAAATGGCAAATCACTTTTCTACAGCATTGCAAAAAATTATAGCACTGACAATACGGCTGTATATAACAAGAGTTCAAGTAACCAAATGTTCTTTCTTTCTCAATCAAATGAAAAATGCTTTGTAGCAAAACAGTTTTTCCCTTCGATGTAAAAACATAGGATCATTTCTTAACACCATTTAAAAATAAAAAAAAACTATAATATATTAAAAAATATATACTAATAAATAAAAAAATTAAAATTAGGAATATTAATTAAAAAATAAAAATAATATCTTTCCGACAGCATGGTTCGAAACATCGGAGTGGCAATGTGTAGAAATAAACTCGCCGTAACTCGACCCATTGCATTACAGCTTATGCTTACAACACTCTGCTTAAAACATTTTATGAAATATCGTTATTTGCTGAAAAAATCCATACAAAATGGATTTCAGCCTATACTCCAGCTTATAGGCATTATTAAATATCACAAAAAAAAATGGTTGTAAAAAATAAAATAAATTAAAATTGTATTCTTGGAAGCAGCATAAAGCAGGACCTACGACTAATTAGTAAGTAATTGGCAGCCAACTTAGAAAACAGGGCTTGAAACATATTTCATTCTGCGCAAATAATATAAAATAAAATAAAAAATACAATTTGCCGTCGTATACAATATAAACACAATATACACGGGACAATTTTTTTCCCAACCACTGTTAATGTGCATATACATATATTATATAAAACGGTGCGAAAAAAAACTTACAAAAAACTTGGCAATGAGCCTTGATTGATGTACAGAAAGAAAAAAAAATAAATTAAATTAACATAAACGCATACAAAATTATAATCGCTATGACAACAAGCAACCAATCACTGCTGAATAACTCAAGCAAGGTCACTCAGATGAAGTGGGCATGGGGTTGCTAGACATGGTGTGATTTCAAAGGCAGTTAAGGGTGCTAACTTGAGTGCCCAAACATGTTTGGCTGGCCTTGAATGTATTTCGCACTTAATAGCAAATGATTTAAACTTTATTTATTTATTTTTAAGCAAATTCATTTTAATGCCCTGTTATCAAAAGTCAAGCCTTTGAGCTTAAACAAAGTACACTATCAATTTAAAAAAATTTTTATCAGTTTTGCTGTGTATTATTAAAAAATATGCCATATAATTTAAAAATTTATGCCAAAAGAAATATGTATGGCTCAAAATAGAAAACAAATTTCAAAAAACAGCTGCGACTGTTTCCAGGCATACAATACAAAGCAAAACAAAATCCAAGCAAAACAGACAACAACATTGAAATCAAAGTATGTATTGTACTTTTGAGTACATTGGAACCATACGTAGAAGAAAATGCGTACAAACAAGTGAATTGTACTTATAGGAAAAGAAAGTCACACAAGCAAAAACACAGCTACAGTGTGTAGCAAGGCATGAGTCATCCAAACACACGTCGGTCACCCCTTTGAGTCATAACGCGCGCCTTGCGATGAGCGCAGCACAAAGGCCATCTATGAGAGCCAAGTGTAAATGAATGTGTAACTAATAAATTTCTGTGGCACTTACAGTAGTGAGTGCGTAGTCTCGCAACTCAAGTGCATACAACAACAAAAACAAACTAAAGCAAAAATTATACAAATTGCCAAAAAAAAAAAGAAAACAAAAATACTAAAAAAACCACATCGCAATTGTTGTCATGAGGGACGCAAGTGCAAGCTTACGTCACATTCGTTTTGTTGTCAAACAAAACGATAAATGTATAAGTGAACACGACCAAAACAAATAAGTATAAGAAGCCGACAGGTAGCAGCCGGCATATGTACATATATACAGTTTTTGTGTGAAAGGGTGAGTGAGAGCGAGAGTGCGCAAATAATGAAACGGAAGCTTTGGCAAAATATTTGTACACGAGTGGGCAAGCATGAAAGCCGGTCTATTTTATTATTATTTTTCTTTTTTTTCCTTTTTTTGACCAGCAACAAAATGTTGTGAATTAAAAGTATTAAAACAAAGGCAGCAGATACATACATATGTATATCACAGATTCTAAAATACTTGATTGTATACATTCGTTCGTATATGTACATATGTGTGTATGTATGTACATGCTTGCTAATCTAACAACTTTTTATTAATTGTGCATGTGGGACAGCAGCATTACGCATGTGAGATAGCGAGTAAAAAAAAATCAAAAACGCTTCTGCACTTTGTACCGATTGTCTCATATTATGTATTTATCATCGCGATAAACTTTTTGCTTTCTTTTTTTGTTTTTGCAAAAAAAAAATGTTTTTTAAGTAGAGGAAACACATATTAACATATATTTAAGTCTAAATGCTGCTAAAGACAAAAGTGCAAGCATAAGCAATACTATCTAGATTATATGAATTTCACAAGAATGTTGAATTTTAAATTTTTTAAATAATACAAACTAGACCATAATTTTAAGCTCTTTTGCGAACTGAAGTATCAGCCAATTCTTAAAAAGAAAACCCCTTACCAAAAGATCAGCAAAACGCTTAAACTATTTGAAATTAAATATACAATCATTCTTTTTCTAGTCGCATTCAATTACAAATTTAATGTGCTTTGAAATGTCGAAGCGCCAATTTTTTGTTTGAGTGCATACTTTTGAGATAGCACTTTTTATGGCTGTGGGAATTTTTGCTGTTTGTGTAATCATTTTCAGTTCTAACGTTTCTAAGCAACCAGATATGGAATGAGACGCCTTAACTTAAAATTTTAACTTTTAACTGACGACGGTGTCAATATACCAAACATAACCAATTCTATATACAAAACAATGATAATACTTTCAGACAATAAAGGTTTTTTTTTTTTTTTGAAATTGAAAAGTTTTGATGAATGCCTTGTTTGCACTTGCTGTGTCAATTGTTTTTTCAAGGTTACAATCTTATCATAAGGAGCGTGAAAATGCAACTTATGTTATGCTACATATTCGAGCCTCTGCAAGACTATTACGATGACTTCACTGCCATTTTAGGCGTGTTTTGTGAAATACAGTTTAAAGAAATATCATTTGATGACAGTAAGTCTTAGACATGTAAACGAAGGTATTCAACTACGAATCACTTTGCCTTTTATGTGGACTTCCAAGAATTACATATATGCTGTTCTATAAATAGCAGAAAATAAACAAAGTTAAAAGCCAATCAACCTAAATTTCATTTTCATTCCCACGAGTACAATCCCATATCGATTTTTCACTTTAACGAAAATGTATTTTCTTTTGATTTCAGATGCTTTCATGAGGTACTTTTATTGTTAGCCGCATTGCTCCGGTTAATTGCAATAAATTACTTTTTCTCATAGATTTTTCTAGTCCAATTGCAATTAAAAAAGAAAATTATTTAGATACTTTAAAATTATTTATACACTATAAATCTGCACACTACAGAAGTCTGAAATATTCCACATAATTACTTTCGATCTCCATTATTTTCACTTATTTAAACCGATGCCTCATTTATTATTTTTTTTTTAAATAATGTTAATGTTAATACTTAATTTTTGATGACATACTGAGAAATTGTAAACACATTTGTTTATAAAAAATTAAATTTTGTTATTATTGATAAGAAAGTTTGATGAGTGGGTATCAGAATTAACCCCAGATCAAGCCAGACATTCTCGCCATAAAAAACATTACAGCTGAAAGATTATTATTAATTTTGCTGTGCTAATCATCCTATTTGCTAAAATTAACACCAAAACGAGTGCGATAACTGGTTTATTCATGTTTTGCTAATTTTTGTTTTGGCTGTGTCAGCTGTTTTTTTGCTGTGGCAAATTTTCAATATTTATTTTTTTCCTTCATCACTCAATTTGCAAAACAAAGCCAATATTGGTTGCTAGGCTGCCACAACGCATATTCTAGGAAAAATATGTTTTATTGCAGTTTATAAATTTTAATTGTTTTAAATTGTAAGCAACAGATGTGTATTGCTATCGCTGACGCACCAACAACGCTTAAGAAATCGGCAGACATTTCTCATAATCAGACAACCGGTACAGAGTTGAATCATAGGCAAACAATTGCCAGACAATAAATGGCTGCAAATAATTATTCAATAATACAAATTTGGAAAACATTTTTTAGCAACACGAAAAAAGAAACTAGTTTGAAAATAATTACAGTCGAACTTCGATAGTCAGGTATATTTGTTATGGAAGCCGGGGCTGCCCCACTTAATTATTAAAATAATCTCGCTGTTCTGTATCCTCAATGCAAAAATTCACTCAGTGTGAAGTACGATCAGCGGCTATTTATAGAATGGTTATACGTTTTGAAAACAAAGCTCAAGAAACATTCTCTTCGCTATCAGGGGTTCCCTGAAAAAACACTTTAGAAACGGCTTATCTTTCAACATTCTTAGGATGGCTTAGTGGGCGGTACACTATGGATAACCTTATAATGACTAATGAAATATGAAATTCTTAATCGCTTTCTCTACATAAATTGCGAAAATCAAATTATTGACGAAGTTCCTCGACATTGCGCAAATTATTGAAATGAAATTATAATCATTTACTTGTTATGAAAGTTCGCGTTAGCTAGCTATGACTGTATTTGTTTCTAATAGTGCATTAATCAAAGTCGCTGCGTTAACGGTCGTGATTTACACCAAATAGTTGCCAGCTATAATTCATCTTAGTGGAAAATTTTAGCCAAAAAGCGTTTAAAGACAATAGTAATAAATAAATAAAGACGCAAAAAGCCACTGCCAGCGGCAAACCAAAAATCAAAAAGAGGAAAAAAATATGCTACAGACGAATTTCTACGTTACAAAATCTCTCTATAATTTGAACATTTTTAAGTGGATAGATAATAGGACTTTGAGTTATAGAAGTTTCAAATGCATTAAATATTAAACATGTTTTGCGCTTATTAACAAAATCGCTAACAACAAAAGCGTTTTGTTTTTAAAAGTCATTTGTTATTGTTTACTAAAAGTTGTTATTTGTTTAATTTTTTTGCGCAAAAACAAATAACTACACTTTGATTCACTTAAGCATGAATGCGAGTATCTAAATATTAATTATATTTTATTGTTACTGTAGAAGTTATTGTGGGTCGTTTAGTTTTAGCAGTCGCTGTCAATGTCGCCTGTATGTATGCATGTGGGCGCAGCTAGCGAATCACGAAAACAACAAGAGGACGGACGGACAGGCTGGCAGACTACACAGAACGTGGGCGTATGCATGCGAAAGGCTGCTAAGCGCGCATGCCATTATCGCTGAGACGAGACGTTCGATGAGAGCGACACTTTCTGTCACTTAAGAAAATAACGAGAAGGCTTGCTAATTGGGCAGGAACAGCTGATTGCTGTTTTTGTTATATTTTCTGTTTTTATACTTACGGTTCCCTCAAGACCGGCGCAATCTTATACAGGCAATCCAAAAATTGCTCATCCAAACACCAAACACTCGGCCGCAACGGTTGGCTGTGCACATTTAGAATACGGAAAAGTATACAAATAATGACGGCAGCGAGCGTTAAGAATGCTGTCGACATGTTGACAAGGCACAGTAGACGGTTCTTCTCTTCGAAACGTAGAAGTGCCGGAAGTTGAGCGTAGATTTGTGCCAAAAACGTGAGTGCGTAGTCTGTGATGCCCGTCGACTGTATTAACATAAGCAGCCGGCGGTTAAAGAATTGAGTGCGCTGCAAAGTCAAGAAAATAGATAAAATATTCTCAAACAATATTAGTTTTTCACATTTACCTTTTTTGGATTATTAATTTTTCTTATTTCTTCTCGCGCAACAACGTCTCGAAACAGCTGGAAATTGCAAAAACAAAATAGCAGAGAGGAAATGGAGCGAAAGACGGAGTTAAAGCGGCGAGAGAGCGCAGACAGCAGATATGCGTCGGCGTTAATTTGTTTTTCTTAGACTTTTATTTGCAAAAATATTGCTCTTCACTTCTTGTTAATGTTAATATGTTTGTGTTTTTGCTTGTTTGCCGGGAGCAACTTATCATCACTGGCACTTTCATAGATTCTATTTCTACAGTACAATACTGAGATACTTCTTGAGGTTTTTATTAGTAAGCTGGTGTATCGCTTTGGCACAATAATAATTGTGCGGTTTTACGTTTTTCATACAAGAAATTTTGCTTGACTGCTAGAATTTGTATATTTGGTTTGTTATCGTTGATTTTGCTGTTGCTGTTGCTGTGTCGGTCATTCAATCTGACATCTTGTAAAATGAACACTAAACAAATGCAACAACATTTTATTTGTTTAAACTTTTCTGCTTTGCTTTTTTTCTGAGACAATTGATGAAGCAAAAAAAAATAAAACATGAAATTTTAAAACACACTTCCACTCGACACAAAATTCAGCAAACGACTGATTGCAAGTTGTCGATTATCGGCATGAGATGTGAAATGCAGAAAAACTGTGCTGGCAATAACACTGAACTCTGTTTGAAGCAGTCATGAACAACGTAAAACCGACCTTGGTTTTGCTCACGTGAGCATACTCACGAACAGAATCACTCCGAATCTTCATGAGTAAAACATTTGAGCGCCCTGGCAACCATGACGCAACGTTTATTTACGTTTTGTTGGCAAGTGAGTGCAAGTCAGAAGAGAGGAGATCATGAGTGAGAAATGAGATTTCGTGCTCTGTAAACTCTTTGCGCTCTTAAAAGTGTATCTCTCTCCCGATGGAGACGTAGGGAGATTTTGTGTTGTAAAATACTAAAACCACCATTTAGTAGTGCTGAACATGACATCAAAATTTATTGAAAAAAGAGACTTCAGTGCTGCACTACATATACATTAAGTGTAAGTGTATATAGGTTGCGTACTCAACTGATGTGCCCAATACATCAAATTGCTTATTGCATTAATAAAACAAACTGTCGTCCAGTCCGGTTGGTCCGAAAAATTCAACCCTGTCACTTTTGGCACTACTTTCAGTTTCTTCTACCATACCCTAAAGGTTGTCATTATGTAAAATTTCAATTTCTGCCTAGGCAGCGGAGTTGCTCAGGGAAAATGTACTTAGACTTGAGGGTTGCTTGCCTTCCACTCGCAGATTATGTACGTTCGTTATCACTTCAGCTCAATAATGTCAATTCTGTACCCGTGTTTGCACGCTCATATCGCTGAAATGAACTATCTCAACGTCGATAAGTCACACTTTAGATTCCGATGAAGAAGAGAGTGATAATTATGAAAAGAAAAAAAACGGAAAATTTCATCCCTGCTTAGTCGAGTCTGTCGTATGTTATCACTAAGGCAACTCTGTAGTGAACAAGGCCAACTGCTGTTTGATCAGCTGTTTAAGTTGATGACTTTGTTTTGGCCAATTGTGGGGTAATGAAATCGGGAATATATATGAAATGCTATGGGTTATTGAAATTGTTCCCACTATATGCATATGTTGCGTCTACGCATTTCAGTTTCTCCTAGAGAATAATCAGCATTGCGTACACGTTTAAAATTTATTTAAATTAAGCAAAATAAAAATATAAAGCTGGTTAAAATTTAGCTAAATAAGTCACAACAATGGTCTTCACCAAACGCGGTTTTCTCTAATGCGTCGAAGACTTCTATCGCTTCGATCATCGATTTTACGCAAATCTTCGGCATTATTGTTTATTTTGGTTTACTCGCCATTCTTGCTTCGCATTAAATTTAACAATTATTTAAGTTTGTCGCTAATTGTTTCCTTTTGTTTTTGCTTAAAATTTAATTAACTTAAACACTGTCTGTGGTAAACACTGTTTCGCTTCTTTTGTTGTCTTAACCAACAATGAGCAAGTTATCGTCGGGGAATTCATGGGTAGGCACCTCGAGGTTCAACGGTGCAGGGCCCTTGCGTATACGACCTGACGCGTCGTAATGCGAGCCATGGCATGGACAGTAGTAGCCACCGAAATCACCAGCGTTGGCAATGGGCACACAACCCAAATGCGTGCAGACACCAATGACTACCAGCCATTGTGGTTTGATGACGCGTTGCTGCAATTACAAGTCACTGATGATGGGATTCTGTACTAGCACACAATGTATACTTACATCATCCGCTTGAGGATCACGCAATGATGACGTGGCTACATTGCGTTCCGTATCGATTTCCGCTGCGGTGCGATGGCGAATGAACAGCGGCTTGCCACGCCATTTGAAAGTCACCGACTTGCCTTCGGGTATGTCGCTTAATTTGATTTCAATCTTGGCCATGGCCAACACATCAGCCGTGGCGCTCATGGAGCTCACGAACGCATTGACCAAGCCCTTGGCAGCGTAAGCGCCACCCACTGCGCCAGCGCCGACCAACATATAGGAGAAGGCTTTACGCTCCTCGGCGGTGCTGTTCTTACGACGAGCATTTTGCACCGAGTCGCGGCGATAGGGTGAAAAGTCGGGCACTTGCAGATCGCTATGAGCCTGGCGAGCAGCTTAAAAATGTAAAAAACCAAAATTTTTTCAATTTGTTTTGACACATTTTCGTTTACGTTTTTCGCTTATACACAAAACATAACCTCTATTCGCAAATTACGTAAGGAAGAAGAAAACGCAAAAATGCCACAAAAAAGCAGTTAACCGCCGTTGAAATGTCTTGAAATTATTAAGAACGTTGAGCCTGATTATTTTGCGTCCCATTCGCCGAAAAAATTGCTTTGCGTTCAGATTTTTGTGGCGCTTTTGCCTTTTTAAAAGGCTTACCCACTGTGTTAAGCGCCGCAGCAGCGTTTGCCTTCAAGCCACTGCTCAGTGCCTGATTCCCGGCACGCATGTACGCACACGAAACGGCTTTGAACATTTTTGCGACTTTAAACAAATTTCTTTTCTTTTATTTGAAAAGTTTAATAACAATTTAGTGCACGCAAGAAACTGTTTTTGCCTTACTTCCACCCGTCTGTCCTTATGTCCGCAAGATTGCCTAGGTTAGCAGCTGATTCATACTGGTACATACTGATACATACTGGTAGTGAGACCGTTCGTGCCAAAACATAAAATACTATCAAAATAAATAAAATGTACTAAAGTAATCCAGTGTTAACAAAGATGCAACTTTGAAAATGCAAATTGCATTTATGGCATAGTGAACTAGTGACCCAACAAGCTAATGATCAAATCGAGCTAACGTGCGAGTTGAAGAAGATAGAAAAAGAATTCTTCATTTTCTCTAATACACTAAATTGAACGAACGTCATTATCTTCCATTTTCCATTATTTTATAATCTTTTCTTGGTTACTACCTATTATACAGTTTTATTTCTAAAATGGTCTTATACAGCCAGTATATTCACCACGAGTGCAATTTAATATTACATATGTTGTCGCATACACATCTTGACAAACTTGAATATTGCATCTTTGAAATAGGGCTTGCATACTATGCATAGTAAGATTTTTTTTTGTAAAGATTATGGGTGCTATTAAAGATTTAAAAACTAATGTTGAATTGCTTTGAACCTAGTGGAATGAACACTGAAATCAGATTTTACAAAACAATTTCTAATCGTTTTATATTTACATCTCGTATTTTTGAGTATGATTCCTTTGGGTATAATAATGTTTGGACTGCATTTAAAATTTATTTAAGTATTCTGTTTTGGACTTGCGTCCTTTTCGTTTTAGTTTTATAACTTTTTTGATTCCTCGAAAAATACAATTCATGAAAGTATCGTGGCATACTCTTTGTTCTTGACTTATAAAGATGTTTGAGTTATGTAAAACTGTTTTTAAAATTAGAAGTATGGCGGAAAGAAGTTAGGATGCGTTTCTTTCTTCTTCTTCTTCTTCTTCCTTATCTTCTTTTGTTTCTAATGAGAACATTGCAACTGTCAAAGGGTTAAATTGTCTTAATATCCTACTGTGCACACAGAAACCTGTTTCGCGATGCTGTCTCGCTCAGGCGCACTGCAAAAGTGCCTTTCAGCGACTGCACTTTCATACCTTCCCATGAAATGGGCAGGAGCCGGGGAAGGGGCCCAGCACTTTTGCACGCACCAAGCATATTTATTTTTAGCCCAAACGAAACGTAACCTAACGAAACGAAACGAGTCGGAGTGATGTCATTGATTAGACT
The DNA here is from genome assembly GCA_037044495.1 of Stegana nigrithorax. Classification (NCBI taxonomy): domain Eukaryota; kingdom Metazoa; phylum Arthropoda; class Insecta; order Diptera; family Drosophilidae; genus Stegana; species Stegana nigrithorax. The sequence continues at coordinate 319,975 of JBAMBQ010000844.1, read as the reverse complement.
TTTCCGCTTTGAAGTTGCACCCATTGCATGGGCGGCCGCATGGCAGGCGGAGGTGGAAGCGAAGGTGGAGCTGGAGGTTGAGGTGGTGGGTTTTGTCATTTCAGTGGGTTGCCAGTGGGTGGTTGGGCGTTGTATGTGTCTTTGTTGTCCAAAGAAGTTGGAGGTTTTGATAAGCAGTTCTGCAGTAGAGTGTTAGGGTGTGGGGTGTCAGTTTGGGCTGGGAGTAAGGCAGCGGAGGCAGCAGCAGAGCTTAATTACTAAATTTTAAAGCATTGCCAGGACATCGCGTTTAGGCATGCATGCTGCCAGAAGCCGGAGCTTTCGCTTCTTAAGCGTAAAGAGGAAGCCAAAGCGATTTGCCAACTGCTGCATACAATTACGTGGAGAGAGGGTAGAAGCAATATGTTCTTTGGAACTGCACTTGGCAGCTTCCTGTTTTTTTTATGAAACAGGGTTTTATTTTAACTTACTTTTATGTTTGACCAGGACATCTGTATTATGTCGGCTTCGGTGCCATTAGAAATAGGAATTTAGCAAATACTTCTGCTTACATAGCCAGCGCATAGAAACCATTGACTTTGAAAAACGGGAAGGGACTCAGAGGTCCTTCCAGTACCTGCAGCAGCTCGCAGAGCAGCATCCAAAAAGTAAACAGTTGCAGATTTCATTTAACAGTAGGCAAACAAGTCCAAAAAAAAGAAAAAACAAACTCAAGACATCCTGCAGCCGTTGCGACTAAACGAGATGTGAACTTCAAGCAATGTCCGCTACCCACAGCAACAGCAACAACAACAACAACAACAACCACAACGACAACAAACGCCTAAGGTAATGGCAAACATTTAAAAGATGTCCATTTCGATCTAATAACAAACCTTAAACTGACGACAAGCTGTGTGCCTTTGTGTGTGTGTGTGTGTGTGTGTAAGTGTGTGCAAAATTTCTGATGAAATAAGGCAAAATATGCCTCGCGGCAGGCTAAGGATGTTGTCAGCGCGGTGCGAGAAAAAAGGCAACTGCACAAGGTTTGGCAGGAGGGAGGCTGGAAGTCGGCCAAAACGGCGCTTGCCAGAAATGATGGTGGCAGGCAACGACGATTGCATTTTGATAGCGCCAGCAGTAGGGAAAAAAGGAAAACTGAAATAAAAAGGATAAAGGAAATGGCAAGATGCTAAGGAGCGGTACGTGTAGCGACGGCGGCTTAAAACGCTGGCAAAATCCTGCTTACTTTTTTTTTCGACTTTTTGTTGCGCTCCTGCTGCCAATTGCGTGCTGCGAGCTGCGTCCTGCGTCTTACTTTTGCTTTAACATTTAATTTTCATTTTGGGCCATGAAGCCTTACACAAACGATAACAACAACAACAACAACAACAACAAAAACAGCAGCAGCAGCGACAGGCAACTGTTTACGCAGCAGTGGCAGCAGCAGGCGGGGGGTGCTTGGGCATTGGGGGCTGTGCCTTGTGTGTGCGCATGGTGGTGTGAAGTGCTCTACTGTGCGTGTGTGTGTGTGTGTGTGTGTGCGTCTGTGTGTGAGTGACGTGGTGTGGCATGGCGTGAAGTTGTTTCAAGCTGCGTGCAGACTGTCAAGCGTCGACGGCTGCGGCGGCATGAGCAAATGGGTTGACAGTGACTTGAGTTACATGACTCCGGGACAGCAGCGGGGGCTGAAGAAGGGGAAGCTGACTGCATGTGTGTGGTTTGAGTTCGCTTGCCTGCGCAGTGGGAGTTGCCTGGGCTGGCCTAGCCCGGCCGGCGTCAATGTCAGTCAGTCAGTCAGTCACTCAGTCAGTCAAACAATTTCACTTTCAAGTTTAAACTTTTGCCAAGGTTTTCCCTCGCCTTTCTCTTCTGGCCTTTTTTTTAATACAAAACTAGAGCATACTTACTTAGCTGCCTGCCCGCCTGCCTTTGTCCTGCCTGTGTGTGGCAATTGTGCGCATGTTGTTATTGTTGTTGCTGTTGTTGTTGTTGTCGTGTTGTTGTTGTAATTGTGGCATACGTTGTTGCCTGCGTCTAAGCTGCGTCCTATGCTTGACTGCTGTTGCGATAAGCGGCAGGCAGCGCATTTTTTCTTGCACGCACACGCAGCTAAAAAACTTTGTGCCAACGAAAAAACAAAATAAAACCAAAAAAAAAAAACAAAAACAAAACAAAAAGACGGCATACACAGCGCAGTTGAACTTGTTGTTGTTGTTGTTGTTGTTGGCCATTGTTGCTGTTGTACGCACTAAACTAAAAACAGCCGAAATGTTTTGTAGATGGCGCCAGTCGAGGAGCAAAATGCGGCCAGCATAGCCGAGAGGCAGTCAGTAGGGGATTGCTGGCATGAAGGCGGCATTAGGGCGCATCGGCAAAGTTTAAGTGTAAGTGAAAGTGAAAGCAAAGGCAAAAGCAATGAAAGTGAAACTTTGTTTTGCTGCTGCTGCTGCTGCTGCCATTTGATGTTGTTGTTGCTATTGTTGGTGTTGTTGTTGCTGTTTTTATTTCATTTTATTTTATTTTGTGCCGAAGTTGTTTTTCAATGTCGACGAAAATAAGTTGCGGCACGGCTGGGCTGAGCACTGTGCAGAAGTGCCACCCATGATGTTGGCAGTGTGGGCCGAGTAGAGGCGTTGGCATCGCCAAGCAATGGCCTGGCGCCTACGCGTCATAGTTTCAAAAAGTTGTATGCTGTTGTTGTTGCCATTGTTGGCTTGCAAAAAAAAAAAAAACAAAAAACAAGCAGCAAAACAAAACAAAACATAACAACAACAACAACAACAACAACAACAACAAAAGAAACAGAAATTTTACGCACTACGTCGCGTCGTGTGTGAGCCAGGAGGCAAAGGCTAAGGCAAAAACAGGGCAAGGCAAGGCAAGGCAAGGCAAAGCAATTGCGTGCGTGGGGCAGCGGTTGCAAAATACAACAACAATAAAATGACAACAAAAACAAAATAGAAATGCGCGCCAGCAAGATTGTTCTTGTTGTTTTTGTCAATGTACATAACCTAAACGTGCGCGCTCGTGTGTGTGTGAGTGTGTGCATGGGCGTGTGTGTGTGTGTGTGTGCGTGTTTGTGTGCGTTTGCTTCCGTTCACAGTCAACGCAATTTCACTTTCAACTTTAAGCAAACTCTTGCCTAGAAACTACATTCACCGCCTGACTCCTTGCTTGGCTGCCTGCCCTCGTCCCTGTTTATGCTCCTGTGCCGCAGTACAAAAAGTAAAACGGCCTAGCGAGGCATGCCAAAAAATCAAAAAAAAAAAAAAAGAAACAACTCACAAAAAGTGAACGTACTACTTTCGATAATCACAAGCTTGGCGCCAATGGAATTATTTCCCTTTTTCGCTTTTCTTTTCTTTTTTTTTTTTTTTGTTTTCGTTTACTGCCTAACCCGCCCGCCTGCCGCGCGAGCAACATAGCGTGTTAAGGTCCTTCCTGTTTGCAGTTTTTAAACTTTTGACTTTGGTAACAACATTTTATTTATTTTAATGGCTTTTTTTTTATATATAAGTATATTGTCTATATATATAAATATATATATTTCTTTTGGCCATAATTAATTTAAGTCGCGCGCATTTTATGGCTTTCTGCTGTTTTATAGTTTTTTTACTTACTTTCAGAGTAGGCAAGGACACATTTTGTATTTGTTCTGATTTTTCTTTTGTTAAATGTGAGCTGCAGATAGGATAAGGCTGAAAAGAAGTTTGCACATGCCTTTAGATTCAACAAATTCAAACATCATTGCAAAAAAGGAAACTAATCCGCAAATGTTCCATTCAAAACTTAGCTCGCCTTGCTTGAACTATTTTAATGTTCTTCTAACTGCTTGGTCATATAAATATCTCGGTGATAAATGAGACATGCATACATTCAAGAAATTGGCAGAAATGCAAGTGCTGATTTCACAGCTCTTTGTTAAGAGGAACTGCTAATAGAGGCGTCGCTGTCTCTGCCTTTACTATATCTTCACCTTAAGTAAAATGAAAAAAATTAATGTAAAGCTCAAAATATAAAAGTTAGAGAAAGGCAGGCATATTTTTTTTGGAACACTGCTACTTTTTTCGTACACTGGCTGCACGATGTGATCTGATTTTACATGATTGAATGATGAGTCTTAAAGACTTTCTCGACACAACATTACTAAACTCATAGGTCAGTAAAGTGTTTCATTCTACAGTTTTGAAAAACCAGAAAATACCTTTAAAAAAACAAACTGAAGGTACCTTAACCTTTGCTCCGGAAATGAAAGCTTTGGGTGTCACCAACAATTTGACATTCCTGTGGTTTGGCTGTTGGGACACTCGACCATATAGGAATACTGCAGAGCAAACTGTTTAACCAGCCACTGAAGATCTTCTTTTTTTTTCACTAACAGAAACCAAGAGAGGAAGAGCAGCAAATTCACAAGTTGCCCTAGTAAAGGATCGAAATCCAAGCTATCCGTAATCAGTAGCAGCCAACCAAAAATGTGGCACAAGTGAAAAAGGGTCTCGTTTTTATAGGTCAACTCAATTTAAAAATTGAAGCTTGCTTTGCAATTGCTACAGATATGGCATATGTGTCGCTTTTAAAGCAAATAAAGAAATTTAAATTGAATGTGTACAACTGCTGTGAAAAACCGTAGCATACTTTTGAGCGCATATGCAAAAATCATGCAAGCAGCAAAATTTAATTTGTCTTTGGCACAAAAACCAAACAGATGAAAAAAAAGGACGTAAACAAACAAAAAGGAAAATGAAAGAAAAGGGAAAAGAATAACCTGCCCTAAATACGTACAAGCGGCTTAAACGGACAGGAGCAGCGGCGGCGGCAGCAGCAGCAGCAGCAGCAGCATTAGGTGAAGATGTCCTGTAGTATAGCAAAAATAGCAAAGGAAAAGGCAACAAGAACAACTGTAAGGACAAATCCTTTACGCTGCGCTTTGCTATGCTTTATTTCACTTTTCACTTTTTATTGTTATACGTTGCCTTTTGTGCTGTGCTGTGCTGGGCTGTTGCTGCTGTTGCTGTTGCCGCTGCTGTTGCTGCTGCGTTACTCAAAGGACACGCATGACTCATGCCACACATAAATCTAAAATGAAATTACATTATTTTGTCATTTGGCACAAACGCACATGAAAAATGCGTTGCTGCTGCATTGTATTTGCCCGCAGGCGTATAAAAATGCTAACAACAACAACAGCAACAACAACAACAATGCTAAGCTGGCGCAGGGTGGTTGCTAACAGCAAAAAAAAAACAAAAAAAAAAACAAAAAAAGCAAAAACTGCAAAAGCTCTGGAGAATCGGCCTAAAAGTACATTATATGCAGCAATGTGACAATAACAACAACAAACAACAACAATAACAACAACAATAACAACAACAGCAATTACTATATAAGCATAACAACAACATAACAACAACAACCACACATTGTGTGTTGTAGTACGCACCTAAAGCACATAAAACAGGAAATAAGTTCCGTACCGTGGTCTGGGGGTTGCTGCGTAAGCGTAAGTGAAAGTGAAAGTGAAATTTTTGTTGTTTGTGCGCGCAATGCACACAACTCACAACTAAATACACACACACACACATACATACATACATACATACATACCCACACATATATATATATGTATGTGTAATCATATATAAGCGCGTAGCATTTTTGGCTGCGTTTAAAAATATCCTTTTGCGCGCTGCTTTGCCAAGGACATTTGTGCCATTAAAACTTGCGCCACAAAATGCGCTCAGTGCAAAGGCAAAGGCAAAGGCAAAGGCAAAGCGAATGGCAATGGCAATGGCAATGGCAATGGCAAAGGCACAGCAGCAGGCAAGCAAAAACAATAACAACAACAAAGCAGAGCAGATTAGAGAAAAGCTCTTCGCACGCATTTTCCCCTGCGTTGCGTTTTCTTGAGTAAAGTTTCTTTGGCGCTTGCAGTTGTTTTTTATATTTTTGTTATTTGCTTTTTTTTTTTGTCTTTTCTTGTTTTGCTTTGCACGCTCTCTCAGGCGCCTTTATGCTCAGCAAAGCATACATGCAATGCACAGCACTTGGCCAGCAGCTGCTTTGGGCGCCTACAGACGAGCGCTGAAATGCCAAAGCAGATGCCGCCTTTGTGGCGCCAGCCAATGCGCCGACGCTTGCCAGCTCTCTCGCCTGCGCTCTCTGCGTCTCACCGGCGCTGCTGCTGCTGCTGCTCTCTCTCTCTGCGTGTGTGTGTGTGTGTGTGTGTGTGTGTGTGTGAGTTGTTGGCGCTCTGCTCGCATGCAGCACTTTCACTTTCTGTTTTCCTTTGCCGAAAAACGTCATCGTACGCGTTTTGCCTTGTCCTTGCCTTTGTGCGCTTTCACTTTTAGCCGAAAGTTCAACGTCGTCGGCGACACAAACACCATCACCAACACCAACGCAAACACAAACACCAATGCCAGCCGTCATGCTTCGACTCGTGCTCGCACTCATTTGCGCCGTCGTTTTCATCGTCGGCGTCGTCGGCGTCGTTGGCGTCGTCGTCGTTGCCGTCGTCGACGTTGACTTTGAAATTTGTAGTTTTTTGGCGTCAGTTCGCTGCATACTTTTGTGCGCGCGCTCACTCGTCGCTTGCCTTCGTCATGCTGCTGCTCGTCTTCTCAAGCACACAACGGACTCTTGCGCTCTCTGTCTTGCGTATGCGACTTCCGTCTTGCGCTATGCTTCCGGTTTGCCTTGTGCACGCTGATAACGCATGACTGTGTGTGCCTCTCTGTCTTTATGCTTGTGTGTGTGTATGTGTGCATGGGGTGTATAAGCTCATGTAGGCAGCTGATTTTGCTTCTGCTGTGTTGTGTTTTTGTTTTCGTTTTAGTTTCTGTTTTTCTTTTTGTTTTTGTTTTTTTTTTTTTGCCTGGCTACGGTTTCGTCGTGCAACAACAAATGCACGCAGACTGCGCGCTTTCTCTCTCGCTTTGGCATGCGCCTTAATATGCGCGCACCCTAAAAGCATGCTACAGTTTTTTTTTCTTTCGCTGCGCGCTGCGAGTGCGTTGGCAGCAAGTAAGAGGCGCCTTGTTTACTTATGGCATGTTTGCTGTTCTTTTTGTTGTTGTCATTGTTGTTGTTGTTGTTGTTGTATGTAATATTACTGCTTGCCGCTGCTTGCTGCTGCTGCTGCTTTTCGTTGCAAGGATCAAGGACGTTCAGCCAAGCAGCTATTAGTGCGTTGTGCCAACTGGCAAAGGCAGTCAGGCAGGCAGGCAGCTGTTGTTCTGTATTGGATTGCCGTATATGTACAATATTTTGTTGTTGTTCTTGTTGTTGTTATTATTGTACATATATACATACTTACAATGCCGAAAAAATGCAGAGCAAACTTTGTTGCTGCTGCTGCTGCTGCTGCGCCTTGTGGGGTTTTGTGTTGACTTGCCTCGTTTCGTGTTTTTTTCTTTTATGTTGTTTTAATTTTTTTTTTGGATTTTTTGTTGTATTTTTGGCTGCGCTTTGCAATGGCACAACTTTTGTCGGTCGGGGTTGTTGTTTGTGTGCGCCTCAAGTACTGCTATTGTTGCTTTTGTTGTTGCTGTTGTTGTTGTTGTGGTTGCCACTGCTGCGTGCGTTTTATTTTGTTTAGGTTTTGCTTTTTCTGTTTCTGTTTCGTTTTTGTTTTCTGTTTTTTGTTTGGGGCCTGTGCGTCGTATACGCAATGACATGACTTGCGTTTGCTTTGCCCCACAGCCACAGCCGCTGCCACAGCATGCATACCCACACTGCTATCCTGTTCTCACTTCTCACTCGCTCTCACCTACACACTCGCGCACTCTCCCCCATCTCTCTTTCTCTCTCTCTCCCTCTCTCTCCCTCTCTCTCTCTCTCTCTCACTGTGCGTATGTAGACGCATTGCGTGCGCTAGTTTCGCATTTGTGCTGCTGCTGCTGCTGCTGCTGCTTCTGCTGCCCAGCCAACGGCTGCTTCCTACATTTTAGATTTTTTTATTTTTTTTCTTTTTCATTTTACTTGCAAGTCTTTATTGCGGCTGCCCTTCGAGACATGCTTGGCTGTGCTTGCTGTTACCCCACTTCATGCTAAGCATGACTTGTGTTTTGACTTGCTAAGCCTGCCAGTGCTGCTCCTGCTGCTCCTGCGGCTCCTGCGGCTCCTGCTCCTGCTCCTGCTGCTGCTGCTGCTGCTGCGTTTGTAATTTTGGCGCTTTTATGCGTGCTTGCGTGCGTGCGTGAATGTCTGTGTGTGTGTGCGCTGGCAACGCACTGCAAGCAGCATTCGCTCTTAGGCTGTGGCCTGGCGTGGCGTTGCCTGCGTTGACTGACGTTGATTGTTGTTGCTGGTGTGAGTCTTGCTGTGCTGTGGCATGGTCTAGTGTTGCTTGCCGTTTGTTTGCTGTAATTTAGATGTGCGTGTATGTAGGTATGTGGGTATGTGTGAGTATACAAGTGTATATGCTTGCACATAGTAGGCACATCTACTTGTGGCGTATATAGCAGCTTAGCTCTTTTTGCGTGCACGCATTTTATTTACTAGTTTTTGGTTGTTGTTATTGTTGTTGTTTTTTCATTTGCTTGGTTTTTTGGTTTTTGTTTCTGGCTCGGTTCAGTTTTTTGGCATGTTGCGAGTGCGTTTCTATGTATACCAGCCAGTATATATGTGTATGCATGCATATATAAGTATATGTGTGTGTGTGTTTCTATAACGGTATGCATGTATGTGTGAGTGTGTTTGTGTTCGCTTGTAGGTAGGCGTACATATTTTCTTGCTGTTGATACTTTTAAATTGCGTAGTTTTTCACTTTGCTGCTGCAGGGACCTTGCCATGCTTCCTTTCATTTCGTTTTGCCTGTTTGCCTGTTTGCTTTTTTGTTTTCTTTTTTCTGTTGCCTGCTTTTAGGTGCTTTGCTATGTGGGTCGCGTGTGCCGCTGTGGTGCATAGCAATGTGCGTGCGTGAGCGTGTGCGCTTTGCTTTTAGTTTGCTCTTCAGCTTGTGCAGTGGTTTGGCATTTGACAGCATTTGCCAATGACGCTGAAGCTGACGCTGACGCTGAAGCTGATGTTGATGGTGATGGCATTGGCTTTGGCGGTTGTTGCCTGCTCGTGGCGCTATTTTCAAGTTTTAAATTTTCTTTTTCAGGCAGAAATTTTGTTGGTGCGTGGAAAAGTTTGCGGTATATGTGGCTTTCATTTAAACTGTTTGATGTACTGAATTTTAATAGAAATTGGTTGGTTTTAGTTGCCATTGCAGTGAAGGTGAAAGGGTGCCAGGCAAAGTATATGCTTCAAGGTTGTGTTAAGCACAACTTGAGCTGAGCTGCGGGATATGGAGTAAATATTACATAGGCAGAAGACTTTAGGGTGTACATGGTATATAATGTGCTCTGTCAGCTATTTTTTTGTTTATTTTCTAGTTTTTAAGCTGCTTCATGCTGAAGGATTTAAGTCAAGCAGCAGTAACAATTTGCTGTAGGCTCTAAATAAGATCAATTTTTCTTAGTTTTTGGAAGTACAATATTTTTATATTTAAAATTGTAGTCAAATAAATCAATCGATATGAACTTGATGAGAAATCACAAGCGAAAAAGTAATTTCTTAATATTTTAATGTCGCCCTACAATAAATGTCATTATTGATTGCTGATTGTCAAATAATTGCATTTTATTGCATACTTCTAGGTACCTTTTATAAGACAGCTATTGTATAAAGCAATTCAATCTAAAATAAAATAAATTCATAAGAAAAAATTGTTTCAGAAATGATAACTTTGGGTTGCATATTCTGAGCTTTTCATACATATAAAAGGATAGTTTTTATTCCTGAACAGTTCTTACATTTACAAAACTATCAAGAAAAGTTGAATTGTTTTTAGTTTTCTTATCAATTAAATCTTTCTCTTTCTTTACTAAATACTTTTCAGTAACATGAAAAATTGTAAAAATATTGCTTACAATAATAATGATAATTTTCAATAGGTTCAAGGTCGTAAATAGTTCATTACATGCACGGGAGTCTGCATAGGAAGAAGCGCACAAGAAAATGAATATGCACAATTATTGTTACAGTCGAAAAGGAATTTAATGACACGCGCCATACGCTGATTCCCAAATGCCAACATGACAAGAATGCCTAACGGTAAAAGGAAGCGCAGCTGTCAATCACAACGAAATACAATGCAACAGCAAAACAAGGCAAGGCAATCAAAACGATGGCCACGGGATTTGGCAAAAACAATAACAGCAACAACAACAACAACAGCAAAAGAAAAATGAAGTACATCTAAAAAAAGATTGCGACACTTGCCGCGGCAAAACAATTAAAAACTTTTTTGGATTAAATATATTTGTAATTATTACAACAACAGCAACAATAAATAAAAATAGAAGAAAAAGATGATGAAGAAGAAGACGAAAAACACACAACAAAAAAGCAAAGCATGCAGCTAAAATTGCTCAGCGTGTGCAAAATGAAACGTGGCCGCAGCGTCGCTTTGAGCTTTATGCTTTGCTATGCTTTGCTTTTGTTTTGTAACGAGCCGATAACACCGACACGCACAATACAAGAACAATAACAGCAACAACAACAACAACAGCATTAGCAGCAGCATATACTTATGTATATACAGTGCACAGAACATCATATACTGCCGCCTATGTACAACAACGTGCAGTACATAAGCAAGAGGCAGCTTTGTTCCGCGCGCGCAAGAAATGTCGAAAAAGCAGCCAAGTGGGAAAATGTTGCATTGACAAAAAACCTACGCATATTCCATAGGCTCACACACACACACACACACGCACACACAGAGAGACAGCTTACCGTTACAACTACAGAATACAACAACAATGTAACTGCGAGTACAAGTGCTTAGTAATTATGTTGGCAGCATTTTCTACGTGTATTTTTAGTTGCTGAACATTCCTACGTCTAACATTCAAAACAAGTTTCATTGCCACAGCAGCGTCTCGTTCTCGTTCTTGTTCTGGCTGTCTTCCTCTTCCTGATTTCCCTACACTTCTCTGCCCCTTCCACATCCACTCTCTCGTCGCCTGCCTCTGTTTGTGTGTTATCTGCTTCAGCTGCGCGCTTGCTTCCATGCGAGGCCACACAGCAGCCTCCCACTCGGCTGCCACTCAGTCCATGTTGCATTGCATGGACTCTGCTCGTGGCGCAGAATACGCTCAAATCGCAAGCAAGGCAGCCCACCAGGCAGCCAGGCAGCAGTGCTGAAATGCTCAAGTGCAGGAGTGCGGGGTGCAGCGCGACGTATGCTCTGCTCATTGAAATTTGAGGATTTTTGTCTCAGTGCCCTAATTAATTTTACGTACCATGAAAATCATTATTGTTGTCGTTCGTTTATTTGTTTTTGTTTTTTTGTTTTTTGGTTTTTTTCTACATCTTTGGAGTGTTGTTGTTGTTGTTGGTTTCTGTTTGCGTTATTGTTGCTGTCAAAGTCGCTGTCACTGCTGCTCTCGCTGCCACCGTTGTTGTTGTTGTTGTTATTGTCGTCGCTGCGGTTGTTGCTGTATTTGACGCTTTTCTTGTTATTGTTGTTGCTTTCTTGCGCCGCAGCTTGTGCAAGTTTACTGTAAATGAGTTTGCAATTTTCACATGCACTGCAAGAAATAGTTTCTTGAATGTACTCATATGCAATGGAAATGAAAGCAAGGAGGTGATTCAAGTTTATTTATTTAATTAAATAATAATAATGAGAATGAATTGAATTATTAAATAAAATATATAATAGTTAGAACAAAAATATAGGATAAGAAAAAATTACAGAAAAAGTAAAACAAAGAAAGCCTTATTTAGTAAAAAGCTAAGCAATATTCATATTGGCCACAGAATGGGTCAATAGGAAATAACAGAAAACTTTATTCTTAGAGTAGGCAACTGAAAATGAACTAAACAAGAAAGTCACGATAGAATCTGACTCGTACTATTTCGAAGCAAGTGCTGCTATATTCAGAGGCCTTGGCCTAACTATTTATACGACAACTAGGTTTAGATTCGAAAGCCTATGAAAGGTCTTCCTTTTGTGTAGCGGTTGATAGGTAGGGTATTTGACGAAGTGAGTTGAAATTTTCAAGGTCATTGGTCGCTGGCTTTCCGTGTCGCTTCCATGTTCCGTTCTTGATTGCTGAGCTTAAAGGCAGCTGTATATCGTACTGTTGATGTGTATGATATCCTTAGAATTTGCAGTTAAAAATGTCGAAACTAATATTTGGGCAAAGCAGCCTTCTGAAGATCAGCCACTGTACAGCTTTCAAAAGCATACAACTTTCGCACTCAGTTTCTCTCAGTACTCTAATTCCAATGTGCCTAATTCGCGCGTCTGTCGATAATTTTTTATTCATTAACCAGCGTCGACCACAAAATATTCTTAAGTGTATTAAACTTTTGACACACAAAAAAGTCATGCCAAGCCCACGCAGCCCGACGCAGCCCAACACAACACAATCCAACCCAATCCCATTCAATCCAATCCCAATCAATCCAATCCATTCCATTCCAATGCAAACCCATGACCGACTGCCTTTTGTGTGCTACGCGACCTAACCTGCGCTTGAAATTTGAGAAAATTAGGTTATACGCATTTTGCTTCTGCAGTAGCCGCGCCGAGTCGTCAGACACGTCAGCTCCTGTCGGCCGTGTTGCTACCGTTAGCCCAGCCAGCACTTGGACACAAGCCCAACATTGAAGAACAAAAATGAAATAAAATGTTTTTTCGTAATTAAATGCTTTGTGCTCGCTGATTTTGCTTGGCCCGTTGTGCGCTTGTGGACCAGCAGCACAGCGCAGCGCAGCGCCTAATCAGTGTACAAATTTGTAGCACATTTTCGTATAATCCTAGCCCACACTCACACACACGCACTTTCCTTACTCTTCGCCACGTCGCTCCCCCCAAAGCCCGCAACTATGCACAGGGTGGAAATTATGCAAATGGCAGCCAGCGTCAGCATCAGTTGAGATTTGTGCTGAATGCTCAAACTGCTGCTGTTGTTTTTTTGTTGTTGTTTTTTATTTTTTTTTTTCGTGTTATTGTTCATATTATTATTATTATTATTATTATTATTATTATTGTTGCCTTTTTGCATTTTGAACGTTTTTTAAGTGTTTTTTTGTTTTTCGTTATTTCTTGTTTTTTTGTTTGTTTCTATTTTTCGGTTTGGTTTTTTTCTTTGCGTTAATCGTCCGTAAAAGTGGCAACATTAAAAGTTCTCTTTTGCCTTTTTAACTAATTTCGCTATTTGATGTTTGAGTTGAGTCTTAATTTTTTTTTTTTTTTTTTTTTTTTTTTGTGCAAAACCAGCTGCCAGTAGGCGTTCGCTTTATGTTTGTAATTATTGTTGTTGTTGCGGCTGTTTTCTCCTACCGTTAACTTGGGCATATGCAATAACCCAAGTAAATGAATATTAACCAAGGATTTGGCGATCTAAAAATTTAACCCCTTCACGCTAGATTGATAAAAATCGCACATTAAAGTTTGTTAAGAATTTTTTTTTTTATAGTGTAGTATAGTTTATTAAATATTTTTTTATTTATTGGCATGTTTCCCATAAATTTTGCATTGCGCAAAATTAACTAATGAACCAGGTTTCTAAAAGAAAGCGAAATATCAAAACACAGCAACACACTTTTTGTTGTACCGTAGTTCAACAAAATGTCGAACGATTCAGGTACCTGGCAGCGCTGTGTTGTCGCCTTTCTTCTTTTCGTTTATGCTTCAATTTTTTGTTTTGTTATAACTTTATATTTTTATGCTGCTTAAAAAGGACACGCACGTTGTGCAAAGTCTGCGCGCATTTATACTTCATAATTTTGTTTTTTTCTTTTTTTTTGGCGTTGGCAGTTGTATTACTTTTTATTTTCTGTCATGAAAAATGAAAAATTCCTTGACAGTCGGCAACTGTTTCATCGTGTGCAACAACAACAACAAAAAGCACCAGCATCATTTTTATTTTGTGCGCTTTGGCGCGTTTCCATTGTGCAAACACGCCGCAAATGCGTGCTGACTGCTTGAGTGCCCTGGCTGAGCTTATTTTGGCCTACACCCAACACCCAACACCCACCACCCATCGCCAGGCACCAACGCAACTCCACTCAACTAAAACTACAACCATAAAATAATAATAATAATAATAAAATAGCAGAAACCGCATTCCTCATTGGTTTCATTTAACTTGGTTTCGCTGTTCTGCTGCTGCCTGCTGCTTATTCACTTGCTTTTTGTTCTGCTGCTCGTTGTCAGGATATTTTCTGCATTAGATTCGCTGCCATGGCAATTGTAATCTTAGGTTTGTTTTTTTTTTTTTTTTGTTTTGCAAAACGTTCGAAAGTCCTATTCCTGTTGCTTTAATTAAGTGGCAAACGAAATGACAAACATTTCTCGTTTCTTTTTTGCTTTTTTTTTACGATTTTGACGTTTTATCTGTCGTCTTCAAAAGGTTTGGCTTAAGCAGCGTCCTTTTAATTTAATTTAATGTGTAATTGTTCGGTCGTTTTTGATTTCAGTTTGTTTTTTTTTTTTTTTTTGTTGGTTTTATTTTCCATACTTATGTTAGACAGGGCATTTATTCTCATTGTTGTGTTTGTTGTGCTTAAAATTGTCACATTTCATTTGATGTTGCTTGTTGATGATTTCTTTGACTTTTGACTATTAAAAAAAAAAGAAAAGAATATTGCAATTACATTGAAGTGTAGCAACTGTTGCTGCTTTTCTCCTCCCCCTATGAGAAGATGATTATTTCTCCTGTTTCGGTTTCAACAGACCAACTGAAGCTTACAGTGAGTGAGCATGTCAGTCATAGGTCAATACGAATTTGACTGCCTCCGAGTTATTAAAAACTTATAGCAATTTTGCAGTTGCAAAATGAAATTGTGGTTTAGGCTCCGAAGAAGAAAAAAATTATGAAAAAAACTTGCACAGGTGAGTTGGGATTTTGCCGTAATAAATTGTGTCACGTCAATCAACAAAAGAAATGTTCTATTTTCCAATAAACTTGGCTATATCGTGTAACAGAAAACATCTCTAAAAAAAGTAAACGAGATGCTTTCAGCCGATGTAGCTTGTGCTGCATCCTCAGATTGTGAATAGCCTCTGGTTGCATTATTTTAATCTTTCAGATGATTATGCATGAACCCACTTTGCCATAGCATAATACATAAACTAGGTCCATCTTAGTACTAAAATTCAAAGTTTAGAGAATTCCGGAAATTTGGAACATTATATTGAATTTGAAAAAGTTTAGACCATGGTAATACTCAGACTACAGAGCTGGCATAAAGTTAGAAATTTCCGGGCCTTTGACAAAATATCGTAAATGAAAGCCAACTTTCGACCTTCGATACTATTACATTAACGAGAAAAAGAAATAAAGAAGAAAAGAAAAGCTTTATTAGACAATCAATAAGAGCAGTTTTTCCGCCTCCAAGTTCCCCCTGTGCCAGACACTTCTAAAGTTCTCTTTGCAGCTAAGGATTTAACGAAGCATGTCCGCTGCACATGTCGGGGTTATTAAACCGAATTCAAATAAAACAATAACTCAAACGCTAACGTGATAAGCGACAAGTGAAGCTTTAACAAATTTTACGCAACTGTTTATGGCAGCAGCGGAAATGAAACGCATCAAACAGAAAAAAAAAAAAAATTGGTTGAGACGGAAGTGAAACAGGTAGCAAATGAATATGTACACAAAAAAAAAAGAAACGAAGTAAGCGGAAAAATGAAGCGATGTCAAAGAAATACAAAAAAAGACAGCTAAGGGGGAAGCATGCGGACAATAATGTTAATGATTATGAGGCTTGCACAAAAAGAACAGTAACAAGAACAGCAGCAGCAAACAGTAGAAAAACGACGCAGCTGTAAAGCTGCCACAACATCAACAACAAGAACAACAACAACAATAGCCATAACCAACTAAAAAAATGAAAGAGCAGCAGCCTGCACGACTTGCGTTGCTCCGAGCAACAAAACGGCTGCGGGCGAGTCACATATGCACGCGTCGCGTTAGTCGGTAATAAAAAGGGGGCGCCACACCACCCCCCTGGCGTGCACATGCATACACTCTTGAGCAATACCATTAAAAGTTTTATAATGCAGACACCCACACACACACACACACACACACACACACACGCACACACCTTTGGCAAGTGTATGCAAGGCATGTAGGTAAGTCCATATCCTGGCAGTCATGTGGGCAGCCAGCAAATAAGACAAGCAGGCAGGAGTACAAAAAATAAAAAGGCCAAAACCCATAGAAAGGACTTTCTAAACGCAATTTTTAGGCTCATACACGTTAGTAAAAGTTTTTTCTCTTTTTTTCGATTTTTTTCCTTTTTTCTTTTTTTTTCTTGCTTGCCACATTTTTTGGGGCCCTGGCATTGAACATAAATATTAAAGTCGTGTAGTCTTTGAAAAAAAAAATAAAAGAAAGGCAGAAAAAGGCAAAAGAAGAGTAAAGTAAGTTGAACTGAAAAAAGGAAAAAGCTGCGAACCTGCATGCCTGCGCCTCTGCCATGTCACGCCTGTGCCGTCATGGTTACGGGCTTCGAGCATGGCCGGGCAAGCTCGATGCTCTTTCCTGCTGCAAGTTGCTGCTGCTGCTGCTGTTACTCCTGCTCCTGATTTGGCTGCTGTTGCTGATGCGGATGCTGCTGCTGCTGCTGCTGCTTTTGTTGTTGTATGATGAAAGGTTGCCGCTCATGCGAACTTAACTTCTGCCTTGTGCTTACATATTTTGCCTTTGCCTTTGCGTTTTCTTTACAATTTATATTTGACTTTTTTTTATTTAGCTTTCGTTTTTAAGGTTTTTTTTTTTTTGACGTATTTCTTAGCAATAAATACATTTTTTTTTTATTTATTTTTTTTTTTTTTGTCGATGCGTTAGTTGCGTGGTGCGCATTTTATCGCTGACGTTGCTTGTAATTTAAGAAGTAGGCCAGGACTGGACCCTTTCTAAATCCAATTGACGTTCGAGTGGTTTGTTAAGGATGCCTGCGTATCGGTTGCTAGGCATGCAGGATTTGTGCACGTAGGCAACAATTTTTGAGTGATTATTTGCTCGAAATGTTTGCGTTTAATGCCGCTCAAGTGCGGCACGAACAAAAATTTGCTTTAAGATACTGTAATGATAATGGGCGGAACCGGATATGACTGATTGTTTTACCTTTAAAGTTGGCAGTGTGTGTGTGTTTGTTTTTTTTTATTTTTTTTTTTTGTTTTTGGTTGAAAAAGATATTTATATGTAATTTATGTAGGCTAAGTTAAGAGATTTCCAACGTAATTGGCTAACCGCTTTTTTGTATATTCGTTACATTCTAAGTACATATTTTCAAGTTTATATTTATCATATTGTCCCCTTTCATGCATACATATACGTTTTGCATTTTCTTATTTAAGCAGCTGTCAACTTTGAGCAGATTATATTGAAGTAATTGGGTTAGTTTGCTGGTCTTGTGATTCAAGTGTTGAATGCCTTCAAATACTTACATTCCGCTGCTTTCTATCCTTTTACCATAAACTTCATGTCATACAATTTAAGTTGGCACGCACCAAAGTTGCAATATATTGTTGCTTCTACTATCATATCTATCTACTATTCCTAAACATTTAAGTCATTTCAATGCAGAATTTTTGTACTTGATATCATCTTTGCATCTCTATATATATATGATTTATGTAATTTCTTGTTCTTCCTCCTCTAGCATGCGAAACATAGCCAGTGTTAGACAAAACACATTAAACGCAGATAATAAATTGCATTATTTGCATGCGTATATTTCATATAGCCTGAGGTCTATGCCGATGTATAAATTAATAATGAAATGTTTTTTTGCATCTCAATTAAATGTAATCCTTAAATTATTTTTTATTTCCATCAGTTTGTTACATAATGTGAAAGTGCTCCAATGTAATATTTTTATTTAAGGATTTAATATCTGCTTAACAAGATACTCAATGTATCTTTTATATCATCTTGATTTACTCTTTAATTCTGATTTTTCACTTTTCTCTGTCATAGTTTTATTGCTTAGAACTCAGAAAAGCGTCTATCAAATATACACACGCCCATTATTATAAGATTTTTTTTTCTATTCAAGTCTGAATTGTTTCATTTATTTACCATTTGAATTTCTTTATGTTTATGTCACTGTGAAGTGGAATTATAATATTGCAATTATTGCAAGTCTGTCGCACTTTCTAGATCCAAATTTGTATCTTTTGCCAAAACTTTAACAATCTCAAACTCGCTTCCATTGCTTGTCATAGCTCTTACCACTTTTACAAACATTACGTATAAGCAATGGATAACATGAAACCTTTGCACGACTTCCTAAATCACGCACACTCCACTGTAGCAGCAGCAGCAGCAGCAGCAGCAGCAACAGCAAATGCAATGATTTATTAACAAATGTCGTGTATGTCGTTGTGACCATTAAATTAATTGCAATTTATCGATTTTCAAATTGCAATCTGACCAAAGAGCAGCAACAGCAGAAGCAGCTGCCCAAACAGACGCACATGTGGATAAAGCAAGTCAAGGACTCACACTCTGTCAACGCACACTCATCGCACTGCGTAGAGTTAACAGGCAGCGAACAAAATTCACAATTCAAATGCCGCATCACGCATCACGATAGCAGTTTTTTATGCCAGCTGTTGGCTGTTCAGCATTCGACGTTGGCCGCCTGCACACCATGCTCACCTGCAGCGGACTTGTGCGAAGCAAATCAAACCTAAACAAGTGCGAAGAGCCACATGCAGGCAAACCTTGCCGGCGGCGAGTGACCAAACCAAACCAAATCAAACAGCACAAAAAAATGGCGACAGCAGCAGGAGCTGAAACAGCGGCAATGGTCGGCATCGATGGGTAATGGTGGCAGTGGCACAGGCACTGGCACTGGCCTCTTGTGTATAAATAAATCTGCATGGCACGAATATTACTTTGGCCAAATTGCGTTGCGTATACGACCGATGTGATGTGTAGCAACTCGTTACACATTGCGCACCATTTTTTCAGTTTTGGTTTTTTTCCTTTTGGTGTCTTTTTTTTGTTTTTTTATTTCTTGTGCCATTTTCTATTCGATGCAAACGAATCGAGTGGACTATGGCAATAATGAAAAATATATGTGTGCGCCATTAAAATACATCAGATACGCCAGCTTCTATGCCATTGTCTCATGCCTGTACGCAGTCGTCACGTTGTTGGTGTTTGCCGCTGGTGTTGGTCGGTGTCGGTGTCGGTGTCGGTGACGGTAACGGTGACGGTGACTGTATTGGCGACAGGCAGCATTTGCCGCTTCTCGCCAGTGCTGGCGGACATGCTGCAGACGACGAAGCAACGAGGCATACATTTATATGGTCTCATGCCCAATGTGTGCTTCTGCTCTATGCTCTATCCTAAGCTTGCCTGTCTATGTGTGTGTGAGTGTGTATTTGTTATGTGCTGGGTTCTGATCTGTGTTATCTTTGCTGTCACAGCAACGTCAAATATAGTCGGGTTTGAGAGTTGTGGCTCCTGTCTATGCGTAGCAGGCATCCGCATGAGCCTTAGCCTGAGCTGGGGTTGGCTTCCGGCGCTTCGTCGCTGGGGAGCTGCTAACCAAATGTTGACGTGTGTCTACTGCAAGTGAGGATACAGTTGGCAGCCTGGCAGCAAGGGGAGGTGTGCAGCACAAGTTGGCAGTTAAGTAGCTGTTAAGGATTCTGCAATTACTTCTTCAACTTGTACGCGCATCTGCTGCGTAGTTTGCTTCTCTCACTTTCAATCATAATTATGGCACTATTTTGGTGGGCTGTATTAGAGTAATTTGCAGATTTGTGCTAAGCACAGTTTTCTTTTAAGCAAAGCTTTTTGGTAGGCATTTTTAAGTTTGTACACCCAAACATTTTAAGTTAGTATTGGGGCATTATGCTCCAATAAGAACTAAAGGAACTGACTATGGTTCCCAGCAGCTTCAATAGACAATTAATTATATATCAGCATGTTTGCGAAATAATTAACAAATAGGTCGGCATCAGAAATGCGCAAAAGACTAGTGAGAAAACAAAGAAAGACAAAAAACAAAAAGTTAACAATTCTTTTTTTGTGTTCCTTGAGACTGCTTCAGTAATTGCGGTGTTGCGTGCATCGATTGGTTGTGGTTACCAAGTACATACTATAGTTAAATTTGATGTAAAAAAGTTTTACCCACAAACTTGAGCAATTCCGATAGAAGCCAATAAAGCATATAACATCAGCATTTTGGCCCATTTGTTAGCCATGTTTAACACACAGTTACTTTAAATGCAATGCATTCATTCACCTTTACCATTTAACTGCTGCTGCTTTTCATTTTTTATTTTATTTTTTTTCTTGGTGAAACAAACGCATAAATCAAAAATTCATAAAATTTATAACAAGCAGCAGCCACCACCATTAGCAGCAACACCAGCAGCAGTATCAGCGACAGCAGCAGCAGCGGCAACGGCAACGGCAATGGCAGCAAAAACGCATGAGCCCTGCCACCTGAAGCAACAAACGGCAGCAGCAAAAACGAACTCGCACATACAAAGCACGCACCCAGCCCTTTCGAGTGCGTGTATTTCTTGCATTGCTGCCGTGTTTTGCCAGAAGCTGCAAAAACAAAAACAAACAAAAAAAAAAAAAAAAAACCAAGCAACGCCAGTAACAGAACACAAAAACAAAAAGGGAAAACGCACGAATGTAACATAAGAAAATAATATGAACGGAGCAGAGCAGAGCAGAGCAGAGCACAGAAGCGTTGAGAAGAATGAACAGAAAGGTGCGTACAATCATTTTATTGATTTATATGCCAAAGCTATTACAAACTGACATGCCGTACTTTGTGTTGTTGCCTGTTGTTGTTGTTTTTGTTGTTGCTGCTGTTGCTGCTGTTGTTGTTTGCCGGTACGGTAACGTAACTATATACTTACAGCAGCTGCCTATGCGTGAGTGCGCGCAGGAGAGCCTGCGTATGTGTGGGAGCGAGTGAGAGTGAGCAAGCAGGTGAGCTGTTGGCTGCCTACACAATGTGGCAGCATTTTAGTTGCGACGCACAAAACAAGAGGCGGCTGCTTGCACTTACACTTGGCGCTGCCACTGAGGCTGCTGCTGATGCTGCCGTCAAGGCAACGTGGAAATTTTGTAGCATACTTATAGGTGCTGCTTTCGTTTTCCTACTAAGCAGGCGGCGCGCTTCGCTGTAAGTCGAACTGTAGCTAAGTGGCAATGTTCTTGGTATTGGCAATGGTGGTGTTGTTATTTGTTTCTTATTGTTGTTGTAATTGTATTCGCTACATTTTGCGTGCGTGCAGCAGTTGCTGGAACAACGAAAGCGCTAAGCCACACCACGCACAGCTTGTGTATACTACTTTTGCAACTGCTTCTTTTCTTTCCACTCTTCTTCAGCTGCTGCTGCTGCTGCTGCTGGTACTTTTGCTACTTGTGTCACACTTTCAATACAGAACTAAAAAGTAGATAATATTTAATAACTACGCTACTCTGTTATTTGTCATTTTGCTTCCATGTGCCAACAAAAACTCACACAGTTGTCAGTTAGACAATTTTCTTGTGAGCGTTGCCTGCATAATAATTTCAGTTGCCAGCAGCTTTGCTTCAATGCGCTATACGTCTTGAGCATTCACAGCCGCAGCTCAGCGCGGATTCGCGAAACGTCGTTTTAAAATTAATTGCCCTATGCGCAGAGTTTCGGGCGCAGGCAATCCACTCTCGGCAGTGCATGCCCCTCCCAGGCTGTTGTAGTAATTAAAATATATTTTTAGGCGCATAGCTATGCTGCGCAAAAACTCACGCCTGTCAAGCGAAAGTTTTCCGCTTTGACATATTGAATGCAAAACCTTGTTACGTTCACAAATGCTGGCTATGCATGTCTAAAATATTAATGAACATAATTGCTTATGCCGGAAGGGGCAAAGCAGCGACAGTGAATCGCATTTATTTACTTTTTTTTCATTTGCCTTTTTTATGGCTTCTTTGCCGCTTTGTGTTGCGTTTTGCAAAACCTACATTTGCGTCAGTCAGTTCTTTTGTATGCCGCATAGGTATTTTTACATGCTGCTGACAAATGAAATTCTGCAGAATCGTATAAGAGTTTTACAGATTTTTCACTTAAGCTAATTAGCAAGGATTGTGCTATTTACTCCCACTAAACCAAGTCAAGGACTCCACGTTAACATTTTCTATAGAAAATTGTAAGCAGCTGCAGTCTTTTCTATTTTAGCTGTGTTTTGCAAAATGTTTGAAGGACAAACTCACTTGCGCAAATCACAGGTTCTGCCATTGAAATTAGCTTGTAGCGCTACTTTTCTCGCTCGTTGATGCTCTTTCAAACATAAATAGACTTCTCGCTAATTTTATTCTTAAAAGTGTATGTAAAGTTTCTCGCTTTGACATATTGATGGCAAAACTTGTTACATTCACAAGGTTTGGCTAAGGATGTAAAGTATTAATTTACAAAATGGTTTATGCAGAAAAAAGCAAAGTAGCAGGAATTAATCGTACTTTTTCCTTTTCGTTTCCCTTAATTTTTAGCTGCTTTTTGCTGCTTATAGCGAAATTCACCAGAAATAGATAAATTTTACAGCTTTCCGACTTAAGCCAATTAGCAAAGGGTTCGCACTTTCTAAAGGAGATTGTAAGTAGCTGCAGTTTTTCTACTTATGCATCCTTTTTCAAAGCAGAAAGCAAGTTAATCATATGCATACAAAGCATAGACTCTGCCATAGAAATGAAATTAAATGACTTTTCTTGGTATTTGATGCTCTTACAAACAGAAAAAGACTTCCAACGAATTTTATTAATGAAATAAGTATTTAGTTTTCCAAAGGACATTGTGTGTTTGTTTTTTTTTTTTTTTAATTCTGTTAAGCTGTACTATACAAGAATAAATAAAGCTAGTTAAGTGTTTGTGTTTATGATTTGATGCACAATGTGATTTCTAAAATCAGACAACCATTATTGCGATTCTGTATGCGCAGCTAAGTTACTGAACACATGACGCCATAAGTAAGTTAAATTTATATAAACCAAAATATAACAAGGCAATTGAACTTAATAAAGAAATTGACAACTCACTTACATGGCAAACCACCATTTAGTATAGTATCAGCAGGTCCTTGCAGTATGTAAACGTAAGACATTTCATATGTGCATAAGCAAGAAATATTCAGTTGAAAGTTATTTGCAAATACAATATATAAGAGACTAAATATTGCTAGCAATTTCGCTTTATTTTTTGCTTGCATAACAAATTTTACATACATATTATTTTTATAACAGTGGCTACTAAAAGTCTGTACTCAAATAATGGGTTTATATACTTCCCTTCACAAAAATGTCTTGTCAAATATGAGTAAATAAATTCAATTGCTTGCCAGGATATTTGCCAAAATTTGCACACTTACACAATTTATTGCACGCGTGCGTTGTTTTTTTTTTTTTTTTGTAAGATGTACGCTTCTTTGGACAAATGATAACTCCGGCAAGTGCCCACACACGGCAATGCATTGGCTATTGGTTAATAGTCAACACACACACGCTGAGCCAAATGTAATCAAAACATAGGAATTAAACTAATTAAAAACATGAGAATAAAAAGCACGAAAATATTTAAAGGCAATTGGTTAAGTTAACATTGCCGTAACTGAACTGGCTGTGGACATGTTGGCCGAGGACATAGGGCGATTATGCAAAAAACATCCCTTCGCATTGACATAAATTTTCGTCTGCTTTTTGCATACTCTGCATGTCAGTTTTTGTTTTTGAATAACCGCATTGGTTTTTCCTTTTTGTTTTTCCCATAAAATTTTGTTGTTTTTCCTGCTGCTCAACGCATAAGCAAGACAAACAAGTTGACCTGATTTTGGCTTATCGCACGCATCTCAATGACTTAAATATCTCATTTAACGCCAGACTGGCAAACACTCACAATCAGGCAGACGGACAGACAAACAGACGGATGGACAGACAGACAGAAGAACAGTTGAACAGACTGACGTACCACACACACGCACACACACACACACACAGGCATATACATTTACTCACTGTTACACACATTAATGCAGACGAAGACATGACGAAATTTGTTTGTAGCATAAAATAAATTCAAGCGTGTTGATCCCTTTTTGTTTGCTTCCTTTTTTCCCTACTTTTGTTTTGTTTCTGGTTTTGCTTTTTCTGTTTTTTTTTTTTTTTTTTTTGGGATTTTCTTTTTTCTGCTTGTTTGTCGCACTTACCGTTTACAGTTATGCTGTTGACGACGTTTGTCTGCGTTGTTTGCTGCGTGTCCTAATTTTTTTTTATTTTCGCTTTTCGCTTAAGGACACTACATATTTTTGTATGGGACATACTTATTTGGCGCACTCTGCTTGCGTTGGCTTACGCTTGGCTAGCTTTGGGTTAGTTTTGTTGTGCTGCGTTGGGTTACTTTGGCGTTTTGCACTTTTTTTCTCTCATTTCCTTTTTTTTTTCTGCTGGTAAAAGTGTGCCAAAAACTTTCACTATTACTTTTATTTTATGTTATGTTATGTATATGTTACTGCTTAATTTTTGGGTTACTTTGCGTATACCATGTGCGTCCTTTATACTTTTTTCATGTCTTCGGTTGATTATTGCTACTTCGTGTTGTCATTATTATTTTTTTTTTTTTGTGTATGACAAATTAATTTCCCTGATTATTGTGCTTGTTTAATTTACAAATAATTAAAAGTCGTAAGTTAACTGCTAAAATGGCTGCGATGTGCACTTTATATAGACGACGTGTATAAATCATTAGTATTTGGCTTGCGAGAAATCATATTTTTTATTCTACAGTTATAGTTGATATAGATAAGCTAATCGATTTAAAGTAAATAATCAAAACTCAGCCAATTTCAACAAATTGCTTAAAAAACAATGCAACAAAAAGCACCAATATTACGTATACTACACCATAAAATGTGGATATTTTTCTTGTATACTTTTAGGGTCAATAATATTATTTTGCAAAATCACAAATATTTGTTGCAGAATTATGTTAATTAAATGTCTAGGCTTAATTCTTATTCTTCTATAAAACGAATAGTTTCTGAAATTCTGAAGAACAATTTAGACAAATAAGTCTAGGTTTTAATTATGCTTTTATTATGTATATTTTTAGCTAATATATTTTTGCCTTAGCGCTGTGCTCAGACAGATATATATTTTTTAACAAAACAAAAGCAAGCATACTCGTATGTCATATACTTTTTGCTTTGTTCTGTCTTATTAATGCTTATTTATTTATTAATATTGTTATTTTTTTCTATTATGGTTTGCCAGTGCTTATTTTTTGCTTATTCCAAATGCCCGCACAAAGAATGCTCAAGCAAACGCACTAATCGACAAAATAAAGTCACATACGTTTGCTGAGGCGCTGTCAAGTTAATGAAATATGCACGCGATCGTGCGTTGAGTTGGGCGCGCAGCTGAAATGAAAAGCTTCTTTGCCTATGATACCACGCATAGGAATTTCACAAGCAGCAGGCAGCAGCGGCCGTAGACGCCAAAAGCTTTGCTGATAGACACTATCTACGCACATATGTTTGTTGTTCTTGGTATTTTGTTTTTTTGTTTTTTTTGTTTCTTTTTCTATTTTGTATGCCTACTTTTTTTTTATTGTATAATTATTTGGTCGACACAACTTTCGATAGCGCTCGTCTGCTTTAGATTATATGGGAGATCAGTTTTTGTTTCTGTCTGGTCTGCTGCTTGCCGTTGTTCCCGCTCCCTTGGCTTGTCTGCCATGGCGACATGTATGCGTGTGGTATTTATATTTATATGTATAAGTGTAGCTACATATACATAAATACATATGCTTATTCATTTAAAAATAGTTAATGCTGTTAGTTTGTTGAAAAAAGAAAAAAAATAGAAAATAAAAAAAAGGAAAAAAAGAAGAGCAAGCCGCGCTGTTTCTTGTTGTTTTTGTATAACGTACTTCCACTTTTTTTCGCATACCTTGAACTTCACCGAATTTTGCCATTTGTTTTGATTTTGTGCGAATTTATTTTTTTTTTATTTTTGGCAATTTTGCTTGTTGATTATTGTTTTTTTTTTTTTATTTTCTATTTTTCTATGTGTTGTTGTTAGTTTTTTATGCTAGTTCTACTGTTGTTGTTAATAGGGGTGTGCGAATTTTTAATTTATTTTTTTTATTCACAAGTGTCTGCGTAATTTTGCGTTGAGCTGAGTTGCGATGTGTTACGTTGCGTTGAGTCATCGCATATGGGGGAACTTCGAGATATCATTTTATTTGCGAATTTTTTATTTATGAGCTCAATTGTACATATCAAATAGTTTGTTTATTGTTTATGTTTGTTCATAGTTTGCGCACAGATTTTTATTTATTTCATACAAATTAAAAATCTCTACAAGTTGTTGGTATATACAATTAAGAGAAACTATACGACTATGAAAATTTCAATCTTATGTTCATTAGCTTGGCCGCTTATCTCTTCAGTTTGAAATTTAATCTTTTATCAATTAACGCAAGAATTAACTCAAAGATTATCACACAGATTATTAGACACAGATGCTAGCAAATTGTGTGCTGTGGATCTTACAACTCTAATAAATTGTTTGTAACTATTCAGCAATTGATACGTGAAGGCATTTCTACTTTGATCGGTTCAAACAATGTCATCAATCAACCTATGGTAATCGTCAACTGTTATAAAAATTTAAATATTTAGTATAACATTAAAAAGGCAAACTTATGGCACATTAAAAATGGCTGCGGATTTTGTAGGATTCTTAGATTTACAAGATAGTTTGACAATCTAAACAGCCTTGAGTAATTCACTCAAAACAATATTAAATCTTACTAGGCAACCTTTCGAACTCCTTTGACTTTACAATGCGAACTTTGTGCTCTTGGAACTATGATGAATGATACGTTGGCAGCAGAAACCGGCTGCTTTCGCAACATTAGACTTCAGAAACCTTAGCATTTGCTAAGTGAAAATTGCCTGAGGGCAACCAATAAACCTTGTACTTTTCTTTTACAGTACACAACTAAACATTAAGATGCAAAGAAACACAAGCCAGCAATTGCTCAACTGAGAACCCGCTACTGCCCAATTACTCAGGTACGATACACAACCCATGGCGTACCCACATTACAAATTTCTTAACAGAAACCCACCCAGAAATGAGCTTGGCCAGTCTGTACTACGAATTCATAGTGCGTATGCTTGCTGTTGGCAATGCGGTTGAAGCCAACCGCAGTTCTGTCAACGTCAGCGTCGATTTTAACTGCCGGTTAACCAGTTTCAAAACTTGCACCGTCAACTTTTTGCTATAAACTTCTTATTTTATTTTATACTTTGGCTTTTTTTGTGTTTTTATTTTATAATTTTTTGCCTGACAAAGCGCCTACGATGAAAATGT
The DNA here is from genome assembly GCA_037044495.1 of Stegana nigrithorax. Classification (NCBI taxonomy): domain Eukaryota; kingdom Metazoa; phylum Arthropoda; class Insecta; order Diptera; family Drosophilidae; genus Stegana; species Stegana nigrithorax. The sequence goes on along the minus strand of JBAMBQ010000844.1, from coordinate 292,589 downwards.
TTGTGGTTGTTGTTGCTATTGTTGTTGTCATAGCATTATTTCGCATTTGGCTTTCTACGCTCATGCGTTTACGCCTGCCACGCATATGTGTGTGATTTGGCCGTTGACGTTTGCAAAAGTTTTTCTACAAAATTCTACAAGTTTTTTTTTTCCTTTTGTGGTTGTTGTTGTGTTTGTGTTTCTTAGCTATGCTTCCTTTACACTTGCACTCGCTCCCGTCAGCGCAACGCTGCGCTACCACTGCTATAGCTTTGTGTTGTTGTTGTTGTTGCTTTTATTTTTTGGCAGCTTATGCTCTTGAAATGCTTTGCTGCCGCTGCTGCTGTTACTGTTGCTGCTATTCTGCTGCTGCTGCTGCTGCTGCCATTCTGCTGCTTCGTATACTATTTGCTTGTGCTTTTTTTTTATATTTTTATTTTTATATGTATTTTGTTTTTTTGGCTGTGCGCTGCCATTCTTTGCTAGTTTCACCTTGAAAAGTTCATTCACGTCGTTTGCGTTGCGAAACGCATGTTCGTTAATGGACAACAACAATACTTAAAACAGCAACAACAGCAACAACGCAGCGGCAACGACTCATACAACGATAGCAACAAAATCATTTCTGCTTTTTTTTTGGGTTTGCGCTTTTTTTTTTTTAAAGCAACGCACAGCGAAACAACTACACAAATTTTGGCTAGAATATAGCAACAACAATAGCAGAAGCAACAACAACCAGCACAGCAGCAATAGAAGCAAACAAGTAGAAAAAAAATATGAGCGAACTTGCACAAAAATAACATAATTTATTTTGACGCACTATTAATGGTCCCGTGCGTTGCGGTCGACGTTTTTTTCTTTATTTTTTTCTTCTGTTTTTTTTTTTTTTGCAAGCCGACAAAAAAACGCACCGAAATCAACAACAACTACAACAACAAGAAGCGACTACAAGTAAGCGGCGTCGCTTAGCTTTGCTGTTTTTTTATTTTTATTATTATTATTTTTTTTTAATAATAATATTTAGTGGTCAGACCGACATTTATAATGCAAATATATGTATACGCATTTTTTTACTTTTTCCGTGGTTTTGGGCTTAGATTTTGTAGACCGTTTTTTTATTTATTTTACTTTTAATTGCCTAGTTTAAGCCGAGTATGGCCAGCAATGAGTTGTAGCGCGCTGTGTTTTTTTTTTTTTTTTTTGTTTAAATTTTATTAGTTGATTTTGAAACGTAAATTATATTTTAAGATCTTACAAATTGAGTATGCAGTACTTTGTTTTATTTATCTTGTTTAGTTAGACTTAAACTTTACTTTGATTTAATTTTATATATTATATTATAGATATAGAGTATTCATTATGTTTATAGTTAGCAAAAATGTTGGTAGAAATGTTTATAAATAAATTTCTCTTTGTCATTGTAAGTAGTAAGAGAAAAGGGATATATTTGTACTTAATAATAATGTACATAATCGCTCAAGAGTCGCGGTTGTGTGTTTTACATGGTTTGCCCATATTTTATGCTTAATATTTTCCTGCGATATACATTTCAGCAGAATATTACTGCCTATCTATCAGAGTATCTTACATGCTTATGCTGTTATGAACTATCGTCAAGACATGTTCCAGCCATTCTGCACAATTGCAGATCTCAAGCCAAGTAAGATTGCGTAATGATGCCCACACTATCCCATTTTGAAGTTGTTTAAAGTAACTTTTTGTGTTATTTGGTTTTTTGTTTTTATTTTATATTGGCCAAAAACATATGCGAACAAAAAAGCGAAGAAAAAAGTAGTCAGTACTGCGTTGATTTGCTAGTCCACAGTCACGGCGTTGGCCACTTCAGCATTGCCTCTGAAGGCACTCGTGTTTGGCTGAAGTAGACCCGAGCAATCAACTACACGACTGCCCAAGTGTGCGCCTGTGAAAAAGTTCTTACACTCGCAGCCAGTAGGTGCCTCGCTTAGACACATGGTCTCAACTAATGCCGCCACGCACGCACGCATTCACGCACGCAGCATCCATCTATGCCTGTGACTTTAAGCCTGTTTATGGTTTTGTTTCTGCTCATTCCTTGTTTTTTTTTTTTTTTTGATTTCTAGAAATTCAACAATTATTTTTATTTAATTTTATTTTACAGCAGAGTTTTTTTTTATTTTTACTTTGCAATTTATTTGCTGTTCGTAAGTTAGACTCAGATTTACTTTTATACAAGTCATGTGCTGCGCGCAGCATTTGAGTCATGTAGTTTTATTGTTGTTGTAATTGTGTTTATCGTCATTGTTGTTGTTGTGTGTATCTATGCGTTTGTAGCTTTATATGTACATTTGTATTGAAGTATGCATGTGTGAGTGTATGTGTGTGGCTTTGTTTGTGCGTATTTTCAAACTTTGTTAATTAATTGTTAGTTCTTTCGTTTGTTGTTTCCACTTTTTTTTTTTTGTTTGTTTTTTGTGTCTATTCTATTTTGTTCTGTTCTATTCTGTTCTTTGCCCACAGTTTCAACAGCAAATGCTAAGCGGTTTTTGTTGTTGCCATTTTTAAGTTTTGCTTGTTGTTTTTTTATTTTATTTCGATTTTTTTTTTTTGGTTTTTTGTTTTTTGCTTTTTTCTAACGCTGCGTGCGTTTCGCATACGCATAGCAAACAAAATGAATTTATTTATGTATTTTGTATGCAGAGAGTGGAATGATCGCTTGTTCACTTTTCAAGGTTGGTTTTTTTTTTTTTTTTGTTAAATAATTTTTATGCTTTTTTTTTTTTGGATATTTCTTCTTTTTTTTTTTTGTTATCCGGCTAACGCTTTGGGTGAGCTGAGCTCCTTTTGCGTATGCTGCGGAAAAAAACGCGCTTATAAAGTTTTGGCAATTTATTCTAGCCAAATTTCGCTATTGAACTAACTCTCATTTTCTCGTTCTTATGTTTTTTGTGTAGTGTTGCTGTTCTGCTGCTGCTGCCGTTGCTCTTACTGTGCTTGGATTGGTTTGGTTTCGATTGTATTTTATGTAAATAATTTTCTTGATTTGAATTTCTATATAGTGAAGGAGGCAGCGTGAGACAGTGAAATACACGTACATAATTTTTACGCATCTATTTTGCATAATTGTGCGTGAAGTCATCGGCAGCACCAGCAGCTCCGCCAGTGGCAGCAACAGCACGAACATCAGCAGCAGCAGCAACAGCAAAGCCAGCTCTGCCTTTCTAAACCATTTTTATTCTTATTTGTATTGTTATTTTTTTTTTTTTTTAATTCGTTTGTGTGGTTCTTTCATTTTTCTAGATTTTTTATACATATAATTTTTTTATACCCTGTACCAAAAAATGGTAAAGGGTATATTAAAGTTGTGCAAATGTATGTAACTGGCAGAAGGAGGCGTGGCAGACCCCACAAAGTATATATATTCTTGATCAGCATCGAAAGGCGAGTCGATATAGCCATGTCCGTCTGTCCGTCTGTCCGTCTGACCGTCTGTCCGTCTGTCCGTCTGTCCGTATGAACGCACGGATCTCGGAAACGGTAAGACCTACAACCACCAAATTTGGCACGAAGACTCTGCCAATCCATAGGCATAACGAGTTTATTTTTTTTTTTCGATATTCGATCTATAACATATAGCTGCCATAGGAATGATCGGCCGAAAAGCCATATTTAGTAACAATAACAAACCGCTCTACTTTTTTAAGATATGTTTACCAAATTTAGGGATTTAATAGTTTTACCTAATGCCCAATCACATATCTAAAAACTATGTATATCGGTTTACTATATCATATAGCTGCCATAGGAACGATCGGCCAAAAAACAACATTTACTGAGAAAAACTTTTTTGTTTATTAAGATATCGTTACCAAATTTTGGATTTATTGATTCTAAGTAAATTGAAATCATATTCCTAAATATGATAAATATCGGTGCACTATAACATATAGATGCCATTGGAACGATCGGCCGAAAAATGGCTTTTACAAAAAAAAAATTATTTTTTCTTGAGATATCCTTACATAATGAATACAAAATATTAAAGCAACAAAAAAATATATTAAGTTTTGGCTTCGGTACAGGGTTTTCTATAGTCGGTTACGCCCGACTATAGCCCTGCCTTTCTAGTTTTGACTTGCATAAATTGAAATTTATGTTTCACGCAAGCAAGTGTATTTTGCATTAATGAAGTTATATAATGAAAGAGGTAGCCCTCATGTTCGCCAAGCTTTTGCATGTTATTTTTAGTTTATGCCTGGCAGGCGTTTTTAGTGAAGTTCTCAGCTGTACATAGCAGTATATATATATGCGTGTGCAGGTTCCTCTGTATTAGCTGGCAGATACAAATGTGCTTTTGTGGCTATTGAGGAGTCAAGAATGTGCTTTGATTGATGTGTTGACCAACACAATGCAAACAGACTTTGAGTGTCGTTCATTCCAGTGCGGAACCGTGATTAGGGCTCAACACTTATCCAGCAGAGGATGAAAGGGCAGCCAACGAAGTTTGTCTTCGGCTGACTGTGTAAGGCATAATGCGCAATTGAGAACATTTAAACTATATAGGGTAAACAATTTTAGAAAAGAAAAAAAATGCTGAATAAAAAAACCTCAGCATATCGAAAGCTTTAAACAAATCTGGAGATGGTGCTATCATATAAAAATATGATTTAGTAAAAAATTAAAAAACTTTCAACTGCAAGTAAGCTCAAGCATATATTAATCGCATCAGGCAGCGGGAGATAATTTAAGGCATTAGATCTGAGGCAATGATGACACTCTGCTTAATAAAGTATTATAAATATTAATTATTTTATTCACGAAAAGTTACAATTTTGCTTTGATCTTTTTCAATTTCATAGGCAAATCTTTGATCTGTTATGTTGATTTTTTAAATTCCAAAAAAAAACTTTCTATAGTTGCTAAAAATTGCAAGAAAAAAAAAAAAACGAAAAAAACAGAAAACACAGCTGACAGCTCACGCATGTGATAGCCTCACTTGCACACAAGCAGATTAATGACCGTACGGCGACGCGCAGTCACAACAGCAAAATTAAAAATAAAATAGAAAAAAAAATCGCACAAAAAGAAAAACATATATAATAAATAAAACTTTGCTATGACAGGCTACGAGTACCTTTACTTTTTCTATTTTGGCCACAACGCTGCCGCTTACCCCGCATATTTCCATTTGAAGCGATTTCAGTAGTCATTTTTTTTTTAACTTTTTTTTATTATTACTTTGGAAGGCATAAAAGTTTTTACGACTATTAAAAATAACTAAAAAAATTTGCAAAAGGCATAGGAGGCACATAAAACAGCGAACATTTAACTGAGCTTTGCGCACAGCAAATGCTGGCCTGCGTGGTCTGACAACAGCAACAAAAACAACTACAGCGACGATTGAAAAAGTAAAATTAGAGAAGAACGAAAGTAAAAATATGCCTTCTACGAAAGAAATGAAAATATACAACAATAATAACAAACTAAAGCATAAGCACTATCACTTTTTATCAATTTCTTCTTGTGGCGCCACAGCAAATCAACAAAAAACAAAACCAAAATAGAAATTAAAGCAAAACAAAAACAAAAATGTGTTAAAAGTTTTATAAAAATAGTTAAAAAAAAAAACCAAAAAAATTAACAGCTGACATACATTTGACGCACTAAATACAAATTATAGTTTTGATTTTTAATTTATGACAATTTGCTTATAATGAAATCATATCAGATCAGCATAAATAATAATAAGGAATTAATATTATTCATACGCCAGCGTTGCTAACAAGAAAAATAACTCCCACGCGTCTTAAGCAGCAAGATTTATTTTTTTTTGTTCATGCCATTTTTTTTTTTGTGCCTAAAATAAAGTTTTCAAATTATTTGATGATCTCTTATGCGTTGTTGACTGCTCGAGCAGTCATTGCACTCACAAATAGCACAAACAATACAATAAAAACAAAAAAAAAAAAAAAACAACGAACGCAACAACAGCAGCAAATCTAACAAAATGATAATGGTAAAAAAATAAAAAAAAACAGTTCGCGAAAAAAAAATTACCGCATCGTTTGTTTAGCGCATAAAGAGTTCATTGACTTTTACTTTTTGGTGTTGTTGTTGTTGTTAGAAATTTGGCGCTGGCAGAACTTGTGTTGCCGGCGATTGCTACACGCGCGGCACACAACTGCAAAAAAACGCACATACGCATTCGCTCGCCTTCACTCACTTCACTCACTTACTCACTCACTCAGTCACTTACTCACCAAGTCACGCAGGCCGCCAGTCCCACAGTCAGTCACATACTTGGCTAGCAATCAGCGCTGCTGCTTGGCGACATGCTTAAGCTATACTCATGAAATCGCATACAAACGTATCGCATTAAACAAATATAAAACCCAAAAACAAAAATAAAATCAAAAAATAAAATACATATGTATGTATATATAAAAAAAAAAAAAACAAAAATAAAATAGAATTATAATAAAAAAATCTTAAAAAAGAAAAAATAGGTATTTCCTTTCATTAATGCCATTTCTTGATTTCTAACTACTATTTTCTTGTTTTTGCTTAGTTTTTTGCAAGCGTTGTTTGCTTTTCTGGCTTATTGTTGTTGTTGTTGCTATTGCCTCTTGCGTTGAACCTTTTGCGCGATCTTTGTGATAGCGCGCACGCAGTTGCTTTTGCTGCGCCATGATGCGAACTGCGAACTCCGAAATGCAGAGGCGTATCTGACAGTTTGCGGTTGGGTGCCGCTTGTGTGCGTGCATGCTTTGTTTCTTTTTCCGCTTTTTTCTTTTTTCATTTTTGTTTTCTTTTCTTTTTCTAATGTGAGCTGTAAGATGAATTGGTTTTTTGGACAGCACGTACACGGTAAGCTTAGCGCGGCACTTTGACACCTAAGGCATATAAATCTGTGCACTCTCCTGCTTTATGCCTTTGCGCTTAAGTTTAACTTTTTTATACATATAAGTGTCTTATGATCTGCAGCAGGGCGTCTTAGTGCTAGAGTAGTCTGCAGCTTACTTTGACTATTATCTAAATAACCACAAAATCTTTTCAGCCTTAAACAGAATGTCGTTTTTGCTACATTGTAGCAAAGACGTAGTTAAACTGCATTTCAAAAAAAGTAAAAAATATAATACGAAATTTTGACAAAAAGTTTTTGTAATACCAACTGATAAAGACTTCGATCTTGTGTTCAACTTCTTCAATATATATTTCACCTTAAAGTAGCTAGAAATAAACCTTTATGCGTAAACCAGAATGCGTAAATTTCGAAGCCATCCAATAAATTTTTACACTTTAGTTGAGTTCCAATGCAGCATTCTAATATCCATCTTCAGTTCTGCTTTGCTATCATTTTCTGCTCTTCAATCTTTTACAATTTGCACTAGTACCTTGCAAAACTGGTTTCACGAGACGCTGCCGAGTCACAGCAGTGCCACGCGAAAGTGCTGCTTTAAACTCTTCTATGCTATGTTGCCATCTCTGCGCTAGGCAAGCTGCTGGCATGAGCATTGGTTTTGTGCGGGTTTTATGTTTGCTTAGACATGCAAAATTATATATGGAATAGACATTTTTTTATGTTTAAACAACTGCGATCTAAATTTTCACTTTTCTCTTGCAAATCTCATAAACGCTTCGCCAAATATCACGCATACGCAGCGTTGCCTATGTAACAGCCGCATTAGTTTATATGTTATTATAATATACATATACATATGTACAAAAATAACACGCTTTAGAGTCAAACATCAAACGCAACAAATGCTGCTTTTATATAATTTTTTTAATTAAATAATACTTAACAAAAAAAGGTTATTGCACTTGCTAATTGTATAAAAGCAAACGCAGCCGAGTACATACAAAACAACAGCAACAAAACTACAAAAATAATAACTACTCATGCTATAACAACGAACGCCAACAGCAGCAACAACAACAACAGCATATTAAATAGAATAAATAAAGTACGCGTGTGTTTAGAAGAAGCAGCAGCAGCAGCAAGAAGCGTACCCAAGAAAAAAAAAATCCATGACATATACAAATGCAAGGAACAAAACGAAGTGATCAGCAACAAAAAAAAAAAATTATATGTTAAAACATAAAAAAAGAATCCAACAACAATGGCCACAAAAACAACAATAACAACAGCAACAATGACAACAACATGCACGAGCATTGCTGCCAAAAGAACAATAACAAATGCGGCTGGCTGCGACTGCGACTGCGGCAATAGCAACGTTGCTGACAATAACAATAACTACAACAAAAACAGCAAGCAACGACTAAGCAAACGAATGCGTATGCGAAACGAACCGACCCGAGCCGAGACGAGCTGTGCCGAAGCGCAACCACTCGCACATCGTGACTGTTTCTGCGCTGTGTTTGGTTCGCATTATGCGTGGTGCTCGCAGTCGCTCATTGACGTTGCTGTTCTAATGTTGTTGTTATATTTTTATTATGTGTAAATCTGCGTGTCTCTCAGTCATCGCCACCGTCTTTCTCCTTCCCTCACGCATTACACATGCTGCCAACAGTGCGTTTGTTTTTCAAAACTTTTGATGATGCAATACATGCGGCTCGCATTCTTACAATGCCTATGCCCTATCTCCCTCCCTCTTATGCACGTAAATGATGGCGCGCTCATATTTGTCGTTCGTTTCGTATGTCTTCACACTACACGCGCGTCGCAATCCTTTTGTTACTCACCCCCGCTAATGCCTTTAGCGGCACGCAATCGACAATATATGTATTTCGTTAATTTTTTTCTTTTGGATATTTTTTTTTCTTTTTTGGCAGCGCACACACGCACTCTCTGCACTTTGTGTATAAACTTGTTGTTGTTGCTGTAGTTTATTGCTAGAAAATGACGGCCGCATAAACAACAACAAAAACAAAGTACAACAATAGCTCAAAACAATATATAGCAGAGTTTTTTTTATATGTAGGTTTGTTTGTGAGCTTTTTTTTTAATTTTAATTCTATGCCACAACAGCAAAAACAGCAACAACAGCAACAAAAAAGTAGAATTTGAGAATATTATAAATGGTAAATGTAGAAGAAGCAGCAACAGCAGTGAAGGTAGCAGCAGCAGCGCTGGTCGCAGCAGTGGCAGCAGCAGCAGCGTCAGCATTAGAAAATAAAAAACAACAACCATGAATAATAGGAACAGCAACGCACTAAAAATGGCGATTCATCAAAGTCCACTTAACAAGTTTTTGCATTTTGGCAGCAATAACAGTGCTACAACAGCAACAGCAACAACAACAAAAACAAGAAAAGCAGGAACAAGCACAACAACAACAGCAAACCAATATACATATACACATACATAGTACAACAAAGGTATTGGGCATAACCCAAAAGACAATAGGCAACGCAGTAAAGCAGCAAAAGAAGCAGCAGCAGAACAGAAAAAAAACAAAAACAAAAATAATGAAAACCAAAATATGTTAGTGTAATTATTAGCAAAGACGGATTGACTTGAACTGTGAACTCAAAACTTAATGAAAGCATATGGTCTGCTATTATTATTTTTCGTAAGTTCAGTATAGATCGCAGTGAGTTCATTTTGCAACTGTGTTGGCTTGAATTTTTTGATAATCAATTCAATTGTTTAAAGCCAATCATTATTATTAATTTTTTTTTGTACTTTATGAAAAGCAATTACATTAAAATATTAAAATTCAATTAGTTTTGTAAAAAATTAGAAGCGAAATATGCCCATTTTAGGCTACTAATTAAGTAATGTTAAAACAACAGTCACACGTTCACAATAACAGCGCCCCGCCATAGAGACTGTTAACTATATGAACTATTTCAAAGTTGCCTCTAGCAATGCGTCGCAGGATCTAACAGTGTGCCAAAACATTGCATGTAACATCAGTAATAGCCCTCCGTGCTTCATAATGTTGAGCAATTTTCTAACATTTTCCTGTGTTCTGTGGCTAAATATTTGCACAACAATAACAACAACCACAACAGCAATGGGTGCGACAACGACAAATTACAGGTAAAACACAAAAAAAAAAAAAAAACCCGAAAAAAATTGTTTATGAAAATGCGTAAAATGCGCAACAATGAAAAGTATTCACAATATTTGTAAGCTTTTGCCCATGTTGTCGTTGTTGTTGTTGTTATTATTGTTGTTATTGTCACTATTATTTCTGTGCTTGCACACACAAACACTGAAAAAGAGAAACCTACAACAAATATGTACATAAAAAACGCTGCGTGAGGTAGATAATAACCGAGCTGTGTAAACTACCTGTTATTATTTTTGGCTGTTTTTCTTTTTTATATTTTACGCACTGCTATGAGTTCAATTTTGTTTTTTTTTCCCAATTTTTTACATTGCGTTTATGACAATTTTTTTTTTTTTTGTAAATTTTTTTTTGTAGCTAAACGCACTCGCATCATCAACGCATAAACAACCAATTATAAAAAAAAGCATGATAAATGCCAAAAGTACCAAAAAAAGACGTTCTAGAAAACAAAAAACCAAATCCGAATGCGAAAAAGCTCAATTAATTTTTTTTTTTTATGATTTTTAATTCTTTTATTTTCAGTCAGTAACCCGCCAACCTTGAATTGTACTATGTCTTTTTCGTTTGTGCTGGCGTTTGTTGTTGTTGTTTTCGTTGCCGCTGCTGTTGCTGTTGCTGCTATTTGACTTTTATTATTGTTGTAAAATGCTGCGTATTCTTTTTTTATTTCAAAATTGCTTGATTTCCATTTTTTGTTTTTTTTTTTTTGTTAATCGAACGCAGCAGGGCGCAAGTTTTTGGTTTCTAAGCGCGAAATAAAAAGAACAAAACAAAAATATGGGAAAAAAAAGAACTAATGACAAAATAGCAACAGAAAGAGCAAGAGCAAACATTTTGTCTATTGCAAGTGCGTATATGATAATTAATAAAGCTTTATAAGCAGATTTCTGTAGTTTGTTTTTTTTTTTTTCTAATATTTTTTAATTTTTGTACATTTTTTTTTTGTTTTGTACTGTACGCATGCTTTGCTGCTTTTCTTGCCGCTACAGCTTCCGCCTGCACACAAAATTGATTGCTTGTTCTCTTTCTGCTGTTGTTTTTGTTGCTTTGAGAATTCTTTTTCAGCAATCATTTAAATGTATTTATTTGGCTTTTTTTTATTGTTTTTGTTGCTATTTATGCGTAATTTCTATTTCAGCTTTGTGCGTAAGCTGGCTGCAAATTGACCAAAGTAATAAGCATATTGGCAACAACAACAACAACAACCATTGGCATAAAAATGGCATATACTTGCGTTAAATGACAGCTGTCCAAATGTGGCAAATTTGATTAATGATCCTTGCCGTGTCTAGTTGCTGCTTTCCAGCTATCCAATTCTTAACGCGTGTTGTCTTAGAAAAAAAAATCAATTTTAAAATGTTTTTGGCATATAAAATTTATTTCTTGACTCCTAAATGCCAACAAATAGGCGCATCTGTCAGTACTACAATTTTAGTGTAAACTATTAATAGACACACAGACTCAGTTGTGTGGTCGGCCGAAATTATAGTTTGACATAATTCGCGTGCTTGAGCAGGTGTCTAAATTATTGTATAGAGATTATGCCAATTTTTATATCGATTTCAAATGTTTATGCTTCTTTGTAATTGGTTTTTGTTTTCAATTTTTTTTTTTTTTTTTGTTCTGAAAGAGAATTGAGAAATCATTTTGAACCATGATTTTTTTCAAGTTCAATTATAACTAATTAATTGGAGGGATCACTTCACTGCATAAACCAATTAAAACTGATGTGATTATTTAACATGTAATTACAGTTGAATTCGATCATTTCTGTTGGACAATTTCTATTCTGTATTTAACCAAGTTGTATACTGAGTTTTTATTCTCATAATATTGTTATAGTTATTTAGGATTTACAGCTTCTTTAGACTCTTTTATTTCACTTTTGAATCTTCTTTAAATTAAGTATCCACGTTAATGCATGGTTTCACCTTTTTTTATCTGGCAACAGTATGTCATTATATGTGAATAATGAATTTACATACTTCCTCAGAATTATCATCATCCTTCCACAGATTCTACAGTATCTTCAATAAATCGTCATTTATTCAAAGGATCGCAAACCTTATCTAAGAGTGGCTATTCTTAAGTGCATCTTTAACTTTTTCAGATTTGTTTTCAATCGAGGATCCTCTCTAATTCTATAGTTTTCCGGGGCTCTCTTATTCTTTAGGCATATTTAAAAACTTCGTAACTTTTGTTTGTCATAAATACGACTCTAAAAGATATTTTTATAACTCACTATTCCGTTGTCTTCTAGATAAAATGAGTGTGAGCCGATTGAGAGCAGACATGGCACTTTCTTTTGGTTAAAACTGCAAATTCGTTTTTTTTTTTTTTTGTGATTATCTGTTTTGGCATCAGCAACTTAATTACGCCACAGCTTAACACAATTCACTTATCACGCCTTGCATGTTCAGGCAACAATGCCCGCTGTCCGAATTCAAATGTAATCTAAACAGAAAATGGAATAACTAAAAGCACCAACACTAAAACAAAGTGTGCGCATTAGCTCATAGGGTTATAGAATTAATCTCATTTTCTGGCAATCCCTCAACTAAGATGAACGCACGTGTAAGCCACTTCCTATGACGTGTATTATTTTAAAGCTTAGCACAAGCCTATTAGCAACACGTCAAAGAAGTCATATAATTAGGAAAAAATGAAATAAAATATATAACACAAAAAAAGCCAAAGAAATAAACCGAAACAAAAATACATAAAAAACATGAAAATGAAATACGAAAAAAAAGCTAATTAAAACGCACACTTTGAGTGGCACTTCCAGCTGTGAAGGTCAGCAACGTTGCTTATCAACCCAACGCACCGTAACGCAACGCAACGCAACGAAACGCAAGCCAAACCAAAGCAAACGCAACATAAATCTGACAACATTTATGCGTAACTAAAATATGAACTCAACGCAGCGAAACGTGCGACTTACGCACACACGCACGCACTCACGCACGCACGCACGACTACACGCACTCGCACTCGCATTCGCACTTGTAATACGCATACGTATCGCACTTCAATGCAAGAAGAAGAACAATAAAGTATACAAAACTAAAACAATTTTTACGAAAAAACAAGATTACAGCAAACGCAATCAGTGCAAAAAAAAAAAAAACAAAGAAACAAAATATCACAAAAATAAAAGAAGCACACATACGAAAAAAAAAAAACACGCATACGCCAAGTTTGGCGCGCTTGTCCCTGTTTAACTATGAAGTTGTTAACTAATTTGGCTGCTGTTGCTATTTGTTTGTTTGTTGTTGTTATTGTTGTTGTTGTAGCTACATTACATAAAATACTTAAAATTTATTTACGCATTCACACTTGTGGCTTTGTTTTGCGCGTATTTCACTCGTGAATTTGATATACTCCTCTCGGACTCAGCCGCGGACTCGGTCTCGGACACGCTGGGCTGGTGTACCTTTGCGGGTGTGACAGACACGCAAGTGTAGGTGTGCGTATGAGTGATATGATATTTTCATTGTTTTTGTTGTTGTTATTGTTATTGTTGCTGTTATTTGTTTACTTTTCGCATTTCACACGTCAACTGCATAGACGCACAGACACCTACACACGCACACGCACATTGGCCACATGACCGCACATACACACATGCTGCCTGCGAGTGCGCATACACTTAATTACTGTCTTAATTATCAGGCAAGTGTTAAATGTTACTTTGATTCGCAGCTGACAGTTATGAGTATATAAAAATGCTTTTGAGATAGAGCCGTTGTGCGTAATTTGATTTTACGCGCAGATATGCACTTTGGCTTGCTACACTCTCAGGCATCAATTTTACACACGAAAAACACGAACAAAACTCGCAAAATGCGGTCAAGTGACAAGCGAGCAGTCAACAGCCAAAGGGCTTGCTGCGCTAACACTTTCGGTTTTGCATAACGTGTGGCATTTAGCTTAGATTTGCATTACAACGAGCAGCCATTAGTTTAATTTTATGTGCCACTGCTACTCTGCTGAGGCATTTGCCAAACATGGAAAAATCTAACAAGGATAACTGCAGACACAGCTACGTAGATGAGCAGGCAATGGATCACCCGGGCAGAACTGAGTTTATGGAGGCTAAATAGTTCAACCTTTCACATTGCATATCACTTATAAAGTGCCAAACACTTTTTGCAATAATACCGAATAATTCCCCTTAGTTCATCGCGATATACTGTGCCATGTCCACTGTTTGGTCAATGGGCATATAGTCTGCATGATAGTCTGTCTCTCAAAGTCAGTGATGCATATTGAACGGGTTTACAGCAGTTTGCAAAATGATATGTTGCAGACAGGACAAGGGACAACCATTGCTGTAGGATACTTTGCATAAAATCCACACTCTGCAGACGACATATGATGCATCCACCTTAACAATTTAATCGCACAATCTTATATGACCTGAGGCTTGGTATTTGCCTTTTCTCAAACTTTAACGAGTCATGTGTATCAAATTCGTTGCCATGCAATTATGCCATTGTTTAAAATAACTCGCGTCTGCACATGTCGAAAAATCCAAGCACATTTTTCGTTTCCATACCTGAACTCATAGCAGTCGTCAAAATAGTTCAATCCCCTGCACATTAACTTCTGCCAATGTCTTGACTTGGCCCAGACCAAGGGTATGCGAGTTCATTTTGTTTTGTTACAAAAAAAAAAAAAAAAAATCCAAAAAATTTGCCTGTCATCACTCATGGATACGCGTTCGAAGTCAAAACAACTTCCCTGTACATGAATCTGTTTGGTAACATATACGCGCCATGTATAATCATCATTATCGATTTCATTAACGGTTTCATTCGATTCGATCGATTTCAAACTCATAAGTAAACTCGTAAGTAAAGCGAACGCATCAAAAATTCACGTGCATGTTCAGACTTGTACAACACTCGTAAATTTCAGTCTCATAACGTATATTACGAGTATATGGGTAAAGTAAGTAAGTAGGCAAGTATAAAAATACACGAGCAAGCTAAGAAACATATTTTCGGTTACAGTTGTACCGTAAAGGTCAAGCACTAAAACAACAACAACAACGAAAGAAGAATAAAAACAGTAAAAAATCACTAGAAAAATGTGTAGAAACAGAAAGAGCAAAGAAACAGAAAATAATATTTTGTCTGCGTTTATATCGACTTAACCTTGAAAACAGAAGTCTTACAACCAAAAAGGTTACAACTCAATTTAAATATTTTAACAGCTTTTCAGTGCAGTGCGGGGCCACATAATTAACAAGTTCGAGACACGCAGCGCAACGCAACGCACCGCATGGCAACGGAACGCAACGCAACGCAACGCAAAGCAAAGCAAAACTTAAATTGAAAATCAATTAAAGTGAACCAAGAGGCAGAGTCAAGTCAGTTGTTTTTCACGTATGGCCTATCATATGCAGCACAAACTTTTTGTGGCGGGTATTTTTTCGTAAATTATTGCAGGTGAATATCGAATGACTTTTACACGTTTTTTGGCTGTGCTCAGTTGTTTCAATGGGGCTACGTTAGGCTCCTGTGGCGAAACTCTTCTCTAAGCGGATATTTACTGTCTTTGTATGTTTGGCAATACTTATAAGTTCCTGGGGCTGCGATGGCTTCATACGAAGGAACCATTTTGGATTAAGTTCCGTTTAATGAATCCAAGTAAGTAATGGAGCTTCACTTCTCTATTTAATATCAACTCAGTCTGAATAAAACTCACAGCTAAAAGTAAGTTAGTTATGAGTATCCAAACAAAGCATGTTCAGATGACACTATGTTGAGGGTAGTTTTTACGAAAGCGATAACACAACTGATAAATCCAGCTTTATCACAAACGAAATCTGAATAATCGTATTGGTAAGTTTGCAATGCTGCTCAGCTGTTAAATTTCCTGACACCTTTTTTTCAAACCTGAAATCATATCTGGTAATCTGGTCACCTGTTATACGTCGTAAAATTGGTAGAAAATGCCAATGATAAGCTGCATTCTTACAACCAGATAAGACCTATGTGTGAAGATAACGTTTGGTCTTGATAAGCAAAAGGTTTGGAAATTGTAAAGCTGCAGCCTAGGAGTTCATTACACGGTGTTGGCCTTCTGCTTAGAAGTGTTTGTATTAGAAGCAATTTTCATATTTAGCATGATTACATTTTCTATTCAGTGTCATGGGAAGGTCATGTGCCCTTTGATCTTGTAAAAAATTAAACAATATGACCTTTGTCAAAGAATTGATTGGTGTTGCGAACAAATGCCGGCTAGAATTTAATTATTCTGTTAGACTTGGGAATAACAACATTGCTCTATATTATATGAAACCTAAATATTAAACATAAATACGCAATGTACTCTTCTCTAAGTGATCGCGTTCATTCTAAATAGATTAGCTGTGTAATGTCAATAGCCAGCCAATATGAACTTGAACTTGACAAATGTAGCTGATATTACGATAAGCCCGAGATAAGCAGATGAAATATGTAAGCATTTTTTATACATTTGATATGTCGTTGTGCTTAAAATATAAAAAAAATTTATTACACACGATTAAGATTCTGAAGTCGAATACTTGATTCTGAGCGCATACTCAAAAATATAAATGCAAAAAACTTCTGACCACAAGTAATGAACAATGTAAGCAGAAAAATGTTAAACAAAATGCCAAATTAACGGCTACGCATTACAACAATTATTATTATTTTTTTCATTTTAATCATTTTAATAATTGCGCATTAAACTTAACAGAAAATGCAAATTATAATAATTAAGAATAATAATAAAAAAAAAAAAAAAAACAACACGACGCCACATAAGTTGTGCCCTTCAAATGCTAAATGCTTGTAAATACAGAAAACAAACCAGAAATATAAAATGAAATAAAATAGAATAACAAAAAAGAGCGGCGAGCAACATTTGTGAGCAATGTGCACTCAAAGAAACAAACAAAAGATATCAAATAATTTAAAGCAAGAGCAGCAGCAAATACTACAACAGCAAGATTAACAACAACAACAATCACAATCACAAGCACAACAACAACAGCAGCAGCGAAAAGTTTAAACAAGTGCGTAGAAGCAGCAACAAATGCCGAACGCAGCAAATGACGTTCTATTATTTAATTTATTTTTTCGTTTTGACCTTGATCACCAATACAACAAAAAGCCCAAACCACAACAAACACATTGACTTATTAAAGGGCCTCAACATATAGTTACAACAAAAAACGAGAAACAAAAACAAATTCAAACAACAACAATAACAAGAACACCTAGCTGCGCTGCCCTTCAAAAATTTACTAACGAGCAAACGCACAACAAACAAAACGAAAAACAAAACCAACAACAACAACAACAACAAAGCTAGAAATCGAAAACGAATCGAACCGAAGCAAAGCGAAGCATACCTAGACTGAACTGAACAGTGTACTGAACTGAAACCATGCCATACTGTGCTCAATGCGTCTCACCGTCAATATATCAATTTAGTTGTGTATTCGTCTACGTCTTCTATGCGAACCTGGTGCGCGAGTCTGAAGTGTTCATTTCCGCACTCCGGACGGGTTTTTGGTGTAAATTTTGACTTGGCTTGGCGCTGATATGATTACAAGTTGAATAAACGCAGAGTGGCCACGAAAACAAAAACTCAAAATAAAATATAAATAAAAATAAAAACAACACAATACTACATGTAAATACAATATATGCATGCATGTATGTATGTACACATACACAAATAAGCGTATGTACACACACATGTTAGCATGAGTATACACATATGTACATAGGTGCGTCGTAATATTGTAGTCGCATGTAATTGGTCAAAGTTTTCCGCATTGAGGAGCATCAGACGAATTCAAACAAATTATTTCAAACTTGTTTCTATTTATTTATTTATTTATTTATTTATTTATTTCTTGTTTTTTTTTTCTGTTTCGTTTGAGTTTAGCGTTTTTATCAGTAAATGTATTTTGGGGGTATGCAACAGGAGAATCATTACAAATGGCGTTACATGCAGTAAGTGCGAATGCTAATACTTTTTAGCATAGTAAAATATTTTTAGAGTCTAGTTTAGCTCAGGCAAAGGTAGACGAATTTTGCAGGGGTTTTTTTTCATGTAACGTCTATAATATTTACGAAATTAATAAAATACAATTTTCACTGACAGCTAATGTTGCTTAGAAGAATTTGCAAATGTATTTACTTAACATTTATAATATTGTTTTTTGTTAAAAAATGCCAGCGTGATACGTTATCGATAGTTTCTACATGAACTTATGCATGGTGACACTATCACAGTTTACAAATGTATTGAATTATTCGTTCCTTCAATAAGTTTGTTCTCCTTTTAGGAGTTCATTTAAGATAACTGGGCTGATTATGCAACAGCGGTAAATTTCCTTTAGCTGCTCTGCCAGACTAGTCGAGTTAATTTAGTATTCGCCTCATAAGAGCATCCCTGAGTCGCGCATTAAATGTGAAATGATTGTTGTTGTCTTTTTTATTTTTTTAATTGAAACACAACATCCTTGACCAAAATATCTAATTTTGCTTGCTATCCCTTTATTATTGACCCTTGCATTCAATTCGAATAGCTTCTTGATATATACAAAAAATCCCAAACATTTTTGAAGACTGCATAATAAATTTGATAAACATTGTAGAGAACATTTATAGAAGATCATTTAAAATAATAAACTCAAATTTGACTTTGGTCATTATTTTTAAATTATATTTTACCTAATCAACAGTTATAATAGTAAAATAATTATTAACGACAAGATAAATCAATGCAGCCAAAAATAGTCATCATCTGCACGATTTACTTGTGAAACTGAAATACTGAAAAAAGAATTTTGTTCGAAATACTTTTACGTTTACCTAAAAATTTTTCAAGAATTTATTTTCTATCGTAAAATAACATGTATATATAAATTTTTATTATTATTACTGTTATGAAATGTTTTTCATGTTACTATTTATTTTAAATTTATTATGTGTGTTTTTTTTTAATTAATTCCTTATTGCAAATCTTGACTTCATAGCCACAAATGTCGGCAGATGCGCATTCTGATATTATCTTTATTGCCTTGTGCGTTTTATGTGGTTCAATTCCACACGCATAAATTTTAAATAACTAGTTTAACTAACTTAAAACAACTACGAGCCAATTTGTTTTCTACTTTAACTATGTCAACGCATTTTATGCACACTAACAACTTTTGGCAGCACGTTGCGTATGCGTAATATTCAAAACAAGAAACCTTGCCAAAAACAAGCAAAAACTTGAACAAAAAAACAGGAAAAAAGGTTTCTCATGAGCCACCAAATCATTTTTTTTTTGTTTTATGAGTAGATTTATTGCACACAACACAGTCAGGCTTAAAGCAGACCTTTATTTTGCAATATATAAAATTCAAACATGCCAAAAAACATATTTGCAAAACGAAAAAAAAAGAAAAAACTTATATATGTATCCATATTGAAAAAAAAAAACAGTACAAATTCATAATTCATTGCATTTAACGCGTACGCATTAAACAATAAAACATTTGTTGGCATATGAGCCAAAAGCTAAGCTAAGCTGAGCTTGGCACACAAGGCATGTTCCATGTGTGACTTCGGCTAGGCAGGCAGGTAGGCAGTTAGTTAGCTAGGCAGGCAGGCAGTTACGCATAGTATACGTACATATGTGCGTGTATGTATCTGTAGCAAAGCTACACCCAAGCCCCACACCCCACCATATCACACCGCAGCACACCAAACCACACCACAGTACAGCTCAGCACAGTTAACGCAAAAGCAAACGCACTGCAAATACAAATCAGTTGTGTAAATAATGCGTGTCACCAGTTTGACTTTTTAAACAGTTTTTTTTGGTTTTTTTTCACTGTTGGCTTACCAAACGCGTAAAAATTTGTCAGAAAAAAAAATACAAAATAAATAAAAAAATTATAACCAACTACAATAAAGCATTTTGATTAGCAGCTGCAAAAAAAAAAGCAAATGACAAACGCACTTTTTTTTAACGAAAAAAAAAAAAAATTTTAAACTAAAACATCAAACCAACAAAAACAACAACAATCGCATCATAGAGTGAAAAACAAAGGCAGCGCTAGGCAAAATTAAGCCAAAACGTAGCCAAACGCAACGCTAACAACTTTTCGATGCGTGTAGCCCTGAACATAACCTTGAATTTTTTTTAAGAGATTTGTTAAAATTTTTTTATCGTTTATTTTTTTTGGTTTTTTTTTTAGTAATAAATTTTTTTGTGTTGTCGTTTCCACGTTGTCTTTGTCGTTGTCGTTTTCGTTGTCATCGTCGTCAACGTCGTCTAAATGCGCTCGGCATTAGTTTGAGACGCAGCTGAAATGCGTTACGCACATGAGATCACACGGCGTCACTCGTTGCTGGGTTTTATGGCAGCCAGTTGGATTTCACTGTGCGCTGCAGGAGTTTTTGCTATTATAAAAACTTGTCTTACGAGAATAAATAAGTTTATATTTATTGAAAAAAATTTAAGTAAAAATTAAATAAAAGAATAAAATAAATAATAGGAATAAACAATTATTGTATACAATAAATGTATAGAATACACAAAAGCATTCATTAGTAAGAAATAAAAACAAAACAAAAAATTCTAATAAAATTGTATTAGAACAAAAGAATAAAACTTGATTTAAAAAATTAATACGAAAACATTTTTTGCTACTTTTCTGTAAAGTACAATACTTTTCGTTATATGCAAACTGTATTTTCTTCGTTTTCTTTCATTTATTCCATTATTTTTTTATTCAATAGGAACTTTATCTTACAATTACTAACAGCAATCTGTAGTGCATTCGAAATTCGTCTATAGACCTAATAAAATTTTCCCACTTGGCTTTGTTGTAATTTAGACCCATGCTGACTACGAAAATTAAGTTAAAAGATAAATAAATAAATAAAAGCGAAAAAACTTTGCAATAGATTTTTTCTAGCCAATTTTTTTTTGTCATTAATTTTTTTCCCTATTTTTTTGTGCTGCTGTCGGTTAACGCATAATTCTGCGTTCTTCCATTTCTAAATGAGGCATACAAAGTTAGCAACACACAATACAAAAGCACAACATTTTGGCTACAAGCATTTCGAACGCGGCAGTCGACGTCAGCCAACATGAGATCAGCCGCGTGCATGGAAATATATTTTTTGTCTGCTTATTGCCTGCTGCCTGCTAAGTCGCTGAGTCGCTGCTGAGTCGCTTGATTGTGTGAATAGCATAGACACGCATTAAATGCGTAAGGTCGGCGCTGACTTTGACTTTAACTTCGACTTCAAATTCAAATTTAATACGATGTCTACGTTGCGGCCGCAAGTCGTCGAATTTGTTATGCAATAACCGGTAATTAACAAGCGTTAGGCAAAAGACACCGACAAATGGCGGCGCGGCCGAGCGCGCACTGCTGACACTGCAGAGAGTCTCAGCACACGAGCAACAAATAGAAATACTTAAATTAAATTTTCACAGTGGTAAAAATACGCGTATTAACAATAAATCTTTCGTTGTGACTTCCGCATTTCAATTGGCTTATAATTAAAGTCTTAAATTTCATACTATTTATTTAAAAACAGAAGAACAAGAATAAGAAAACATCAGAATCCGCTTGTGTGCATTTGCTTAGCGTTTTTCATGCTGGCAACAGTTGCGTTTCCCCTGAATGTAGGGGATTGTATTGCAAATCTTGCACCTGAATAAGTTTACTCAAGCTGCAAACCATTCCAGTGCCCAAGGCAGCTTTTCGTACTCGCATGTGAAACAAAAGATCGTTTGCTCTCTGTTCGTCATTGCTGCTGCTGCTGTCGATGTTGTTATTGTTATTGCTGCTGAGCAAACGTCATGCTCTCTTGTTGTTGTTATACGTCTTGCGCTGCTGGCAAAATAATAATAAATGCGCTCTTCGTTTAAAAAAAAAAAAAAAAAAACAACGATTTGCATGCTTCGCATACTTATCGCAGGCGATTTTTTATTATTGTTGCTACTTTGCTAAGTTTATCAGTTTTATTTAACAATGCAGTTGTGCTTATTTTCATTTAAATTATGTTGAGTTCACTGTGCATTTCTTTTATAACATTTTGTCGTTAAGCAGCAACCAATAATTAATTATTACTTTTAATTTATGTTAATAAATTTGATAATACTTTTTAAGCATTTTGTGTGCTTTTTATTGCCCAGCTAATGCTTTGACAGTTTAACATAAACTAAAATTATAGCAACATTAACTCTTAGTAACATAATCTACTGCAAACTGCATAAATTTTCTGGCATTGTTTGCATAGCTTGCATATTTTGCTGAAGTCTTGCTGTATAGAAGCATGAATTCATAATCTACACCCACCAGTTTTGGCTCTTTTGTGCATAATAATTTTTATTAATGACAATAACCTACAAGAATGTTAAACATATTGTTTCATAGATGCATATGTACAATGCAAACGCATATTAATGTGTTTAAACAAATGATGCTTCTATATTCGTCTTTCAGATGTGATTTTAATGCGTAGAGGACGTATTCAAAAATATATATGTACATATGGATAATCAATTATTAGCAAATTAGCATATAAATGCTTAATAATTGTCAATAGTTCTGCAGACTGTTATAAATATGTGAACAACTGTTATGACATAGAAAAAGCGATGACAAAAATAAAAAAAAAAAAAAAAAAAAATACAAACACTACAAAAACCAAAAATTAATAATATATAACCACTATTTGATTTCATGTGAAAGTACATATGCATTACTGGGTATTAAGTATTCATTACCTTCAATACCTGAATATCTTTGCTTGCAAAAGCCCGCAGAAAGGCTTGTGTTCAATAGTTCAGCGGCCATTTTGGCTTTTTTATAGGTTTATTTATTTTTTTTTTTTTTGCTTGTCATTTCTCTGCAACGTTATGCATAATTTGAAAAATCCATTAAAAGGCTACACTTTGGCAGTGTCGAGTCAGCCAAGACTTTGGTTTTGGCTTGGTCTTGTGTTAAAGTAGTCAACTCTGCATAAGTTTTGATTGCCGCCAATGGTTGCTGTGTGGCGCCTATGCGCTATATAAGTAAATACGCAATGTGACTTAACCCACAGACTAACTAAAAATAAAAAAGGAAATATAACAACAACAATAACAAGATAAATAAAAATAAAAACACTTCCGCATACCAGCAGCAGGATGCTTACGCGCAAAGCACAAATGCAAGCACAAGCAAAACAGGCTACAAAGCGAGAACGAGAACGAGATCGAGAAGTGAAAAACAAAAGCCTACTCCTAACTGGGATTGCGCGAAAAAGGAAGCAAGAATCCTGGCGCCGCATACAAATACTCATGACGGTCATAAAAATGCTTAAATAAAGTTACGATAACAACAGCAAAGGAGCCAAGCAGCAAGTAGCAGCAGCAGCAGGAGCAAGAGCAGCAGCAGCAGGAGCAAGAGCAGCAGCAACATAGTTTTCATGCGTTCATGTTTTTAATCTGCAGGACATACAACTTGTGCTCGTACGCACGTATACTCAATCATGCCTTTGTTGCTTTGCTCTGCTCGACTCTGCTTGGCTATGCTTGACTGTCTGAGTATATGCGAAATCATTGGCAGGGCAGCATTGTAGACTGTATTATTGCATTTTATATAAGCAAGCGACAGTTTTATAGTTTGGCTTTGACTTCTTCAGCAGCGGCAATGGTTGGGGCAGCAAAGGCCACAAACAAAACTGCCTGTAAATAAAAATCTAGTGCACTAGGCGCGATACGCAGGCACTAGGTCGGCAAGTGAAAGTTGTTTGTTTTCGCCTATCCTTTCTTTTTTCATACTCTAATATTTTTTTGTTTGCTTAGTTGTTTAGTTGCTTGTTTGTGACATTTTTGTGTTGTTTAAGATTTTACTTGATTTTATTTTTGCTTTTTTTTCATTTTTTTTTTTTTTTCATTATTTCAGTCAAACGCACAACAAGGACAGAAGCAGCAGCAGCGGCAGTAGCAGCAAAAGTTGTTGTCGACTGCGACATGCGACATACGACATTCGTTTGGCGACGCCACTTGGCCATTAAATTGATAAGAAAATGTTCTTTCTGGCTCCAAGTGCAAATGGCACGATGAGACGCCATGGTTAGAAGCGGCAAATGGCAATGCCGTTACTCGTAGGCTGTTAACTGACGCCACTGATGCCATACGCTGGATAGCATAAAGACGCAGCGGCTAAGCAGATTCGACAAGGCAAAGGCAAAGCAAAGCAAGGCGATCCCAATGCCTTGCGCTATTTCAACAAAATGTTAAAAATAAATAATAAAAACAAAAAACCAAAAATTGACAGCAGCAAACAGCAGCCAGCAGCAGGCAGCAGCAGGCAGCAAAAGCCAGGCAAGGCACTCGATCTCATATTTTTATTGACAAAATGACATTTGTTTTGAAACTTGTATGCCTTTACGTGTTGTGCCTTTGCTTTCTTTTTGTACATGTATATATTTTTTTCACTGTAGCTGCGTATCCTTGTCAGTAGCTTTATTAACGCAGCAATTCTGATATGAGCCAATGGAACTGGCTAGCAGAAGCAGGAGTTGGGCTGCTTGCTTGGTTAAGCATATAGTGTATGTGTGTGCATGTGTGTGTGTGTGTGTATTACTTGTTATTGCTTATTTGCTTTGGAGTTACTTATGCGTTTTATTTCTTCTTGTCTTTTGTTTTGTACATTTTTTATTGTATTACATTTTTAGTTTCTTCGTATTTTTTTGGTTTGTTTTGTTTACTCTTGCTGCTGCCTGCCTGCCTGCCTGGGCTGGCTTCATGTGCTATTTTCGCATTACTTTTGGTCAATTGATTATGCTCAGCGCACTTCCTTCCTGCTTGGCCAGCAAACAACAACAACAACAGCACAACAGGCAGCACGCAATGGTGTTTGCCCTGTCTGTGTATGTGTCAATTGTGTAATGTGTTTTTGTTGCTTGACTTGACATTACAATTTTTGTATTTGACAGCAAATTTTTATTGCCTACAATGCCATTGCTAGCATTTTTTCTGCTTCTTACACTTTTTTTCATTTTTTTTTTTTTTTTTTTGGTGCTTTTAAGCTTTGACATTTATTGAAAGATTGAAGTCTTGTGTACGTGCACTGCGCGTCTGTCTCATTTTTCGATTTCTGATTTTGACTGAAAGTTTAATGGGAAATGATTTAAAAATATTTTCATTTTTTTTATTTGTGCTGTGAAATACGCTTGTAAACAATAACCAAACAACTGCTGTGACGCACTTAAATGTAATGCAATTAAGTTTTTTAGTAACAGAAATAACTGAGCTATGCTAAGATCAGTTCTATCCAAACGACTGCAATATCAAAACATAATGTCAGTATTAAGCAACCTTTGAAATTTTTGTTTGAAAACGTGTGTACTTTTTGGTAAATTGCTGTTTTTTTCAAAAACCTCTAGATATACTTCCTAATGTAAAGGTCTTTTTCGACTGCAACATATAAGTTTTTGCAGAAAGACCCACAAACTTTTGAAAAGAAAAAAAGTCCAAAAATGTCTTAAACAATAAGAATAGCTATGTTGTTTAAAATCCAGTCTTCTTTGAGCTTAAATAGTGTAAATTATTTTGAAAATTATCTAACTCATGATAATAATACGAGATATACTAACTTGCTTAGTTAAATCTGGCGGAGAACAAACTCAGCACGGCTAAGCTAGCAGGTAATCATCAAAAAGTTCATTCATATGTGGCGTCTTCAGGCCAGATCGTATTTTTAGGCAGCATAGCAGAGTAATGCGAAAAAATGAAGTGAATTTTTGTTGCACAGTGTAATGTGCAGGAACTGTCACGGAATGCATAACGTGTAATGTGTACAGTGTGGCCTCCTTATAATTCAACTTTATTAGCCTTGCATTACATTTGCTCGCAATGCTGACAGCAGCAATGCCTTATGCCCTAAATAAAAAATATTTGTAAAGGTAAAGACGCAATTTTGGCAACCAACCCAGCAACGCAATGGCAATTTAACATTAAGCCTAGCACTAATTACGCACAAGCGCCACGCGCTGCCAGCAAAACATGAAAAAAAAAAAATAAATAAATGAAAAAGAGAAGACAAAAGACAAAAGACAACCGCACGCATTTGCATATTTTTGGGACAGTCCATGCGACATTGTTCAATTATTTGAATAATTTCTGGGAGTAGCTACAAACTACACGAGGCAGCAGCTTGGTAGTGAAGCAGGCAACAAGCTGAAGGAGCTGAAGAGCTGAAGAGCTGACGAGTCAACGACAAGCATTGAGGTCATTTCAATAAGTACAAATGTCGAATTCTAGTCGAAAATAGTTAATGGAAACGCAATTTTGCAATAAAAACCACATTGTTCAGCCGCGGCAGCCAGAGTAGCCACAGCCAGGGCGGCAGCAGCAGCCGCAGTGTGAGGAGGAGGACGAGGAGGAACGGCAGCATTGGCAAAGTAATGGCAGTAAATGGTATGCGCGCATATTAATATAAAATAATAATAATGAAAATAGGCAAAACACACCCAAGCAGCGTCAAAGCAAATCGAAGCAAAATAACAAAAACAGAAACAAAAGCAAAGCCAAAGCAGGCCAAGACGCACGCAGACCGAACGCACTTTTCACTTTTTTTAGCTGCGCAACGCAACGCACTTGGCAAATTACTTAATTTTTTATTAATATGTATTGTTGTGGTTGTTGCTGCTGCTGTGGTTGTTGTTATTTTTGCTGTCGTTGTTGCTGTTTTGGCATAGCACCAAAAAAAAAAAAACAACACAGAAGGAGGTAAACAGTAATAATATTATTCTGCCGGCTGGCTCAGTCATGGGCAAAGTCACTATGCATGTTACTCAAAATTAACATTAAAATGCAATAAAAAAAAAAATCTTTTTTATTTATATACTTAAAAAAATAACAAAGCAAGAAGCAGCATAGGGAAAAGTAAATGTGCCTACACATATTAAAATAGCACGAAAGTAAAAATTTATGTTGAAATAATAAAAATCAGCAGTGGCAGTGACCAAGTAACCATTTGACGTGTGGGTTAGTGGCCAGTTGGGCCAACCCGGCGTATGTGCTATGCGTATTTTTAATACTTATTTCTTCCACCTTTGTTTAGTTCTTTTCGTATTGTGTTTCATTTTTTTTTATTACGCGCAGCTATTAACAATATTACACTAAGTTAGTGTGCACGCGTCACACGCTTACTCCTGTCACTTTCATTTTTCTTTTGTTTTTTTTTACATGCGTTGTAAATTCCTTTTCACTTTTCGCCTTTTGCTTTTGTTAGCGCGTCGCGTATACGCACTGCTGTGTGTCAGGTGTAGCATGCTACTTATTTGACACATTATTTCGTAATTTTTATGATTATTTTTTTACGCGTGCTTTCTCTTATATGTGGTTTATTTTTTGTTACCTTTTTTTTCTTTTTCGGTTTTATCCTTATAGAGTTTTGGTTTTGTGTGTTGTCCTATATGTTCGTGATTTATTGTCAGAATAGTTTTCACATTTTTTTATGACACTCGCCTCTTCTTCTTTCTCTTGGTTCTTTTTTTTTTAAATGCAAATTATTATAATTATGATTGCGTATATTTTACTGCTCGTTCGTTTCGTTAGAGTTTTATTTTTTCGTGCTTCCAGCCCAAGCCTGTAATGCGATAAAGCAGCAGGATATATAACATTAGTTCTACTTCTTCCTCACTTTGCTGGGCCATGTAGTCCATGTCCAGCGTTGAGTGCAACACACCCATTTGATTTATGAATCAAATTTCTTTGTTGCCTGCCTAGTTTGGCTGTTTTGCTAATCGAAGTGAATGCAAATGAGTTGAGCCTTTGCCTTTGCCGTTGCCGCTGGCGTGCGCATATATGACATAATTTCTGTTAAAAAAAGGTTGCTTATTAAAGCGGCAGATTGTTATAATGCGTCCTGCACGTCATTGTCAAAAGCACAGGTGATAAAATCTGAAAATGTTTAAGCTTAGCAATCTGCTGAAGAATCTTGAAACCAGATATTTCAATTCAAGCATATACAATTAGGTATGGAGTTATGATGCGGTAGAACATAAATGAACGCTGTGAAATTATTTTTTTATACATTTAAATAAAAAAGAATTAGATAATAAGCTTTAACTAAGTTTAAATATATTTAATTTTATAAATTGGTTGAAATATTAATATGATTTTAATTTATATCGAAAATATTATCTTTGTATATTTAAGAAATTGGGTAATGTGGTTAGTAAAGATGTCTTGGGTAGCTTTTAGCATGTTAGCATTTGTTCATCTTTTTGTTCAACTACCATCAGCATACAACTTTTTAGACCACGACTGTCGGGGAGTAAGTATTCACTGGATCCAAAAGAAAAAAAAAAAACAATTAAAAGCACATCAGAAATAAAACTTTCTTAAAAGAGAGGGTGATCAAAACCGATCCTACCAACTAAACGAATTCTTGAATTGGGTATGCAATTTAAACCAGAATATGCTTAGTTCGCAGACTGAGAATCTATATATGGATTCAATTTAAATTATATAGCTTACAGTGAAGTTTAAATATAAGACAATAATTTTTATATTCAAAGCCAAGTCCGGTGCAGTTTGTCTAAATTCAGTTATACCTTGGAGAATAAGATAGTTTAGAAAGAAAAGGACGAAAAATATTGTTATATATTTTATACAGCATACATAACACTTAATTTTGCTTTTAAATAGACTGAAAAAGACGACTGACCATACTCGTATTTGCAGTGCTGGGTATGTAATTACAAACAGCAAAAAACTTAATTTGCTACCTGCTATAATTAACAGTGAATATTTCTTTTATTTCGGAGACTCTGCAGATTTTGTAATTTTTGGCCACTTTCTATTCGGGCACATTCAATCACTTCAATATTGGAACCGAAACGACCACCAGCAGTGTAAAACCAATTTTTTCGCTGGCAAACTTAAAAAGCACTGCACACCTTCTGTGCTTTTAGATTAGACATGCCTCAACAGCATACCAGACTGAAGAAGAAGAAATATGACTGATTAGCATAAACTTGTAAAATCTAAATTACAAAGCCGCAAAATTACACGAACAACGACTTCCGCAATATGAATATACATAATAACAAAAATAGCAACAACATTAGGAAAATAAAACAAAAACCAGATTTTTATACAACAAATGCGGCGGGGCAGTGTTGTTGCGCCATCTTCTAAAAAAAAACGCACAAATGCCAATTCTTGAAAAATGAGAAAAAAAAAAATGAGTTTGCCTAATTTTACAAATAAAACGCAACAGGCGGAGACTACAACAGCAACAACAACAGCAGCAGCACAAATAAGAACAACAACAACAATAAAAATAATGGCTAGCGGCAGCCATGGTACATAAGGCAAAAGTGACCTACCATACAAAACTTTACATTCAACTTTATTTCGGTCTAAAGTTCTTCTTCTTTTTATTTTACTTGCTGTTGCTATTCTTCATGTTGTTGTTTTAATGCTTGTTTGTTGAAATGAGTTTTTTTTTTCGTTTTTGTTTTGTTTACTGTTTTTTTTTTCTTTTCTGCTCATGATCATTAATTAAAATGTTGATGGACCAGTTTTTTCTTCGTCTTTTGCGTGCGCCCTTTAGATATGTTTTTTTCCTGCTGCTTTTGCTGCTGTTGCTGCTGCTACTGCGCGTTTTCATTCTCCTATGCCCATGCATTGGCGTATAGTCTAAGAATACGAACGCATATGTACATACGTATGCGTATTCTGTGCAGTATAAGCATCTCTTTCGCACACATGGCCTTCGCATTACAACTAGAATTACAAAGCGCACAAGTGTCAAATACAAGAACAAAATTTGAAATGCTACAACAACAACATAGGGAAAACGAAAAGCAACGAGCAAAAATAGAGGCAGATCAGCCAGCAACAGCGACAGCCAAAGTCGGTGAAGACGTCGGCGTCGGCGTCGGCGCCGTCGACGAAGCATTGTGGATCGTTTGATTTTTTTAGGCAGCAGGCATTCGTTGCCTGCGGCACGTAAAGTAAAGTGAAGTGTATGTTGTTGTATTATGTTGTACTCTCATGTAAAAGCTATTGGCGGCGGGGAGACGAAACTTTTGCACGCACGCATTCAGTGCGTTTTTTATTGCTGTTGCTGGTTGTTGTGCTGTTTAATTTTTGTTGTTGAAGTTCTGCTCTGAGTCTTTGCAAATACAACGTTGCGATGATGAGGTAATCGTCATACGCATCGCAATGCGCTCTGCTCGTTCTAACGCTGTGTGCGCACTCGCCCTGTCGCACTCACGCAGCTTTGTGCGTGAATAATGCTCATTTGAGTTCTTTCGTATGCTTAATTTGTTTTTTGTTGAGTAAAGTTGCGCGGCTGCTGCTGCTGCGGCTGGTGATGCTGCTGCTTCTGCATGAGTTGTTCATTCTGTATGTAACAAAAAATAAATAAAATAAAACAAATTAAAAAAAAAAAACATACAACAAATAATCAACAACAACAATGCAACGCATTTAATGTATTTCTATTTTTTCTATTCCTTTTAGAATTTCAATTTTATTTTATTTTAGCTGTTTGAAAGATAATTGTTGTTTTTGTTTTCTTGGTAATTTGTAGACGCCGCACATCGTCTAGCTTCTAGCTTAAGGCCCTTTGACATGTCATAAATTTTACCTATACGCGTTTTTGTTGTTATTATTTTTAGTTTGTTTTTTAGTTAAAAAGATTAAAAAAAGCACTTCGACGAAATACAAAAATTTGTGCTGAAGTAAAAAGCTATTTGGTTTATTCTGCGTTTTTGAGGTGCGCAATTTTTTTTTTCGTTTTTTTGTGATTTGCATTAAACAATTTTTTATTTTTTATGTTATTTTATTTGTGATTTTTTCAAAGTTTTTTCCTACTTTTTTCTGTTTTTTGATACGTTTATTTTCTGTAACTAATGAAATTGAAGGTTATTTTGTTAATTTCTAGAACGATATGCCATTGATGTGTTGTGATTAGTACAGCTATGTTTTCACCATTTTGTAGGAAAAAAACTAGTAAAAACAAGCTAATAATCGAAAATAAATTAGCATAAAATTGGATGCCACTTGCCGAATACTCGTCTCGTGCTGCCTGCGCGCAGTTAAGCAGATGTCTAGTTTACTTAGTTTATTTATTTTATTAACAATAATTATAAGTTACTAAAATTTTATTCTTAGTTACAACATCGTCAATATTATTAAATTAAGATAGAAAAATGTTTTAGACTTGCTGTCATGGTTTAATATACACATCTAATTACAAAGTCGTTAGGTATCTAACTACATACCCATTAACATCTCTAACATACAAGTCCAATGAAATGAATTCACACTCTATAGTTATTGGTTAAATTTTGGCTATTTACAATTTTTTCTATGAAGCAATATTTATTAGTAATTTGTAATGAATCCATTAGTGTAATGAAAAAATCAAAAAAAAAAAAAGAACTTTGTATTGCTTTTTCCATATCTTAAATTGAAAAAAAAATAATACGACTGTTAACAGTTATAATGAAACCAGACATGTAATACCTTCAAATTTTCAAGTTTATTTGCTGATGTGCACCGCAGACACCACATTTTTAAACCTTTTATTCAAAACATCTCTAATAAGCGGACAAGAGAGATAAAACACAAGCCAGGAATTACCTATTTAACTACTCTCATTGATACTATTATACTCATCGCTTTTTTTCCTTTCTCTTACTACTAAACACAAACACTACTTTGCGTGCTCAGCAAAGGACAACATACCATATTTTGCGGATTGTTTGGTGGCAAGTCTAGAGACTATTCGAAAAATTCATACAACTTCAAACAAATTGTCCATTTAACTTATCTTTTAAGAGATGATTTTGTAGTATTTAAATGCATAAAGAAGGCATTCCAAGTTAAAACAGTCGACTATAACCAAATATTTGTAACCAAAGTAGACTGGTTCACTATTATTTTTGATAGAATAATGATCATCCTCATATCGGTATATATATAATTAAAGAGTAATTTAATTTAAAATAAAAATTGTTTATCTTACCATAAAAAAAAAACAGGTCCCATGACCGGACATAACCACCAAAACTTTCGATGTCCGGTTATGTGAGATTTTGCTGTATATTTAAATAAATACGTGTATATATGTCTGTCCAAAAATAACGAAAACAACTTAAAACAGATGTTAATTTATCAATGCAATGGAATGGATCATATTGTGCAGATTATCTTTTAGCCAAGCCTCACCAAAATTAATTTAATTTTTAATTTTTAATCATAATCATATAACATGTCTGAAAAAAATTCAGTAAATTTAAGGAATACGGAATTTAATGGAGTAAGCGATCAAAACTACATAAATCAATACAATTCTTTTAAGACAGAAAGCTAATAAAATTTATTTTGTTATATAAACAAATTAATTGGCTATAATTCAAACTAATTTAATGAATTATATATTTTATGAAAAAAAGCCAATAAAATACGTTTCATTTCTTTAAGCGATTGCTCGTTCTCATATTGTATCATACAAGCAGCCAGCGCAGTTTTCATTAGAGAATTATTTTTTATTTTGTTGTGATTTCAAAAGCAGAAAAGCAAATAAATTTTTCATGATGAAACCTCGCCGCGACACTTTGACTGTTACAACTAAAAATAAAGCAAAAAAATGAGCAGAATACCAATAAAAACTAACATTGAACCAATTTCGAACCGCAAATGTCAACATTTTTTATATTTATTTTATTTTTATGCAAAAGGAAGCAAATAGACAGACAGACCGACTGGCAAACAGACAACAGACAAAAACAGTCAAACAACGCAGGAGGCAGCATCGTTTGCCTGCAAACATTCGGAAGAAAGACATTTAAGAGAATTTTCTGCGCTTTTCAGCACTTTTCAGAATTTTCTTTATTTGTTTATTATGCATAAAATGTAAATGAGCAGCAAATAGGCTGACGCAAAGTTTTCTTGTACAGCATCGCACAGCACTGCACAGTGGGCAGAGCGGAGCAGCGCACAGCGCGCGTCTTCGCTTTCATTGCCGCTTTTTCGCATTTGCGGCTGCTTTGTGTTGTACATGTCTTGGAAAAAAAAAATAAACAAACAAACCAAAAAACAAAACAGAAAAAAAACCGGAAGAATTCAATTGAGTGTAACGTATAAAACAACAACAACAAGTACAACAGTAGCAAATGCCCAAAGAAACGACAATAATAAGCATAAAAAAAAAATAAGAAAAGAAAAAAAACGCCAGCAGCAAAGATCCAAGAGGCACGCAAATGCAAAAAATACATCGAAAATATAATAAAACAAAATTCAAGCGAAAGTCACAAAAAGAGGAAAATATGAAAAAAAAAAACATTTTATTAATTTAAAATTTTGACAACAAAAACAATTTTAAAAAAATTCATTCCTTAGCATGTAACAAAGCAAAATATTTGCTAAAAATTTATAGGGCGTTTATGTGCTGTAAAAAAGAGGAAAAAAAATCAACAAATCACAGATAATAACTAATAGTTTGCTAAATTAGCCGAAAAATTAGGCCCCCATACGCTGTAACTGACCGCTATTGTTGTTGTTGTTGTTGTTGTAGCTACTTCTAATGCTGCTGTTAACATGTTTAGGTTAAATATTTGCCATGGCGCATTCTTTTTAGTTCTCTTTTAGCGGACAGAACAACAATGGCTTTTCCCACGCTTGCAGTTTTCCTATCTAGGCTCCAGAACTAATTGCAGATTAATGATTTATGCCAAATATATTACAACTATTTTCACCCGAGCGTATAATTTGCGGTAACTTTATCTACTTTAATTTTCATAAATTTTTTTATTTCATTTTTTTGCACATCTTCAATTTACATCATTATTTTTGTTGTTGTTGTTTCTTTACCTGCATGTAACTCGCCAAACTCAATCAATCATTTTTACAAGATAAATAAAGCAAAGCCGCTTATTAAGAAAAAACTTATAAGCTTAAACCGCAACTTGGATAAACTCTTTTTCTATGCGCTACATATATAGATCCGGAGTATTAAAACTAACTCCCAGTCGCTCTGATAGAGGCTGATCTCAGCCTTATGAGATAGATGTCAAGCATTGGATCACTGAATTATTCCTCACCTTACAGAAGGTTAGTTTGTGCGCTTTTTATATAAAAGAACTGTACACAGTACGCGAAGAAGTGGTTCAGGGTTAGAAAAAACAAATTATTATATCATCCGAAATTCAATATGCGAGTAGTTACCAGTTTCGTTTAGGTCAATTACGATAAAATTATTATTTTCTTAAAAATGGATTTCTTCAATTAAAAGAAGGTGCATCTAATACTTGCATATCCAGAATAACCATCAAACTTAAGATCGGTAGAACATTAGATCTCAACTTCAAAAAATTCAAGTGATGTTGTAAAATATGCAATGAGGTGGTAACATTTCCAGCGGAAAGTTCGGAGTTTCAAAATTTACCTTAATTCGACAAAGATGACTCAAAATTCATATCAATAGCAAATGATATAAAAGTTCTGAATTCGTTGAATGGTTAGCTGCAGATATTATTTTAAATAAATTAATCTTCACTTTTTATTTGAATCTTTCAATATAGCCGCATCGAACTACTCACCAATAAAATGCATTACAAACCTCATGACAAGGCGTGCATGCCTTACCCCAATTGTGCGCATTGGGCTCCCCTGCAGAATAAAAAAAAATCATCACTCAACTTACTTTGCTCGCACGCTTAACTTTTGCTAATTAGTTTTTTCCGCAGTATTCGGTATGCTGTAAAATTAATGAATTTTAATAAAACATTTTTTCGGTTGATTTATTTTTTGTTTTTGCTAAGCCCTTAGGCATGCATTATAAGTGTTGGCAAAACGAGGCAAGCAGCCAACGCGGCATGCGCACTCGCTCGCACCTGCTGCCCAGTCAGCCGAAGTGTGTTTGTGTTTGTATTTGCTGTTTGCATTTGCATTTGGTTTTTGCGTGTGTTCTGGTTTTTTTTTTTTTGCATTTGGTTGCTTATTGCAAACACTACACGAACAACGCAACAACAACAACAGCCATAAAAGTGCATTTGTGTTGCCTTGCGTTATTATTGTTGTTGTGGCTGTGCTTATGCTGCTCATCGCTTTGCTGTGCTTTGACTTGGTCACATGCAAGCGCACAAGTGCGAATAAAGTTTGCTTTTTTGCCTGTTTCGTATCTTGTTTGCGCTTGTGTGCGTGTGCATATATGCGCTTTGTGGCTTTGACGAATCAAGTGCCTCCAAAACTGGTATTTGCAGTTTGCGCGAAAATGGCGATCACCGATGCATGAAATGTACATTTTGAAAATCATTGGCTCTGATTGAAGTGCTGTCGCATGGCCCGACTGATTTGAGTGCATTTTGATTTTGATTTGGCTGAGTGCATCTTTTGGCTGAGTGTCTGCTCGTTGCTGTTTGCACAAAAATACACTTTCGAGATTTTAATGGATTCGCCTTGGCCCTATGGTCCAGCGCTATTGACATGTTTCAACTTTTTCATTTAAATGCTGCGGCAAATGCCAATGCAATGCCAAAAATAAAATAAAATAGGTTGATATAAGGTGATAAATGTTGATTTAATTCTACTATAAAGTATTTGGCAAAACTTGAAATACTCTTGCATGCAATCCAACCTATACAAATAAATTAATCAAATTCAGGCTGATGACTTAAACTTGCACTGACGATAGTGTGATATACGTGTACATTTCGAAAATCAATTTGTCCAACAGAATAAAAACAAAACGAAAATTCTATGTTAGAGTGTAGCTCAAATATAA
Source organism: Stegana nigrithorax (assembly GCA_037044495.1). NCBI lineage: Eukaryota > Metazoa > Arthropoda > Insecta > Diptera > Drosophilidae > Stegana > Stegana nigrithorax. Next base: position 256,781 of record JBAMBQ010000844.1, on the reverse strand, counting down.
AATCATGCTTACAATACTTTGCATACTCTATCAAGGGCGTATTCAGGGGGGCAGGGATATTTTTTTTTTTTTTATTAATTTAATTTAATTTTTTCGAATAAAGAAATCAAATAATTTCTTTCTCTAGTATTATTAAATTTTTTTTTAAATTGTCTTTTTTTGTTTCTTTTAGTTTTATTAGTTAAAGAGATATGATTAACCATGAATATTCCTTTGCAATCATAAAATAATGCCAATTAAATAAATCGAAACATAAATATCAATTTAAATTCATCAAAGGCCGCAAAATTACGCATTAACTATTAATAAAATAGCATAACAAAAAGGACTGGAGTGAAGGGAACCACTGTTGTCATGGCATATTTTACATAATACTCAAATAATGACTTCTACTTGAAATAATGTAAAATCACAGATACAAGACAGCAACAGCAAAACAGAGACAACCAGAAGACAAAAAAAAAAAAAACATAAAGTACCACAATAATAACAAAAGCTACTAAAGGAACAACAAAGCAATAAAAAAAAAAACAAAAATAAAAGGGTTCAAGGACATTTTACACATCATTTTTTACTACCTTACAAAATGCCGCAAACACGTCGCAAAGGACGAAATAAAAATCAAAAGAAAAGTTGAAAAAAAAACCAAAAAAAAAAAAGAAATCTTTAAAAAAAATGAGAAGCAAATCAGAAGCGCAAGAATTCAAGCATTCAGGCAATCTAATGTAATAATCTTTTGTGCTCTTGTTCGCTTTAAGAAAAATCGCTTAAGGATATTCATGAAAAAAATAAGTAAAATAAATCGCTGTGGCATTTATTGTTCCTTAGGTAGTCGCTGCCACTGCCACTCGCTGCTGACGCTGGCGTCGCTGTCAAGAGTGCCGTGGCTGTGTTAAATGCGTTATTACGCATAAACTTGTTTCTTGTTGTTGCTGCCTCTGCCAAAGGACATACGTACTTAAGTAAGTGAGAAAGGGTAGCAGGACATTTGACTTGCTGCCACTGCTGCTGATGACGCTACTTTTATGTTTTCTTCCTTTTTTATTTGTATACAGTTTATTATTTTTTCTTTCTGTGTTATTTTTTTTTTATTATTTTTTTGTGGTAGGTAAGCAAGGTAATTTAGTATAAATCGATTATTAGGTAAATGAACTCATTTGCATGTTGCTTGTTGTTGTTGTTGCTGTTATTTTTGTCGTTGGCGTGTGAACTGTGTAGCACATGGCTTGGCGCATTTAAAGCAATAAAATATTAATGAAAAACGTAATAAAGTTCTTTCTTCATCCTGTAAGTAATGAATTGCCTACAACCGGCACTTGCATGTGCTACGCAGGCTTAAAGCTCAACAAAAAATGAATGAAATATTTATTTGCAAGGACTTCAGTAGGGTTACATTCATTATTTATATATACTTTAAACATGTGACCAACAAACAATTTTTAAAGAGGTGTATACAATTCATATGAAAAGCAATCGTGTCTGCTGCTTTGAGTACGCGATGGGCGATACTTATTCGAAAAGGCATCTGTGCATCGTTTATTTGTCTATAAATCCAAGCAAACAATTACATATACGACTACATACATATTTCTGTATTGCCAAGTCATTAAATCGTATTGATTTATTGAAAAATAACTTAAGTATTTTAATTACAGTTTCGTGTAACTTCTATTCGAAGAATGGGATCTGTCGTTCTGGAGCACCTTAAAATACTTAGCCCATCGTCCTTCAATGCTGGTACCGCAGAGTTAGAGAAAAGAAAGGGCACTATGAATATGAATAAACTATCATCAGCGAATGCCTTTGAAGCAAAATATTTAAACTGTCAAAGAAGTTCAATATTTTAAGGAATTCTTGATGATATTGAGAATTAATAACAAGAAGTTTGCTAATTCTATAACAACTGACTTTTAACCAAACCGAGTATACTAGTTACATCTTGAGCTGAGTAAAAATTTGTGGCTTTAAGCATATTGACTTGAAATAGTAAGAATCAGAAGACGTTTTTCTTAGTTTTGTATGAAGTAGTCAAAAGTTTTTTTTGCGTAGAATTATTCATCTTAAAGGCCGGGAAGAGCTTCTGCTTAAATGTATCAAACTCTAATCTGGTTAATTTTTGTCCTTCTCAGTCGGTCTCAGTTTTTCCAACATTGTTATTGAGCTTCTTGTAATTAGCTGCGGTCATATAAGTGACATACATGGGCCATTCAACAGCAAATCTATACACATCTGCATTGACAGTAGTGAGCTGCCAACTGTGTGATGGCACATGCCATACTGCGAGGCCGCATAATGCACACCATTATTATCGGCACAGACATGCGTCCACGCGTGAAGGGGTACAATGTGGCGGCAAGTGGCAAGTGGAAGGGGACGGGGGACAGGGGTAGGCGCATTCGAGTTGCGCAACTTTACCTAATGAGGCAAGCGGCAAACCAAAAAGTAGAAGAAGCGACAGCACACTCGTACACAACAACAACAACATTAATATATAAATAAAAAAAAAAATGGAAAAAAATGAAAATCATGCACTGCGTGAGCTTTTATTTACACACACACACACACAAACACATACGTCCATATGCGTGTGTCTGCATTTGCTGCATGTCGCTTGTGCTTGCGTGTAGATTTTCGTTTTTTGTGTTTTTTTTTTTGTTATTTTCTGTGATAATTTTTTTTCTAATTTATTCGAAACGAGCGTGAAAAGCGTGAAAAAACAGCGCACACAAACACTCGCAGGCCAAACTGTGTTTGTGAATTAGAGCAAAGCAGCATTTTTTTTTTTCGGAGGGTTAAAAAATTAGGTCATGCACGCAACGCAACATAACGCGGCGCATCGCATCGCATCGCATCGCAGCGCAGCGCAGCACAACGCAGCGCATCGTACAGCAACGCGTACTGAGATGCGTAGATACGTAGATTCTGTGCTGCAGATACGCAGATACATGCGCATTTACTTCTGCGTTGCTGCTGCCATAGAAATTAGTTTGAGTTATTTGGCCGTGGACGGAAAAGCGCACTTATTTGTGTTTTTTTCTTTATCTTTGTTATTGTTGTTGTTGGTGTTGCTATACGCTGCGCATTTATTTATGTAAATTGCGCGGGAGTTTACTCGTTGTGTTTGTTGTTATTGTTGTTGCTGCCATTGTCGCTGCCCGATTTGTTGCAATCATTTTCCATGACTGCAATTCTAACACAATTTTTCTATTTTTCTTCATGTCTTTTTTTTTCTGTATTTCGTAAACTGTGCCATTGCATGTTTCTGTTATGTATGATATTGTTGTTGTTTTAAGTCTTTTGGCTGCGGTCGATGTTGCAATGTTTCTTTATTTAGGCTTTGATCTCTTGTGCGTGCGCCAGTGTGTCACTGTGGGCCTAAATGTGTAATGCAGCCTTGCTGAAGTTTGTCGAGATGTGTTTGAGAAATACGCAATAAATTTTTTGTTAATGATTGACGTTTGGAATTGCACTCGTGATGAATATGCTGGCTGGCTTGTGAAATTCTTTCAGTTAATATTTATTTGCATGTGGTATAAGAAAAGTGAAGAAAAAAAATCTTAACAAACTGTAATAATCAAGAAATGCTTACAAAATAATTAAACAAACAAATAAAACACTGAAATATACTGAAACAACATTTTTATAAACAATATTTATGAGCAAAAATGTTAAATAAAAATATAAAATAGTAATTAGTATACTCTCTTGTATTCGTGTGTAACATTTCTTTTCCAATCTATACCCAAAAAGACATTTAGGATACAAAGCAGGAGATATCTTTTTTGGCAGTCTTTTCCCTGTTCCGTTTGGTATTAAAAATGTTATTCATTCATCTGGTATCTGGATCAGTAAAGTGTAAAAATGTATTCCTTTTCCATCTATGAACGACGCTGCTTAAACCGAAATGTTCTTAAATTCCTTGTTCGGCCTTAAGACCGCCTCATGCACCCAAGACCCATCTCAACTGCTCCAAAATAATTGCCAAAAATGACTGCACACTATGTAATATGTGCTGCAATTATAGCAACAACACGGGACCCACCCATGCCGCGAAAACCCTAAACAGAAACAATAACATAGCCACAGAAACGCAACGTACGGCAATGATATCATCTTATCTAAAACGAAAAAACCAATTATGTATGTCCATGAAAAGAACATAGATACAAATGTGTCTATGCATATAAATTTGTACATACATACATATGTACAAACATACACAAGTAACATGTTATGTACATATACATATGTATAAATATTATGTAGATTGCGTATAGGAGCATTACACAAACAACATTTGTGCAATATGAAAATTCTTATGAAAAAAAAAAATATTTTTTTTTTAATATGAATATAAGCAAATAAGCGCCAAATAAAAAAAGAAATTGAATAAACAGAAATGCAGTATACATAAAAACTTGCTATGTGCTGTGCTTATAGTGAAGACATTTGCGGGTATGTGTATGCAAGTCGTGTTATATAAAACTATGTGCATGCGTGTAAGTATCTAAAGCAAAAAAAAAAAAAAAACAACAAAACAAAAAATTCAAAAACAGCACAGTACATAACAAATAAATGCTAAAATTTCACACACAAAAATCAACAACAAAAACAACAAAAGCACAAACAGCAGCAGAAAAAAAGGAAAAAAAACCAAGAAAAAGCGAGAAAAAAAACTGAAAAGAGCTGAAAATGCGGCCTCGGGTTTTTGCCTGCACTTCGCACTGCGCTACCCGTCAGCTCGCAATGAAGCTTTATTCGCATATGTACGTTTTGCGCTGCAAAAGTGCGTTTCTACGCACACGCATTGAACAACAAAAACAAGCACACACACGACAACAACAATAATGCTAACATAAAAAAAAAAAACAAAAAAGACAACAACAAACACGGCAAACGAAGCAAAGCAAAGCATAGCAAAGTGAAGCGAAGTGAAGCGCATCTGTGGAGCTGCGGAGGAAATGGTGGCGTCAAATATGGAGCAAAGCGTACAGCGACAGCAACAACAATTACCGAAAACTTGTGTGTAGATGATAAGCAACGAAACGCAAAAATATGCTCTTGTCGGCAACGCAATGCGTGTAATAGCCTACGTTCGTGGGCCAGCGCGGTGGCGACGGGATGCAATGTGTGCGCGGCAACCGGGCACTGCGAACGCCCGAACATTGTAGGCCCATGCGTCGGACGCACTCAAACGAATTCTGCAATGGCGTCCGCTGTATTTTAAATGGCAAAATACGCAATACACGCAACGAGAGCAACGTCGTCGACTGTATGCGTTGGCGAGAGAGAAGAGTGTGCGAAGACGACAACGACGCAGCAGCAGCAACGCACACGCACTATGCGCATATACATATACGGCAGCAAACTGCGTACATTTGTATGTATGCATGTACACAGCTACATAAGCCCACACGCATTTAATGGCCTGCATTTGTGTGCGTTTTTTTATTTTTTTCTTTTCTTAGTTTTTTTGTTTGCTTTCTGCGGCTGTGCTGCCTTTCTTATTGGTTTTTTTCGTGCCGACAACAGCAACAACAAGCACAAGCAGAAGAACATGCGAAAACATGCGATGAACGTTCATGTTGGTACTTCAAAGCTACAACGACCATCTTCGCCACTGCTGACTGCAACAACAACAGTGCAAATAATGAGAGTAGCTCCATCGAACAACAACAACTACAAAAACGCAACGGCGCCATCATACAAAACATGCAAAAAAGAGCGCATGTATGCGTGAGAAACTGAAATGCAAAAAAGAATTCAACGAAAGGAAACCAAAAACCCGCACAAAACAAACGAAACGCTATTTGAGAGCGACAGCAAAAGCATAAAAACGCAGGCAAAAGCAAAAGCAAAATATTAACAACAGCAACAAAAGCCACAAGAAGCACAAAAACAGCAGCACATACATACATATACACAACGACGGCTATTACTGCTATTACTACTATGCAACAACAACTTAACGACGCCGCTGCGCTGCCGCTCTCCACGTGTTTGTTCGCATAATATTGCGTAAACTTCATTTTTGTTATTGTTGTTGCTCGTTTATTTTTTGCGTCGTTTTATTTTATTTTCTTCTACATTTGCTTTGCTATGTTCCGCCGCTACTCTTTATATGTTCTTCGCGCTTTCGTAATACATAGCCGAGCAGAGCGAACGCTTTATATTTGTAGTTGTTGTATCGTTCTGTTTTGTTTTTTCTTGCATTTCAGTTTGCGAGCGCGAAATTTTATATGTGAACTCAAACAGTATAACTTGCAGTTGTGCTCTCAGTGGCGCTAGTTCTCTGTTTCGCTCTGTCTCTTTCGCACGCAAATCTACGTAAGAAAAACTTACCATTGCAAATTGTGTTTGATTTTGTTTTTGTCCTCTTTTTATTGTGTTTTTGGTTTCTTGTGTGTTTGCTGCTCTTTGAAGAATTATCAGGTTAGAGTGAGCGAATTTTCTCTTACTAGGTGATGACGATGCACGGCTGCCGATAAAATCGAATTCGCAGATGAATCGTCCAACTAATCGTCGATTCAAAAACCTCCTAGGGTGCCATATGACTCGGCCGTGAATCGGCCGTTTTCGTACTTCTTCTTCAAAACACGTTTAAACAGGGTCATATATATCGTAGGTTTTGTTTGGCATTTTGAGGCGCTTTTGTAGGTTTTTTGCTTTGTATTATTTTTAATTGTCGACACAATAGATGTGAAAATTTCTGGCATTACATTGTTTTCTTTTGTATTTTTCTGTTACAATGGTTAGATGTAAAGAAAAGGATGTTAATTTGTTTTTTGTTTGAAATGACATTTTTTGTGCAGATTAAGTTTATTCTTTGATTAGACTACTTTGTGGCTATTCATGTGGCCTTTCTTACTAGTTTAACTAACAAGCTCATTATAATGTGGGAAAGTCAATATTGAAACACTGGAACATTGCACAGCTCATATGTTAAAAATAGAGAACGTAAACAAATTGAGCAAAGCAAAAAAGATAAGAATTTCGGCAGCTTAAAACTCAGTTGGTTGAAAGAACTTAAACGCCACACAAATCCCTCAAAAATAATCTATGCAATACTTAGTAATGCAAATTAAAAGTTCAAAAATAAAACCTTATTAGTCTCAATAGACTTCAATACAACATGCTCATTTATTAAAATAAATCCATCGAAAAGTTAAGCAAATAGAAGAAATCTCATGATTGCGAAAGGAATCTTTCGTATTATGTACCTCATAAATGGTCCTTGGCATGAGTGACGAAAGAGAACCTTAGTTTTCTATAGTGCGTTTATAATCATTTAAATGTGCAATGTTAATAAATTTTTATGTAATTCCGCTTCGTCTAAAACATTTGCTAATTGTTAGACTTGCGTCCAGAAAGAATGTCACTGCACTGGTGTATGCCGTGATTTTTCCATTACTCAAATGCAGCCACAAACTCGTACTTATTTACTGAATCCTTTGTGTATAACTTATGCAAATTGCATAGAAACGCGACTCACAAGAGCTTAAAACCCACCCCAAACAAGGCGCAGCTCAGTGCATATACACACAGCAGAGCCAAGGCACATGCACACAGGCTGGAAAATTTACATTGCAGTCGCAGAAAATTTAACCTGAGCAATATTAAATAATATTTTGGATAAAAGAAATAATTAGACGTAAAAAATAGATAGTCCCAAAAAGCCTACCTATGCGGGCTTACCGAGGCATAATAATTACTTTGATTGCCTTTTTGGATTGCATTCCAATTGGATTAACACAGAAACCATTTATGGAGTTTGTGAACTTTGCCAAACAACTCGCCGAGTCCGGCATGCACCCACAGTGTCTGCGAGCCTCACACACTGACAACTGACGAACATTTACTTGTGTCGCCACATATACATGCTCAGTGTCGGCTGAATTTCGGATGGCTTAGGCCCGCAGGACGACGATCCGATCCGACTTTCTCTCTATTTGCCTCTTGCTCTTGCTTACGTATCTTAGCTGAACAAGAACAAACGAGTAAGCGAGAACGCGAATAAGCGAACTTGCGAAAGTAAAAAAAGAAAAGAAAAACAAACACAAACAAGTTCTAATACAAATTCATACAAGAAATGCGAATAAACGCCCCAGTATCGCACTCGTGTTCATTCTTACACTCACATTCACTTATGGGCGCATATGAAAAATCTGCAACTGCAACGCACACAAACGCAGCACACAAGCAAAAGCAAAAGCGAGAGCAGAACACTCGCAAACACAAAATTACACATTCACCAATAAAGAAAACAAAAACAGGCTGCAAACGCAATACAAACAAACGCTCGCTCACATAAGAACGTTAAATAAACCATCGTGTGTTCACACACATGCATATATATTGCGCGCATTCTTATTAGCCGACGCAGCTGCGACTTTGCAATGATGTCGTGTTTGTTGTGCTTGTTATGCTTGTGTTGTTTCTATTACGACTGTTATTATTGCGCTCGCCGCTACTCTCAGAGAATGAGAAAGAGAGTGCTTGCTATCATGGTGGTTGTGATGCTCTCACATCAAAAAGCCACTCTCTGGAGAGGAAATATTACCAAACCATTTTGAACTCTCTGGCAGACTGAAACACCCGTGGGTTTCGATACGAGAGAGGAAGTTTTGTATGCAAATCGGCTCTCTAAGTAGAAGTGCCATAGATGAGAGCGCAACTAAGCACACTGCTTTCCGTGCTTTTCGGTTAGAAACGCAATTTTTGGAATTTTATTCGGCACTAGGTTTCGGGAGTGCTCGCAGCTCGCAGCGGCAAGCAGCAGTGTTGTGTGCATTCGTAACGTTTTACTAAAACAAAAACAAAAAAAGTATACAATATAATTTCTAATTAAAATCCAAATAGAAAAAAAAAAAACGAACGAAATTCATAAATCTAGAACAAACGGTCCGGCAAAGAAACAACAACAACAAAAGTTATCTACAACATAATTGGTAAAAGCCGCGAAAATCCGATGCAAATGCGAATGCAAACTTACTAAGAAATCCCGTACAAAATTGTACAAAACGCAACGGCAGCAGTAAAGCATTTAAGCAACAACAAAAAAGTGTGCAAAAGTGTCGTTACTCAAAAGAATTGCATTGCGTACATTTCCTTTATAATTTCTTTTAATTTTCGTTTTTCCACTAATTTGTTCAATTGAACCGTTGCAGTGTGCGTAAAAATTATGTTGAGGTAATAATCATGTGTTTATGTAAATAAATATTAATTATGTTTCTAAATTAGCATAAGCAGAACGCGCTTATGCGCCTGGTTCCGAGTAAATAGTTAGTTAGCGGTGTCGCGCGTATTAGGTTAAAAACGAAGAGTCCAATTGGAATTGTGTAAGACATGCAACTTGCCACAGTGCAGTCCCAATAAATGGATAATAGTTGCTTAAAAATTTCAAAAGAAAAAACAATATATGCGTATAAATATACTATATAAAACTATAAATAAAACTGGACAGTGCTTTTTAAACTTGGCAAATAAGTTTATATAATATATATAAAAAAATATAGACAAAACTCTAAAGTAAAATTTAAAAAAAGCATACAATATAATAAACAAAATATGAAGTGCCAAAAAATATATGCAAAAATATTGTGTTTTAAAATGCTTATATTTATTTTTTGTTGTTATTTAATAAATGTTTCAAATAAACGTCTTAGATCATGAAAAGCAAATCTAAATGCTAATGGAAATTGCATGCGAATTTCTAATTAAATCTACACAATAAAAAATTTCAAATCAAATTGCATAAAAATACGACAAAAAAAGTTTATAAGTAACTTAAATAATAACAAAGTAAATTTAAAATACAAAGTTTTTGTAAAACTAAAAATATCTTGAATTATTTTTATTTTTGCATGTACCTATAGTATGTGCTGAAAGTCAAAATCACACAGCTGAGAGACGCAACTTAGGGTGAATGTTGGTTGGTTGGTTGGTTGGTTGGTACCAGGTTTGCAAAAAAGAAAAAAATAATAAAAATAAAAAACAAATCGTGCCTAATTTGAAAAGTGACTTGAGTTTGTTATAAGAAAAAATAAAATTGTGACATTTGCATATAAAAAATAAAAAAAGTGTATAAAACCTAATAAATACACCAAAATGGTTTTAAGTTTGAAACAAATTTAAAGAAATTGATAGAATATCATGTTAATAAATGCATTCAACTATTGCTATCGCATATATATGCTTATGCGAATATGTATATATCAAAATAGGAACTTTTTTTGAAAAATTATAACTGCATATGGATATAAATAACCACAGTAAAAATTTAAATATAAATAAAAATAGGAATTAATATAAAATATTGTGTCAGACATGGTAAACGGTGAATTCCGGATATATAGCTTATAAAATTTCTTCACACATTAAAAGCAATATAAAAGAAGAAATAAAATAAAAAATGTTAGTAAATACTCAAGATAGGAAAAGTTCAGTTGAACACATTATGTTAGAGCGGACACAGAATACAATTCGAACCTAGATAAGCTAAACACCTGTTTAAGTTCATGCTTTTCATACCTTTTAAGACATCGACAGGATACATACTGTAGAATATAACTATGCTCAACACAGGCATACACGTTTGTAAGTTAGAGATACGGGAAGCAATAATATTAACAAAGCCGGCACATATTGTTGGATGTCCGACAACTGAAACTGTAAAGTTTTGGAGTCTCAAATGGGTTATGACGGTTAGGCGCAAAATCTGAAAAAATTTACATATAAATATTCTGTCAAATATAAAATGCAACCTTCACTTATGTGCATTACCCGACACTAACAGAAATCATTGTCATTTATTAATCTCAAATATTAGTAGGTATTTAAAAACAAAATAAACAATCCTATTTGGTGAATATTTTATAAGATTTATAAAAAAGGTTTGAAGTTCTATTATTATTATTCAATGCAGTCCTTAGAAGTTAAATGTAGTTACATGAACTTATTTTGTGTCTGTTCATGTGCACATATATGTGTGTACATATGAAATGCTGGGGTTGCTGGATTCATAGCGCCGCATGAGATTTGATGCTTGTAACCACTTGAAATTATTCCAAAAACCGTTAAAAAAAAGAAGAAATATTTGTTTATTTCTGCGATGGGCATTTATTATCGTTAATTAAACAATTTTTATTTTTGTTGGGCAAAAGCAAACTGCAAACTAATACTTGTAAGTTTGAAGCAACCCCCGCCTTCCCTTTTCAATTGTCACATAGTTTATGTAAGGTTTACTCGCTCGCACAATTGCGGCATTATGTAAACTGCATAACTGTAAAACAAAACATAACAAGCCTAACTGTAACAAAAGCAGCAAATATGGCAACACCAAATGTTATGCACTCAGGCTCATAAGTAAATACATAAATACGTCCTTATATAGGCATTACAAATAATCAGCAAACAAAAGACTCAAGAATTTGCTTGGGTGAATGAGTAACTAAATAATGCATAAAATGAAATGATGAGTAATTCTGCACAAGTACAATATGGGAACATGTTTAATTGAGTTTTTTACATGCAAATATATACATAAATTAATAAAGTTAAGACTGTTTAAGCTACTCTGTAAATAAAAGTATTTTCTGGCATATGCTGTATTAAAATAAATATTTATTTTTAATATATGCAACACCTTCGAGCTAATAATAATCGTTTCCCTTTCTCTTTCTCCTCTTTCTTGCAGCTAATTGACACAACTGTAATGCAAAAAAATGGCTCAAATTGATTGCCACAATAAAAAACCTAAACAACAACAACAACAATTGAACGTGCAGCAAAATGCATATGCAAAAATATTTGCAAAATTACTGAACTAAAATTTTAAAATTGAAAAATCCAAATTAGATGCAAAATAACGTTAAGAAAAATGAACTGAAAAACGTATTGATGTTATAAAAATTAAAAAAAAATTCTTCAATTGGCAATAAAATAACATTTGGCTAAAATAAACTTAAAAAAAAAAAATATGTTTTGGCTAAAAATTTTAAGATACTGCATGCAAGCATAAATAAAAGATATTTGGCTTAGTTTTTTAACAATATAAAAAACAAAAAAAAAAAAAAACTACACAAAAAGTAAATAAATAAACTTATTTAATGTGCACACGTAAATCATAATAACCACAACAATTGTTAAACAAATGTTAAGCATTTTTTAACGAAACAACAACAACAAAAACAAATAAGAAAAAAAAAACAAGCAATAAATGTAACTTTACGTAGCGTACGCAAAAAAAAAACAAGTGTAAAAATTAAATTGAAATAGCAACAGAAAAAGTTTGAAAAAAGCAACAAAAATTTAAGCCACAACAAAATTGGTCACCTCTTCAAAATTATTGGTTTGGACATACAGCAATACTACACAACAACAACAACAACAAAAGCAACAGTAACAGCAACAACAGCAACAGCAATAACAACAACAATAGCAAGTTACAGCATATAACAAAGATAAATGTAAATGCAAATATTACATAAAAAAATATATATAAGAAATTATTATATATATATTTAAAATCGTGTGTGTTAGTTTGCATAAAAATTTCGTTTCGATAAAGAAAAAATAAAAGCAAAAAGCAAGAATAAATATAAAGTTAATCTAAATAAAATTTTAAACAAAAACATTTTTGATAAACTAAACTTGTATGAAAAACTGTAGTGCAGTGTAAAATCAAATAAAATATCTACGGATTTACTTTATACATTTGGAATAAATACGACGATTAACAGCGTAAAAAGGTAAGTTCATTTTATTTTTTTGGTTTCTTATTTAATGCATTTGTATGTAATGCATCTAGAGAATTCCGACATAAGTGTTCCATCTTTGGAGGACAGTCATTCGCCAGAATAAAATGAAAAATTAAAATCAACAAGCCTCTACCCATGCCTAGCCAAAACATGCAACTGCGCAAAAACTTTGTCACTTTTTGACACCCGCCCAATGGCCATAAGTATTCCCTGTTGCTTTCTACACAAAAATGTCATTTCTTGCACGTAAAAAAAACAAAAAAAAAAAAAACTTGGCTGCAATGCCTGCAATACTTTTTTTTAAACCATAAATGTGCGGTACATGTGCGCGGCAAAACCATGGGACCGTGCTTAGCTCATGAGTTCACAAAAAAACAAAAAAAACTAAAAAAAATTAAACAATTACAATAATTTATGCAAAAACCTGTGCCTCTAACGTTGTTGCCGTAAAATTTTCATACGCACAATTATGATTAATGTTGACTCTATACACACACACACTCACACACACTCCACTCACACTACAACAGTGTAGTCAACGGCAGCAGTGCATATTAATAATGATTAAAATAATAATGATCATAATTATGCATACAGCAGACGACTCAACGTATTTCGTTTCGTTTCGTTTCGTTTCGTTCGTTGCGTCTCTCTGCTGCGCTCTTTGCTCTGCGTTGCGTCTTCGTCTGTTGGTACATACTTAATACATACTTAGCGCGCTTTATGCATTGTTGTAGTTGTCTGTCACATGTTGTTGTTGTTATTAATATTGTTGCTGTAATATTTACGCACTTTGCACATAGAGCGGGAGACAAACCGGCAGCGACACAGTGGCAACGCCAGTCAGCCAGACAGCGTCTTAGAGATATGAACGGTCTGGCTAAGTACAGACGTGCATGCACACCCCTCATCACGGCATAGGCGTACATGCAAGTATGTATGTTTGTTAAAATGTAAAGCATTGCCCCACGGCAAATGCGGCGTCACTGTACTGCGCTGCTGCGCTCTGCTGTGCTGTGCTTTCGTTTGCGATTGCGTTTCCCGCTGTGTACATTTGTGTGTGGATTACGCTTCGCTCATGTGCCTCATTACCAGCGCAAAGCGCAAAACGCCAAATCAAGCGCAGCGCAGCGCAACGAAACGCAACGCAACGTAACGCAGCGCAACGCAGCGCAGCAGAAGGCAACCAAGGCAAAGCAAGGCAAGGCAAGGCAACCTAAAACAAACGCAGCTACTTTGACCTACTTACAAGTTCCAAAAACAAAAAAAAAAAAAACAAAAATTATTAGAAAAATGTATACCTCGTTTGTTTTTTTTTTTTCTTTTTTTGTGGGTTTACTTGCGTCGCATTGCGTTTGTAATAATGCGTTTCACTGTTGTGGCTGTTGTTGTTGCTGCGATTGTTGTTGTTCTATATGTAGTAAATTTCTTGTTTTTTTTTTTGGGGTCTTCCGCATTTAATTAAATGCACACAACAAAACATAATGCATGGTAACCAAACAACGTCTGAGAACAACGACAAAGCGCGAACATTTCAAATGCGCATAATTTGTTTTTGTTTCGTGTGCTTACTTCGCGTGCAATCGTCCAAAATTTGGACACCGTCGCGCTGTTGTTGTCTCGTTTGCGCGCATGCTTTGGCAGCAACGAGGCAACGCAACGCACTTGTCGGAAGTTGTCGTTGTTGTTATTGCCTTGCGGCAGCTTGTCATGCGGTGAAATCGTTCACAGTTATGTGCAGCGCAATAGATATATGGAATTATGAGTAAAAAGTTACTAGTATAAATATTTTATTATAATATTTATAGTATAAAACTAGAAAGGCAGGGCTATAGTCGGGCGTAACCGACTATAGAAAACCCTGTACCGAAGCCAAAACTTAATATATTTTTTTGTTGCTTTAATATTTTGTATTCATTATGTAAGGATATCTCAAGAAAAAATAATTTTTTTTTTGTAAAAGCCATTTTTCGGCCGATCGTTCCAATGGCATCTATATGTTATAGTGCACCGATATTTATCATATTTAGGAATATGATTTGAATTTACTTAGAATCAATAAATCCAAAATTTGGTAACGATATCTTAATAAACAAAAAAGTTTTTCTCAGTAAATGTTGTTTTTTGGCCGATCGTTCCTATGGCAGCTATATGATATAGTAAACCGATATACATAGTTTTTAGATATGTGATTGGGCATTAGGTAAAACAATTAAATCCCAAATTTGGTAAACATATCTTAAAAAATAAAGCGGTTTTTGTTACTAAATATGGCTTTTCGGCCGATCATTCCTATGGCAGCTATATGTTATAGATCGAATATAGAAAAAAAAAATAAACTCGTTATGCCTATGGATTGGCAGAGTCTTCGTGCCAAATTTGGTGGTTGTAGGTCTTACCGTTTCCGAGATCCGTGCGTTCATACGGACAGACGGACAGACGGACATGGCTATATCGACTCGCCTTTCGATGCTGATCAAGAATATATATACTTTGTGGGGTCTGCCACGCCTCCTTCTGCATGTTACATACATTTGCACAACTTTAATATACCCTTTACCATTTTTTGGTACAGGGTATAAAAAAAATATATAATAATATATATAAATATTTTTTCATTTACAATTAATTTTGAGTAGAATATGTTACAAATCAAATTAATGAAATTTATATTTGAAATTAATTAAATTAAAAATAAAAAATACTTAAGCGTAACTAATCACTTGCCCAGCACTGTAGCTAATAGTGGCGACACTTTGACTGCCTCACAGGCGGTGGCGCGTCTTGAACTGCTGACGTGCATTTTCACAACTGCTGCACTTTGATTTAACTTTTCATTTGAGTTACATACATATGTTACCTATTCTTTAATGGCTTTGTCTAGTTCCCAGAAAAAGTAACTTAATTTTTATCCCTTTGCGCCGTACTATGACAAAACTGGACTATGCAATTGTTTACCTATAAATTATAATTGGCTTTGGTAGGTTTCTGCTTGGTTGAAGAAAAGATTAAATAAAAAAAAAAAGCAAATTGAATAACTAGAACAGAAAGTACGGCTGAGGCTTGTGTATGAGTAACTAGGCGCATTTGTGGGTTTTTATTGCGGTTTAAAAGCTACATACATAAGTCATCAGATATTTTTCCGTTGAAATCGCTGCGATTTAATGCAGAACAATACGAGAAAGAAAACACAGTAAATGTGTAAAGTAAGTAAAGGTCCACATACATGTGTATGTATATGAACTTGCTTTTGCAGTGAGTAAAACGTCTTTTTAAATTCTTGATAACTAAAGGCACACAGCTGCCTAGTGCCAACAATTGCTGAACAAAAATTAGGTGAAAAATAAATTGAATGCGTTTGCTGTGCATAGGCCAGCAGACGTGCAGGAAAACTTATGCTTTGTGGCTAAGTTTAGTTGGGAAAGAAGAAAACAAAAATAAAAAAAGTTACAATAGAAGTAAATAGAAATAAAACAATTTACACAACAGCAATGAAATGCGTTTTCTATTTGTGCAAACTATTACTGAGCGTGCTGTGAAACCTACACATGCACAATAAAATACAAAGCTAAGCGAATACACGCAAAGCAGATGTGTGCATAGATACAAGTTACATGTGTATTTGTCGGCGCAGTCGACTTGTGCACGCATGCAAAAGTTCGCCACTGCCGCGCCCATTTTGTAAAAATAGCAGAGCAGCTAACTTTTACAACAACAACAACAATAACACGAACAAATAAATAAAATAAAATGAGTAACTAAGAGCAGCAAGCGAGCAAAACGAAAATAGCGAAAGCAACGAGCGCAAACTAACAATTAGAAGATAGAAGCAATAATAAAGCCAACAACAACAACAGCAAACAACAGCCAATACAGCAACAGCCCAAGTGAGCAAAAGCAAAGCACAGCACAGCACAGCAAAGCAATGCGAAAAAAAGAAAGAAAGAAAAAAAAAAAAAAAAGCTAGTTTGCAAAAGCGTCTGCGTGTGTTGTGCACTCGCTTCGCTGTAGTTGTGCCTCGTTGCTTTTGTTGTGGCTGCTGTGTGTGTATGGCAGCGTGTCTGTGTATCTATATGCACAAGTGCCCATTGCTTTAGTTTTGCTGCGGCATTTGGCATTTGTGTCTGTGCACTATACATAGGCCTAAAAATGGCGACATGCATGCGTATCTATGCGTGGCAGTGACAGGTCGATTTTGTTTTGCTGTTGTTTTTTTTTTCTTTAATGTTAATTAATTTATTATTTTTTTTGTTATAATATACCGAGTTTATGTTTTTGCTGAAATTAATAAAAATTGTGAAATGACTAAGCTGATACAACCACGACATTAAAAAACAGTTCTATAAAAATATTTAAGGAAAAAACCGAAAAGAAAACTAGAAAACCGAATAAAATTTTTATAGTACATAAATTTTAATAAAATCATAATATGCAATATTTGTAAAAATGAATGAAACAAGTTTCCGCACTGTCCAGGGCCGTATAAGTTATATATATGTATATCTTGGCCTTATATAATTAGTATGATTTGAACAGCGTTGCTTTTGTCGCCTTAACGACAACTTTAAGAATAATCAGTTTATTGCTAATTAGTCTTATTGTTATTAATTTATTTTACGGTAGATGTTGTGGCTTTAAATAGAGAGTAGAAGCTATATGCTTTTTAGAAAAAAAATTGCATATTCTCCATGTATCCTAACAACATTGTGATTATTGCATAGAGGTGCGCTTACTTATCTGATAAACTCAAGATCCACACCATACTAAATAAATTCTTTCTATACTATATATATTAACTAAAATAATTTTTTTAAGAACCCAAGCGATATTCATTCTTTGTTTGGCTGTTGATAAAACATTTTACATAATAGTCTTTTTTTTTAATTCCGCATAGATTTAGAACAAATAAAAATTTTCAAGTTTATACATTTAAGTGTTACCTAAAACAATCAACAATTGATACTTTTATGAGTTCATCATCACAGCCAGAAATCCAATCTTCACTTACGATAAAACATTGGGTGATGGGAATTATCTCCAACAAGTGTCAACTGCCTCCAATGGAGTATCGGCCTCCTGACACTATATCTCTTAGCTGTCTGCATATAAGCCGTTTTTACACAGTTGTCGCGTCATTCATTGTGTAATTCAAAAGGCATGAAAATAACGATAATATCAGTAACAATAATTTTGCCTTGCCCACTAATCAAATTGACAATTTCAAGTCGTTTACAACACAGCTGAGTTTGGTTGCTAAATATTTAAAAAGAAATAATAAAAATAATGAAAATGGAAAAAAAGTGTAATAAATAAAAAAAAAAAAACAACAAACTAAGCAAACAGAAATAAAAGGGCGGCGTAAAAATATTTAAAAAAGCTTTTTAATTATACAAGAGCTGACAATTGCAGTCAAACGCAAATTTACGCATTTTTCACTAGTTGTGTCAGCAATCAGAAAATAAGAATAATAAAGAAAAAAAATTATTGAAAAAAAAAGCAACAAAATTAATTATAAAAAAAAAAAACAAAATACAAATAACAACAAACATATCAAAGAGCGCAAGGCGCGCATCTAAAATTTTATAACGGCAGCAGCAGAGGCAACAGCGTCAGCGGCAGAGCAGCAGCAGCGACTGCGTGGCTGACAGTTTGGCCTGGCCTACAATTAAATTGGTTGAAAAAAAAATGCGTACAAGCACAAATGGGGCAACGGGGGCAGACGCAGCAACAACAACAATAACAATGCCGCGCAACGCATAACGCACAAAAGCGCCTGCACAGCAACGCAAACGCACAAGCGACGAAAAAAAACCTTGAGCTCGCACAACATAATTAAAAATGTGTACGTACGCAACGAATCAAATCTACTATATATGTACATACGTATGTATGTGTGTGCTGATATATATACACATGTATGTTTTATAGTACATATATTTACGCATATAGTATATATATTTATATATATGTACATATATATACATACATATATTTGTAAAAAAGCTTTTCCTGCTTCAAATGACATTCACGGCTACCTCTATTTTTAAGAATAACAAGAGCCACAGTGCGTACGCTCAAGAGTCTAAAAAGCTCAACGCAACTGCACAAGGTTGCGCGAACAAACGCAGATTCAAACGCACTAAAAACAACAACAACAAGAACAACAAAATAAACAATACTAAACAATGACAACAACAATAACCAAACGAGTGCCAACAATCCGCCTCAAGTGCCGGAAAAAAAGACCAAAACATGCGTAAATGGCATTTGTATGCGTCTCTGCGTGCGTACATTGCGTGTTTACTTTTCAAGTCATTGTATGCGTGCGCAAAGCTTTGCGCGCGCCGCTGAACTGCAAAAATCGCTAAATGAGCGCGTCAAACATGCGCAAAAAGCTTCAACCAGCAGAGAGTGACAAATCGAGAGAGGCGGATCTCTCGCGAAAAAGTTTATGCTTACGCATGATAACTATGTGTTTTTTCTCTCTTTGACGCTCACGCAAAAGTTTTATGCGCCTGTTGTTGTTTGTAATATTGTAATAGCAAAATTACTTGGCACGCCAGTGGCTTATCAACGTACGCTGCCACACGCTGGAACTGTGCGCCGCTGTGCGGTTGTAGTCAAGTGTTTAAAAGTAGCGACACGCCTGCTGCGTCTAATGCTGAGATTAGGATGGGAGCTCTTTGATTACGAAAAGAACTTACAAAATAAATATTAGAATTTTTTAGTAATATTTTTTCTTTATTCATACTTTACAAGATTTCTATTTTTAAATTAAGTAATTTTTTTATTTTATTTGTATGCTGTTTTGAAACTTTTGTTTACATATTTTGTTTTTTTTTTTTGTTTTTTTTTTGTTTTATTTATTTATTTATTTTGTTTTTATACAGTTGGCCGCTTTGTTGTTGCATGAATGGCGCATGTAAAATAGATTTTACGCATGTTGTTAATTAGATATAACGCACTTAGTGAAACAACATGCGTGAATGGCACTGCGCCATGTGCTTAAGAAACATGGATTAACAAAACTGCCTCACTTGACCTTTCAATTTGACATCTAATAATTACTTTGTAACGTTTAAGCGCAGTCAGCTACATGTGCATGTGCTATATATGTATTTTTTTTTTTTTTTTTTTTGAATTTTCGAAATTTTTATTTTGCAACGAAAAATGGCGCCATAGTAAGAATTTCTTGATGCAAAAACCAAGCCGGAAATGGCGAAGTATCAGCTTAAAAAACATGTATGACTTGTAATCTATCTGACTTGAGATTGTTAATTTGAAAGAATGAACAAGACATAAATAAATAAGAAGGAAGACGCAACTCTTCTTGTTCTCCTTTATATCATATAATATTTAAACTAAGTGCTTGAATGTAATAAATTGCTTCTTCTCGACGTTCTTTTCTTCTTGTCTCATGTGTTAATTTTTATTATTTCACGTAATTTTGTTTGATTAGTTTTTTTTTTTTTTTTTACTTTGTTGTTACATCAAATAAATTTATTTTTGGATTTCCGCCATTGTTTTTTCGACTAATTATTATATTGTTTGTTAAATATACATAAAAGTACTTCAATTCAATTATGATTATTTATTTTTTAAACTTCTTTACAAGTTGTTTTTCTAAAAGTTTCATTCCGCATTGATTGACTTATGAGTATAAACTTTTTTAATGAGCATTAACACTGATTGGATTTTCATTTCCAAGAATTTTTAATTAGCCTTTTCTTTTATTAGTTGTTCAACCCCTATTGAAGTTCAACTTTTGTTTCGATAAAAATATTTTCTTTATTGCAATTAAACAAGCAGCTTCTCATAAAAGTTGCATAAAAACTTGTGAGCCTGCAGTTATGATAATACATTCAGAGCACTGCGCTCGGCATGTGTTTGATTTCATTTTAATTTAGGGTACTTGGCTTAGCTTAACATAATTAAAACAACCTGCATGCATGCGCATTGAAAAATACAAACAAAAAAAAAGGTAAAACAACAAACCTGTTACCGATTTCACAATAAACGCACAATAACCCGTTAGTACATTAAACGTACTTGGCCGCAGTTAAAATTGTTACTTGCATTGGCCCTACAACAACAACAACAACTCACATGCAGTAATAGACACCGCAACGGCAGTCGGAGAGAGCGCAAAGCATCAAACTAAGAGAGAAACTGCTACGCGCCGCTGCTCGACTGCAGCCCTGACTGCCACTGCTGCTGTTGATGTTGTTGTTGTTGTTGTTGTTACAGCTATTAGGCATCATATACATACATAAGCAACTGCAATGCGTCTTTTATTGCCTAATTTGATTGTAAGTCACACTTACGTGCGTATAAATAAGTACGCCATGCAGACAAGTAAACATCAAGACAAGCAAGAAGCAGCTTAAACCGCCGCACAGTGGAAATATTTTGTAGCTGACAAAGTGTAGCAAAAGGCAACCAAAAAACAAAAAATAAATAAACCATAGCACTTCATTTTTCAAAGTCCATTTTAATTTATGCACTTTTCTCAGCCATTTAAAGCGTCATGCGTGGGTGACGGGCATTTGGTTTTTTCATTTTTTTTTTTCTTGTGGTTTGTTGCTCTAATGCTTTGCGTTATTTGCTTTAAGCGTTTTTCATTTGGTATGCAAGGCCAGGTCAGGCCAGGCAAGCAGTTAGACCAGCAAATGCAGCCAAGCACTGCAACAATTGAAATTTTAGAGCGCACGTTTTATGACTTTATGCTTTATGCAATGAACTTAACAACAAAAAGAAAAATAAATAAATGCACTAAAAATTATAACAAAAAAAAAAAAAATACAAAATAAAAATATGTATGAACACAGCTTCATATGCGCCAAAGTGCACTTAAGAAAAATCAACTAAACAAGTCGAGCCGCGCGGCTGCAGCATCATGACCCCAGCCGCACATAGTCTCGTGTCTATAACAATATTTAAACATGGAGCAGAGCACAAGCTTATTGGCATTTAAAAAAAAAAGCATAAAAAAAAAATGGCAATTGCGGTAAGCATAAAATTGAGTTGCTACTTTGAAGTGCACTCACTGCCAGGAGCACGTTGGAAAAAATGCCATCATTGCTGTTAACTTTGTTAACGCTTTCTGCGGGGAATGCTGCCTGGCATCGACACCATCACCATCGCCATCGCCGTCATCTAAGCGTGCAACTTAATTACAAATGCAAACCGTCGAAGTTGCACACCGCCGGCGTCTGATTACATTAGCAGCAAGCGTAGCAAGCATAAAATTGCCGCATGAGCACAGCTTCTTGCGCTATGGGGTGCTGCTGCTGCTTTTTTCTTGTTTTCGTTTGTTTTTTCAATTTAAAAAAAATTGTTTTTTTTTTTTTGTTCTTCCCTGTAGTCATTAACAAGTGCAGCCAACTTCTTGCCAACAGTATTCTTGGGAATACAGTCGCAAACACGAAAAATATGCCACATTTCCGATTTGAATTTATTCTATTGGTTTAAGGTTTTCTGTCTCCGTGGTCTGTGCTCTGTTGGCTTCTCGCGTGCAGCTACGAATGTGTGTACATGTGTGTGTGGACGAGTATTTAACCCTTTTTCGTATTGTTGTTGTTGCTGTGCTTTTCAGATTTTTACCGCTATAAGCAATTTTCTTGCTTGCGGAAGTTGTTACGTTTTTTTTTTTTTTCTGGGCTTTGTTTTCGTATACTTCGTCGCGGCAAGAGTCTTCGAGTGCACTCGAGAGCGTCATCAGCTTTGCTTGACTTGCGCTGAAGTGGCAGCAGCAGCTACGCATAAAACGGTTTTTGTATAATTTAAAAAAAAAAAAAAACGAAAACAAAAAAAAAATAAAATAAAAATCAAACTAAGTATGATGTATGCATTATAAATACACAAACATACAGCAGCAGGCATAAAGGCAATGCAGGCCGACAGCCAATTCGTGGCCTGCTCCCATGCATGTTGTCACACAAAGCGGTTCAAGTGGCGCTTCAGGTTTTTCTTGTGCGTTTCTGCTGCTGCTGTTGTTCTTGTTGTTGCTGCTTTTAGACGCAATTTATAAAAATTGCTTGTTGTCGTTTTCAAATCTCTTTTTTGTTTTTTTTTTTCTTTTGGAGTTTTGTATTGTTTGTTTATGCTTGTGACTTAATTAGCTGTTATTAAAAAGAAATTATAAGAAAATATTAATTATGTTTGCAGCTTTTATTTGCTGTTGGTTTTCTCTCTGTTTTTTTTTTTTTTTTTTTTTTTTTTGTGGTGGGAAGATTGTGCGTTTGATCTGTTATGGGCTACATGCTGCAGCACAGCATTGTTCTGCTATGATGTAGCGCCTCTAATGGCGTGTGAATATGACTTTTGTATGCATGTGCCTAAATGGCAAACGAAGCTCAAAATAAGCCAGTTTATGCAGGCAATGCGGATGTTATGACATGTCTGAGGCGTATAACGTATGTGAAAAGAAATTAAATTGTCAAATTGATGTTAATCTTAAAAATTTAGGTTAAAAATTTTTAATGCTTATGAAAAGGCAAAAAAATATACACTGTGCCAACAGCTTCCCCATGTTATATACATTCTTCGCTAGTTGGTTTATCCTGTATCTACGATTGTATCAATTTGCAATATGAAAGAGTAAACTGTTGTAAAGGTTCCAGAAGCGGTTTTTAAGACCTTGCTATTCTTTACTAAGCACCTACAGTCGAACTCCAATTATCCGCAGAAAAAAATTAGAACCATAGCAGCTGGAATCTATATCATCTTTTTAAAGCCTTAAATCTTTACCTTTGACATTTTTCAACATTATTCTTTGTTTTTCTTTGCAGGTGAGCGACGAAAAGCTAAGCTAATTAGAGCTCATTTAGACTAGAAACGAACGCAGACAGCGTAAGTCGCTTTGCATTTCTTTTATGCTACACTCGTATATTATTGCAATTATATAATATTTGAATTTTTATTTCTATTTTGCTGTTGCTATAAATTTTGCAATTAACGGCAAATGTCACTTTGTCGAGCTTGCATGAGCGCTGCACAACAGCAACAGCATCAGTAGCGGCAGCAGCAGCCACCCTGGGACGTTTAAGTGAAACATGCGCCAACCTGGGATCCAAGCTCAGACCCAAAAGCCGGAGCAGACTGTTAGCAATTGCATTAAAAAACATAAATTTACTTTGGTTGAATAAAAGCATAGGAAAAGAAAAAAACAGGAGAGAAATAGAAAAACAACAACCAAACACACATAAGATCCATTTATGCACTTCAGTTGCCACCCAGCTGCGCACTTGAGAGGCGGCGCAACGAACCGACCAACAAACAAACAAACGACAAACGACCAAGCAACCGACAGACCGACAGTAAGCGAGCGACTGAGCAAGCCTGGGTCGGGTCCGAGCAAGCGAACGAGGCCAGCCGCTCTTTGCTTGCCTGCATGCAAATCCTTTCTGCCCATGCTGTGGCCGGCCATTGCTGCTGGCAGCATACAGTTAGCACGGTCTGCTGGCTGCCTATGCAATCTACAATATTTTTTGCTTCACTCACCTTTTCCGTCTTCTCCGTGTTGTGCTGGCTTTGTTTGCTTTTTTTCCAGTTTCCCAATGCTAGACTAGCAGCCAGGTGCGGGCTGCAACAAGAAAAAGAAGAATGCAATTTTGAACAAAATTTCTGCAATGTCGTCTTTGCCGTTTTTATTTTGAAGCTCGTCTGTGTCTTCTTTTTTTTTTTTTTTGTATGCTTTATATGTATACAATATTTTTTTCTGCATTTTAATCTTTTTACTGCACTCGTTGGCGACGATGATGAAGTTTAATTTAGACACGTTGCCGCCCTAGAACTGGCGCGCACCCGCATGCCTGACTGATGTTCTGTTGCCTGGCTAGCAGCGGGGTTCAAGCCACTCGAGCTGCTTACACCCTGCACCTGCAGTGGACACAGCTAGTGTTGCCATACACACACACAAACCGCTTGCATATTTTTATTGCATGCCTGGCAAAGCAAAAAAAAACAAAAATTAAAAAGAGAATAACAATGCTAACGAAAAAATTTGCACATTGGCTTGGCTTAACTTAAAAACAACGAAAAACATTTTTTCTCTACATTTTTGGTTTCCACTTGTTTTAGCTTTGATTTTTTTTTTCTATATTTTTCCTTTTTTCTTTGATTCTTTGTTTTTTGCAATGCTGCTATGCAGAAATATTTGAAGCATTTATTGTAAAGAAATTTTTTATTTCCCGTTTATTTTTTAATTCCGTTCGTTTTGCGATTGTATGCAAATTCTTTTTCCTATATAGTTTTTTGTAAAGCGCACTTTGGCGTCTGTGAAGCTAATATTAATTTACACACGCACACAAACACACACCCACTGTGGAAGCAGTCGTACCAACTCAGACCCAGTACTGACACATGCATCTGCTTCTGCACTCGTGCTGCCTCTACTGATGCGTCACACATGGCGTATGCGCTATCTGCATAAAACTTCATTTCCGTTTCCGACGTGTGTGTGAGTATGTGGCTGTGTGCGGGGCGTGTCCGTTGCAGCAAAGAACGCCCAGTCTAAAAAACGAAAGAGCGCTCAACACACACCAGAATAAAAGTAAAAAGCAAACGTTGCCAAAAATTCCAAAACGGAAATCGAAAAAAGTGCAGCAGCAGCATAAAATAATATAAATTCACATTCGAACTTTTTCGTTGCGGCGCTTAGTCCTTAAACAAACATAAAAGCTGCGCCAATTTTTGTGCCTTTTCCCGTCATTTTACGCCAGCGTTTGTTTGTTTGTTTGTTTTCGTAATTTGAGGCTACAGCTGCTGGAGCAGCATTGCGCATTTATTTTTTATTTTTTTTATGCATTTCTGTTGCGTAAACAAATTAATGTGGAAGTGCACACGAGGGCCAGCCGACATGGACTGAACTAAATAAATTCCCAGAAATGCGTATTTACTTTGAATTTGAGCTTTAAAGCGGTCTCGGCCGGGGCATAGCCACTCCGGACTTGAATCATCGTGCATCGTGTAAACATGCATTTTCTGTTCATTTGAGCGTTTGCTTTTCTTCTTTTTTTTTTTGTTTTTGTTTCGTTTGCTACTGTTTGTGCGTTTTTTGTCCAGCCGTGGCGTAACATATTTCTGAGTAGCTTACACACAGTTTGTGTGGCTCTTGGAGCCAACGCTTTATGGCTTCTAAGATTCTTAGGTAGTTTTTTCTTCGTGTACTATTCAAAGCAGCTTGTGTAATTGTGGCTATGCTGCTGTTGACCCACATCGTAGCCATGTTTCGAACGCAGTAAGGTGTTTGATTTAATATGAGAACTTGTATGTTACACTCGCAGATTCAGAAACTAAATATGTTCTTAGCCATACGCAATAATAAAAGCGAGTTGAGAGATCGTAAAGCAATTCGATTGTTTTGCAGCGAAGATGTTCCAAAGAGCGTTGAGTCTCAAATAGGAAGTAAGAGCAAAGTGTGGAGAAAACCCAGAATGAAAATATAAAAATAAAACATTAAGAAAGTTCTTTAATGACGCAGCAAAGAGCTCAATAAATTTGAGAAATAAGATTTTTGAAAGAATTGTCGACACCTCAGTAGGATAAAAATCTTAGAGAGATATCAAGATATAAAGACATATATCAGAAGTTTTATGCGACCCAATCATTTTGTCTCTTCCAAAGCTGCAACCCCAATTTAGGAATAGCTGTTTTATCTACACAATCCTCTCTTATTGAAGAAAGAGTAAGACGAACTTAAATAAAATGTATATTCAAATGCATTCCCCACTAGCTTTTATGAATAAAGATTTGGCCAGAGCATTGGGAATAAATGCAGCACCTTAGCTTTATGACTATTTCAGGCTGCCGTCTTTTTATATAAGATATCCACAAATCTACTAACCTTTCTACATTGCATATTTGTTCTTAACTAAGAGTCATGGGAAAAAATAGACCTGTTCCTGCTAAATTCAACTTGATCAATTAATATGCTGCTCATGTGGGATATGCAAAAATATATTTTAGCAATTATATCTGTGCTCTTATACTTTATAAGAAAATATTTTATGCTTTTGGGAGACTTTAAAGTGCGAGAAAAAGCTAGAAAAAGACAGAGAAGGAGAGAGAGGGAAAAGAGTGAGTGTGAGAACACATATTGCAAATATCTTGCAAACAAAAATCCATTTAGACTAAGCCACTATTGATGTACCAAGCAACTAAAACCTTTTAACAAAAATAAACACAAAAGTGAAAACTCTAAAATAGAACCCCCCATGAGGGTGAACAGTAAAGTCTGAGAGAGAGAGAGTGTAAGTGAAAAATGTTGGATAAAAAACTTGCATGCGACAAATGCAGCTCAAACCAGGCAACGTTGCAAGCACTTTAGTAAAAAATAAAAGGGTTTTCACACACCTAGCTACGTACATGCATACGAGTTCATCCTACATCCTACATCCATTCTATAGTCCTTACTGCATATGCAAAAGAGTGGCAAGCACAAAGGAAAAGACACGAGAATGGCTGCAGAAGTAAAATAAATTAAAATATTTTATCTGTAGACGCGCATGCAGCATAGACAAACAAAACCATACTCGCAAAGGCACACACACAAACACTCTCTCACACATACACACACACACACACAAGCACACTAACATGGTCATGCATAGATACAGAAAGGCACAGCAAGAGCAGAAGAAAAAAGTGCTGTGCCGCCTGCAACCCCAAATACAAGCAATGCACAGACAGAAAAACTTTTTCCGGCTTTTCCGGTTGCTGCTATGTGCTGCCGCATTCCTCTCGCCGCATGCCAAACGCCGCAGACTCACTCGTAGACTCGTACAGCCGGAGTTCATATACAGGAGGGAAGGCAGACGCCAGTCAGTAGCAGCAGCATAGCACTGCAGCAGTGCATACACACACACACACTCACTCACTCATATACACATGCACACCCCCGGTTCGCTCTGGCATTGTATTTGCTTTCACTGTACCATGAGTCTATGCTTTGCGACATGCAACCCTTTTGGCCTTTGCTAAAACTATTGCCAGTTGCACTTTGTGTAATATTTTAAATATTATAGCATTACAACATGGAACACTTCGAAAAAGGGGTGGCTGCTGCCCCTGCTGCCTCTGCTGCCTTTGCTGCCACCGCTGTTGCTGCATTCAAATTCTATGCGCACATGCTCTCAAGTGCACTGCGCGAAAAATGCGCTTGCTGTGATTTATTATTTCTTTCGTTTTTTTTTTTTTAGGCAAATTATACAGCATGAAAAATTTGTAAACGTAATTAGTTGACATTAGCCCCGGGCATATAGTTCGACATTGTTGAGTTGGGAACTGCTTAAATGTATCGATTTGCAAACAATGTCGTGACGCTTCAGCACATGCTTGAGCAGCGCCAAGCGAACTCTCTGTACCTTAAAATCATATATGTTTCCATATGAGCTTATACAAAAATAAGGGAACCACTTATTTTAATACCAATTTGCGATTATTCTCTCATATAAATATGTGTACTTTATGTATATAGTTTTCTAAGTTGTTAATTTATAGAAACTAAATTAGAAGTTTGGCGCACTTGGATTAACTTAATCCTTAATTGGGCTAGGCATTAATCGGTTTGTTGTTATATCACATTATATTTTACCTTTAGACTTCTTGAAACCATTATAAATAAATGATTTCATAATTTTATAGAAATGAGGATGGTTCTGGTTTTAGCCTTTGTTGTTCTTAAAATTAATTGATTAATTTAAAATAGTAAATAATTGCTAATTTTTTTATATTATAATCCAGATTATCGGATCATTGGCACCAAGGTTAAAATGTGCATATAACTAAACGGATTAGTTCGGGTATCCTTGTTATATAGCAGGAACAAAAAGTTGTTTTTTCTTTGATTTTGTGTTTCACTTGCGTTGTTTATCATAAATCTTGTTATTATGCCGCCTTTATGTCGATCAATGCCAGCCTTTTTTTTCTAATGGAAAAATACAAAACAAAAAAAAAAAAAAACAAACAGAAATTAGAAAGAGGAATAAAAAAAAGTAATGAGTTTTATCGTACATATTGTGCGCTGTGTACGCAACACATTGTATTGTCTACTTTTTGGCGCATTGCACTATGTGCTGTGCTGCCGTCGCAGTTGCCGTCCCAGTCACTGGCGCATGACGCAGCATAATGCTGTTGGGTACACTGGGTGGCATTGAGTGGATGGATAGGTTGCCTGGCGGGCGGACTGGCTGGCTGGCTGCCTTTTGTCTGAGTGCTGCATGCAAAAGTGAAAGTTTTTGCTGTTTCTTTTTACGAGTACATGTAGCAAGCGGGTGACTGGTGGGTGGCGCCGGGCGGCAGACCGGAGGCAAGCACATAAAGCAGCGTTTATGTGTGTGTGTGAGTCAGTCAGTCAGTCAGTCGAGGCAATGCGATGCGTTGCGTTGCGATGTCTGCAGCGCAGCTAAATGCCAGGCATGTCAGTTGCTTGTTGTACTTGTTGTTGTTGTTGTTGCCATTGCCATTGTTGCTGTTGCTCTTCATTGCATTCTCCATGCTTTTGCGCATTTCGAATATCGCTTGGTTTGAGTTTTGCCACCCCATAAAATGCGACTGTGACTGCGACTGCTACAGCTGCGAGGGTTGACTGCTGCTGCTTGGCTTCATGTTGTTGTACATGTGTACGTGTGTATGCTAACGATGATGACGATGTTTTCGTCGACGGCGAGGACGATGATGATGATGACGATGTTGTTGATAATGATGAACATTGCATGTGCGCTTATTGCTCGTCATGCCATTGATTTTTTTTCTATATACACAGGCGCATGCTGCCTTAGATCCACCCTCTCATTTACTTGTTCCTTTGCCTGTGCCTTTACTTTTGCAAGGTTTTTTGCTGCATTTTATACGTTGACTGCAGCGATAACAACAACAACAGGAGCGGCAACCGCAGCCCACTACGTAACAAAAAATTCATTTAAAAATGTTAGTTTACTTGTTTTGCCTTTCTTTTTGTTTTGGATTTATTTTTTATTTTTTTTTAACTTGTACCACCCACCACCATCACTTTCACCACAGCGACAACAACACACAGGCAGAGTGACATGGCCCCTGTCTGCAGCAGCAGCAGCATCCGCACCAGCAGAGACAACAACAAAGGCTTGCGCCTGGCGTCTGGCAAGGAAATCACAGACGATAAGGAAATGAGTGAAAATTCATTTTTACTCATCGCTTTTGACACCGCCGCCGCCGTCGCCTGCCTTTGCGCTTGTCTTCGTTTTTTTCGTAGTAAAACTTGCACATAGTAGTAAAAATATAAAATCGAAAAGAAAGTAAAATAAATGTCATACTCTTCGTTGTTGTCGCCGTTGTTGAAGTTTTTCCTGCTGTTCATTGTTGTTGTTGTTTTTGTTGTACAGTTGTTGTGATTGCCACATTGCAGTTGTTGTGTTTGCCTTTGTTGCAGCTTTTACAATATTTCTCTGCAATTTTATCGGCAGTTTTTTATCTGGCAACCCTCAACATAAGTTGCATAGTTAAACAAGTCGCCAACCACCCAACCACCCACTCAATCTTCCAATATTTCACACACTGCGTGTACCGGCTTAATTTGACTGCATTGCATTGTTGTTGTTGTTTGTCTAAGCTGAGTAGGTATTTGTTTTTTTTGGTGTTTTATATTTTACTTCTTTTTATGTATGCACTTGAAAAATTTATATATTGCAGATAAAAGTTTTTATTTTGTTTTGTCTTTTTTATTGCGCGAGTTTTGGAGTTTGAGTTTCGAGCATTGGAAAGTTTCTGACTTGACTTGTGCCGCTGTAGGCGTTTTTTGTGCAGTTAATTTTTCAGATTTACTACGGCAACGGTCAGACTGACAGACGACGGACAGAGTGTTCTTTGGTTTTGTATTAAATTGCTTGCTGCTTGCAATTCATTTGCTTTGCGCTTCCCCCCCATACACACACACACACACACACATACATATACATACAAACACCGCTTTTGCATGGCATGGCGACGATTGAAGCAACCAGAGCGACCGTTGCTTGTTTAATGGCTACTTTGATTAGCAATCTAAGTGAGTTTATCTATGCTAAGCTCGGCCTAATGGCATAAACGAGAAAAGCAAGAAAACAAAAACAAAAAAGAAGAGGAAACGTTATTGCAAGACAGCATAAAAATGCAATTACTTGAATTGATAGACTTTCGCCTTGGCAGGCATGCACTAAGGTGGCGCCAAGAAGTATGCAATACGTAATGCCTGACACTGAGTTGGCTGTTTTTTAGACGTGGCTCTTTGTGTGATGTAGTTTGGCGAGGGAGAACGTAACAGCATTTGCTTAGTTGATTGCTTGGTTGCAGTGACTGTGGACATTTGCTTAGCACACATAAGCGAATGACGCTCTGTTATGTTAACGCCTTCACCTATGACGATGCCGATTTTCATCTGAAAGCTTTGAATCACTTTGTGAAGTTAACGTAGCGAGGAAAAGAGGCTTCAAAGGGTTTTGAGTTGCTAATGATGTCTCTTGCGGTACATTAGCGTACAAAGTGTTTAAAAGTTTTTTGCTGTTTCTTCTTTTTAGAAAGAAAATTTCTTTAAAACACGGTATATATGAGTTTCATCTTGGACGCATGCTTTGTGGAAATGTGGCTACTTTTCTTGTCTTGACTTTTGATAATCTTCAACTTTGCCAATGCATTTGTGTTAGTTATACCCTGCCTTCTTCGATTTTTAGTTGCTGGTGTTGACTCTACGGCCAACGAATGCCAAGAAATTATCAAAGTGCCACCTTTCAGCGTTCTTCAGACACTCTTATAAGGGTAAGCCAATAATAATAGAGAGATCTCCCCTCAGCCTCTACAAACAGCTATTGTGCACTACACCTTCGAGCAAACATCACGTCTGAATGCCGCACATAATTTCATTACTCCCAAAATTTAGAAAATAAGTCAAATAAAACCCGAGTCAGCCGAGACAGCAAACAAACGACTTAAGCAACCCACATGCCATGCAAAAAATAAAGTCTGTCAGTGAAACACTTTCACGCAAGACAACTCGGCAACAATAACAAATTACAATAACTGCAATTTGTAGATAAACATCTGCGCTATTTGCCACTTTATTAAGACTCTTTTTTGGCCAACACTTGCCGGCAACTTTCGCTCACTCGGACTTGGACTTGGGTTGGCTTGGTTTGGTTTCGTTGGTTGCTTGCCGGTTTGCGTCTGCCCTCAAGTGTCAAGCGCCGAGTCAAGTTGCCGCAAATGCACGCAAACAAAAGCCAAAACAATAATACGAACGAAAATACAATGACAATAACAAAAACAAAAAAAATAAAAGCCAAAAGTAATACATAAAAAATAAAATAAATAAATAGCAAAGTAAAAGTCATAGAAATTCGTTTGTCATTTGCTTTCGGCACAATTTGCACTAAATTGCATGCGACATTTGTATGAGTTTTTATTTTATGTTTTTTTTTCGCTTTACCTTTTTTTTTTTGTGGGCAGCTGTCGCCTGTTTTTTACTTACTTTGGCTGCGTGTGGGCGTGTTAAGTGTGGGCTGACTTGTGTTTGTGCCTGTGTGTGTCTTTGATGCGTCATGTTAATGTCTTGCAGACGTGTTTTTTTTTTTTGTTCATTCTTCATTATATTTCATATTTCTTGTCTTGACTTGAGTATTGCCTTTTTTGGCAGCGTTGATGGCTTGAAATATGTTGCGTTTTGTCTTTTGGTTAAGTTTGACATATTTTTAAATTGTACGACATTAGTTTAATGTCATTTAATTTGTTAGCTTATTTGTCTAATTTTTTTGCTGATGACGCCGTTGCCGAAGTGATTCCACAGTTAGTGCAGAAAGCACGTGTTTAGACGAGCGAGCGTTAAATCGTTGACAGCATAGGTGACAATTGAACTATTTTTGCTAGACCCGTTTTAATTAACAATCAAAAAACAAAACAAAGCCACAATAAGCCAGACCTTATAGAGTATAAGCCACATGATAAACCGTTAGACCTTATAAATATCAGATAACCTTAGCCAAAAGATTGCAGCTCTAAGCGCATAACGAAAACGTGCTTAAAGTTTGT
Organism: Stegana nigrithorax; assembly: GCA_037044495.1. NCBI lineage: Eukaryota > Metazoa > Arthropoda > Insecta > Diptera > Drosophilidae > Stegana > Stegana nigrithorax. Next base: position 223,986 of record JBAMBQ010000844.1, on the reverse strand, counting down.
AGGTGCCAGGAAGTAATTTCAAATTTACAATAAAAATCAATTAACTTGTATAGAAATATTTTACAAAATTTACTTAAACTTCCTACCTCTGTACCTATATGAAACAAGAAATATTATAAACGACAGTTGGTACTTTGAGTTCCGGAGTTTTTTCCAAGAGACTTCTTTCGCAGCTACATGCATTTGTCATTGAATTTCTGTAAGCAATTGCAATCCACTTTAAGCATATGTCTGTCGTCTTAGTGGTGCCATAATGCCTTCAAAGTTGATCTGAAATTCTTCATAATTTATAATCATTTGCTCTGACGAAATAATAATCTATTCAGGTTGTCAGCCAAAGACTGCTTAGCCACCTCTACATTGGATCGTGTCGCTTAGGGACGAAGTGCTGCAGGATCGATTACAGTCTAAAATGCGCCGCTTACTCGCAGCGCTCCCAGTTTATAACCTTTCTATGCAGCTTAACTGTGGTGCAGTTTTAGGCCGCACTTGCTCGGGCATATTGAACATACAATATATAAGAATTGGCTGTATGTTTAGTTTTAAAAAGAGCAAGTCGGCCGCAAAAATTCTGAAAGCCAACAAATTTTGCTCATATAGAAAATCTTTACTTGCTTTTGTGCTGTGTTCTCATTTTTTGGTTGCATATTTTCAACGTCTCAATTGGGTCTCCCCTGAAATCCATAGGCTGCAGCTATTTATCCTTATACGGAGCGATTTATGTGCTGCGCATAACAAAATGCAGTCAGAACTCTTTGCAAAATTTATTTGACACGATATTTTATTACTTTTACTACATATATTTTTAGTTTGTTTTGTTTTTTGTGCATGGCCCAGCGCAAATAAACAACAGCCATCATATGTACACATAAATATATATTTATATATATAATTTTTTTTCTGTTGGCCAAATATTTGTGGCAATTTTAAGGATGACTGTTTATTGTTTGCCGTTGACTGTCTCCGTCTTTCAGTCTGGCCATGTTTTATTTGTTGTTGATTTTACTTTTTTCACATTTGTTGCTGCTGCATTTAGCAGCAACTGTTGTGCAGTTGTCAAAGCAAGACAGGCGTGCTTAAGCGGCTTTATAAAGTTTATATAAAAGTCAACTCCGTTTACTGTGTTTCTCGAATGTTTTTTTTTTTTACATTTATATATGAAACTGTAAGTTTATATATGGAAAATGTTGGCGTGTTTTTGTTTTGCGTTGTTATTGTCTGCGTGAAAATTTCGTTTTTTCTTATATTTTATTTGTAAAAACAAAAACAAAAAAAAAAAGGAAAAAGCTGCGAGAATGTAAACAGTGTGAAGTCGCGTCACAACGCATCGCATCGCATGCATGAATGAGTGAACAACTGAACGAATGAACAGCGACAGAAAGAAATGAAATAAAATTTATCTTGAACTTGAACTTGAAGTAGACATCGAACCAAAAAACACGAAGCGCCATAGCAGTCGCAGTATCAGCAGCAGCAAGCAGCGCTTAATAATGTTGTGAAGACGATGTTGATGTTGATGACGATGGCAATGGCGATGGTCATGATTATGATAATGATGATGATGATGGTGCTGACGATATTGCTGCTGATGATTACGTTGTCGACTCGTGCGCACGCTGTTACTTGCTTATGAGTATATTTTGATATTGGTTGGCTTTACGTTTTTATAGTTCCCATTGTTGTTGTTGGTCATGTCTCTGTTTGCCTGGCTGACTGAGTGACTATATTTGTGTTATACTTGTATATATACGCATATGTATGTATGTATGGTATGTATGTTTGAACGCCATTTGATTGTCTAAGCATCACTTTCGCTTACAGACCGCGCACGTACGCGCAGAACAACATAATTTATGCATTTTTATGAGCGCTAAAGAAAAAGCACGAGCTGTATAAAAATAAAATATGCAATAAAAAAGAGCAGAATTTGCAGCTTGAAGTTCAACGTTCAAATATAAATTACATAAATTTCCTAAAAAATAAAAAAAAAACTTATTCAACGCCACACAAAAAAAAATAAAAATTATAATAATATAAAAAAGAGGCAGAAAATAAATAAAAGTAACATAAACTACAATTAAGCGGCAGCAATTATTTTTTTAATATGCACTTTAAAAATACTCATATAAAAAAAAAATTTGCAATTAATTCATTTTTGAATGTCATCATCAAAGTCATTTAGCAGCAGCAGCAGTCGGCAACAGCACACAGAGACAGTAAATGTTGTTTGTGCATAAGCGGGCGCAAAAGACATACAACAAAACCAAAAAAAATTCCCCAAAAAATAAATAAGAATTAAAATAAATTTAGATAAGCAACAACAACATGCATAGCAATATTAACAACAACAACAACAATCGAAACGGCAACACTTAGCAGCTGACAAACAGACGCATTCGTTGTCGCATACTCAGTTGAAATCGCATTTGTCGCATTTTGTTTCAAAAACTTGAAAACAAATTCACAAAAGTGCAAAACACAAAATAAAAAAAAAGAATAACAGCGAGAACAAAAAAACGAACAGCAGCAACAGCAACAACAAAAACACCGCGAAACAAAAGCAACTTTGTACAGAGAACCAAATTGTATGCACAAAATGTATTCCAATGAGATAATCGCTAAATAAAAATACATACAGCATGCGCTTTTTTTTATTGCTTGCTTGTGTCGTGTCTATATTTTTTTTTTCCTTTTTTATTTAAAAATTCTTTTTTTTTAGTTGGGTTTTTTCTTGCTTGGTAGTTTTTTTTTTATTTACTTGTATTTAAGTTTATTTTCGTTTTTAGTTAAGTAAATAATATAAACACTAAAACGCAATTATTGGCATAAGCTAAAGCTTAAATACAACAAAAACAATATTAAGAACTACAGCAACAATAAATTTATGCAGATATGCGAAAAAAAAAATTATATTATATTTAAAAATGACAATTTGCAGAAAATTATTCACGCCATCGTCTTCGTCGTCGTCGTCGTCATTGCAATTCTCGTTATTTCGAATTCTTTTGTATATACAGTGTGCACACGCTTGGTGCAACACAGGTTAATTGTATTTGGCATTACTTACGTTAGCCTCAAAGTAACTTGAAAGTGAGATTCATTCAAGTTGCTCTTTCTTTTTTTACTTGTAGTCATGTCTCTTTAGCTCATCCTTTCTTGACTAACCAGTTAATTGAGTGATTTAAAAAGTAATAAAGAGTTGCCAAATCTAATAAATATTAACTAAAATAAATAAGGAAACTAATTATATAAATAAATACATACAATTTGTTGTCAAACTCTGCCAGATATGCAGGTGACTTATCTGTTAACATTTCTTGTAAATATTCGTACTTTACATATAAGCAAAATAGCCCTTATCAATTAAATTATTATTATTATAAAAACGGCGTCGTTAAATTTATGAACAAAAATTAAATTTAACTTCCAATTGTATAACAACAACAAAAAAAAAATTAAATAAAACAAACTTTATACGGCTTTTGAAAGTGCAACTTGTTTTAATAGTTCAACTTATGTCAAATGTTCTGTTAAATTATCACATATGTATATTTAATTACTTTTTTATTATAAGCAATCATTATTTGATCAAAAGCTTCTAAATATCAAACCGTTACGCAATAAGCAGCAAACATCCTTGCCTACCTTATTTAGCATAAAAAAAGAAAGTAACTTTTTTTTTGCTGCCAATTTGTCTTACCAAAGCAAAAAACTTGTCGATATAAAACGTCAAATTAAAGATACGCGAAATGCTTCCGTAAATAAAAAAGCAAAATATAAAATATGTCTTTTTTGCGTTCAGTTTTATATTGTTTTTTTTTTTTTTTTTTTTGTTTTATTAAAAAATTTATATATTTTTTTTTAATTTATAAATAAATAAGCTTCAGTTGACTGGCAAAAATTAGTAGAAAAAAAAAGAAAACCCAAAAGCAAAAAACAACCAAAAAATCAAACAACCAAAACGACAGCAAGAGCAGCAATGCATACAACTTGTCTACGCGCTGCAATCCCCGCCCCCCACAGCTAAGCGACGACGAGCAACACCCACCGTACGCTAACAAACGTCAAGACAAGAACACTTCATAGCAATCAAAAGCAAACAGCAATAACAAATGCCATTATTAAAAAGCAAAAAAACAACAACAAAATCAGCAAGAGCAAAATACAACACACGAACAGCCGCAGCACGTCTGTGTATCTGCAAATGTATCTAGATACATTTTACGTATACATAGACGCATATAACTGAACAAATGCGCACATACGAAAATGAAACAGCTAAAGTGGGGAAAAAATGTGAAACAATTTTAGAAAGAGCGTGGAATGAAGGATTCATGGAAGTGGGACACTTGTGTGCAGTCCGTGGTTTTTACTTTTATTTCTATTTTTTTTTCTATATAAGAATGTATTTACTTGTATGCGCCGCGTATATATTGTATAAGGTCTTTCATTTTCTTTTTGTTTTAAATACATTTTTGTTGCTTTTTTCGCGCATTTCTTTTTAGCTGCTTTTACTTCTGACTTTTGTAATACATCTTATTTTTTGTTTCTATTTTTTATATTAATTAGATTTCGTTTAGTTACTATTGTTTTTTTTTTCCACAAACTTACTAATTGTCGTTTTGCTTTTGCTGCTATTTTTGTGTTTTTTTATTTTTATTTTTTGCATTTAAGTGACGCGCGCAGTGGCCGGACGGCAAGTCACAAACGCAGCGCATGTCTGGTGTCTGTTTAAAATATATTTATGTATGTGCGAGTATTTCAAATGCCAGTAGTGCAGATACTTACTCTTTTTTGTTTTAATTTTTTTTTTTTTGTTTTATATGTTTTGTTTTTTGGCATGCATATATGTATATATATACATATATATATAAACGCAGTTTAAGTCAAACTTGTAGCAAAATTGCAAAATGTGCAAAGTTTCATTTTCAAATGCTTTGAATGCCGTCTCAGCATTCAGTTTCGTTTTTGTCATTGTGACTGAGACGCCTGCGTCGCTTTCCGTTGCGTTGCGTTGCGCTGTGCTGCTTTCGTTGACGTATTGCGTTTGCGCGTGGCAGAATGACATTCAATGTCAGACGGAAATTTACTTTTTAGATGAGTTGTTGGTATTTGTTATTGTTGCTGTGTATTTTGTTGTTGTATGCAATGCGCTAATTTTTGTGTTAGTATTTTTGCTTTCCCTTGTTGTTGGTTTTTTTTCCATTTTTATCTGCTTGGGTTTAGCTTTAGGGGCGGTAGTGAAGGGCTTATGACAAGTACAGGCAATAAGATTAAAAAATTAGAATATAAAAACTACAAAAAAATAAAAACTACACTATATAAGAAGTTATAAAATTTAAAGTAAACAATTTGATTAATATAGTGAAGTTAAATGCATATAATAAATTTATTAAAAAAATTTGAAATCTTTTAGATGTCTGAATAAATGTGTAAATTAAACATACAAAAATAATTTTATAAAGAAACGGAATTGAATTTTTTGATTACTAGGACGGGTCTAGAGTAAATTGCATATAATTTTCAATATATAATAATTCATTTTTTAAAGAAGTAAAATTCTATTGGGATAACCCTTATTTATAATTTTTTTAATTAACTATTTTTGTTTTAGTTTCGTTTTTTTATTTTCAGTTTCCTGTTTTTAGTTTTTACTTTTCAAGAAACAAATTGATTGAAGCTTGCATAATTTTAATAGTAACTTCGACTCTGAACTTCTTAACTGAGAAAAGCTATTTTCAATAGAAACGTAATTTTAAGGATAATAATGTTAACGTAATCGCATTTATTCAGAACAACGATTTGCATACTTAGAACGAAAAAAAAAAAAATTTTTATATGATCAAAATAAACATTTTTACAAAATTGATAGTGGGAAATGTATTGTGCTACCAAAAAAAGCTTAAGCCATAATTTTATAAAAAAAAAATAAATGCTTAATAGTTGAGTTTTATAGTATTCTTAGATTATGATAAAAATAATAATAATAATGGGAAACAAGAAATTTTACAGTAGAACTCCGCTAATTCGGATAATTTAAAATCGGCTCAAACTAGACTATAGATTATTTCATTATACAATATGCCATCCGGATTAGTGAAACCGTGATCGGTCCGGATTACATGGGAGATGATCGAAATTTTTACTTTCTTAACTCTGTCCGGACTACAGAAGGATCTTGATTAGGCCATAAACAAAGTTCTACTGTGTATGCGTAAAAAAAATATAAATTAATCTTACCACATAAAACAAAGCAAAATGCCATATGGTATATAATTTATATATATGACTTGTGCATTTTGTAGCTACTAAAATTGGTTAAATAAAACACAAAACTCACACAAGTGAGAAATAAAAAAAAAAACAAAAAAACAAAAAAACAAATAAATAAATAAAAATGCAAACACATAAAAGATTGCAACCAAGGTCAGCAATGACGAATAACGAAAATTGCGCTGTTGCTCAGTTGTTGCTTTTGCTGTTGTTGTTGTAGTTGTTATTTTCGGTTGCTTGTGTATTTTTTATTTATTTTAGTTTTCGTTCTGCTGCGCTACGCTGCGCATTATTGCAAAATAACCAAAAATATTTAATGTCGAACTTTGACGAACTGCTTAGACGGTACACAGAAGTTGTATAACCGTCAAAACTATAATATTCACCATCATTAAGCTCAAAGTCGTTATACCTTATTATAGCGGCTGATTGTAGTGTATTTTAATAAACTTTATAATAAATGCAAAATAAATAGCGATTTATTATAGCTAATTTAGTTGCTGTATAAACAAGTGGTTGTCTACGGAGTTGAATTCTATTTAATGTGTGTTTTATTTATCAAGTAACTAAAATAAGAGCCAATTGCATAAAATCCTATAGCAACATTTAATGCCAAACCCGCACAAAAGCGGTCCGGCGTTGCCTAGAAACGCATTTCCTGCTGTGCATAAGCTTCAACTCGTATGTATACTCTGAGCTGCATAAGCTTAAACACTTGAGGAGCTAAAACTAGTTAGGAATTTCATTAATCTGCGATTATCAATTGAACAGAAAATACACAAAAAAAAAACTAAAGAAAAAAAAAAACCAAAAAAAAGGAGGAAAACTACGAAAAAATACCAACAAAGACAAGTTGCCTGCGCACACGCAATTTAACAATGTGCAAACGTACATTTCAGCATATCGCAAAACAATTCTCACCTTTTCAAATTGATTCCTGGAATTCCAGCCTAGCAGGTCGCAGAAAAAGTTCTCAGCAAAGCACACAAAACATAAGCAAAGCATAGAACAGAAATATGCCGACAAGAAACGAAGGAACAAGCGTTTGTACATGTGAGGCCATGATGAGCAGCAAACAACAGTGCGAGCTTCTTGCATATCAGTTTTGCATGCACGAAGAAGATCCTTGAAAATGAAAGCGCAAGAGGGGGCGCGCAAAAGGCGAGGGACGTGAATGTTTTAGGTGTGTGTTTTTTTTCTTTATTTTTGCATGATTTTATTTTGGCGCACTGTGCGCGCCGCTAAACGGAAAAGATAAATCAAAAAAAGCGAAAATAAAAAACGAGTAACTAAAATGCAAACAAAATACAAAACAAATAAGCTTTGATAAAACTATGTGAGCGCGAGCGCAAGTGCGAGTGCGAGTGAGAGCGCAAGCGAAACAAAGTAAAAACAACAACAATATTAAAGTGTAGAAGTAGGAAAAAATAAAAGCTATAAACTTTTTGTATTGTTATTGTACAGTGTTGTGTTTGTTGTTTATCTGCGCTGCTCGGCAAATAACTGCATTTGACCTTGTTTTGTGCGGTATTTGTATTGGTTGCTTATTTTAGTTGTTGTTATTTGTTTGTTAATATTGTGGTGTTTTTTTTTCTTTCTTTCTTTCCTTTCTGTACATTTGTGAAATAAACAAGCAACGTAAAATGAAACGCTGCCTCTCTTGCCGATATTCAGTTTTTTTTTCTTGTTTGCGTTGCCGGTTATGCCGCATTTGCTTTGCCAACTTGCTCTGCACATACAGTACAGTGTGAACTCGATAAACAGGGATCAAGTGAATTTTGATAAAATTTTTTCCGTTATATTTGATAACGGAGAGTATAAAATTAAAATCATTTCTGCAAAGCAACAATTCAGTAAATTGTTGCAAAAATCGAGATAGTACTGTATGTGTTGTGGTTTTTGCTTAGATGCTTACGCATGCGTTGCTTACAATTGCAATAAAGTAAACCCGCATGCACCCTTTGGCCTGCGCAATAAAGCCTGAAAGCTAAAATAATAAAAAAAAATTAGTAATGAGAAAAAAAGTATATGCGACGAAAATTTTCGGCAAGCAACAACGAGCATATTTATTGCAACAACAATAAGAAAACAAGATACACCGCATTGATATATAATCAATTGTATTTGTTTTGCTTTACTTGATTGCTGTTGCTGCCTGACTATTGCTTCGTGCTGTGTAAGCGTCGCGTATCTGCACATTCACTTTCGCTGCGCAATGTTACGCGCATACGACGTTTCATTGTTGTTCTTGGTCAGTTTTTTTTTTCTTTCTTTTTTTATTTTATTATTATTTTTTTGTTTTGCGCTTGTGATGCGGCCTGTGCTTCACAGAACGTTTTGCACCGTGCACTGTGTTGGCTGTAGTGAAATGTAGGTTAAATTTACGGAAATCGCAAAGATATCAAAAAATACAAAAATAAAACAACATTAAAAATAATATAAGCATTTGTGCGTATAGTATATTATACATATGTGTATCGCATATTTTTTGTGCGCGCTCAGATATGACGCTGATATCGTTAGCCGCGCGTGTTTTGCTGCTTTCTGTTTTTTTTTTTTTTTTTGAGTGTTTGTTTTTTTAATGTATATAGAGATATATATTTTTTTATTATGCAATAACTGCTGTGCGCCGAAAAAACACAAAGTATTGAACATGAGTAATGCTTGATTTCTAGATTTTCACGTTTTTCTTTTTGCTAACACAACGCTAAAGTAATTATACAATAGTAAATGCATTGCTCTACGCTGATTGGCGTAGAATGCGATAGCAGCAACGGAAATTTTTCGCATGCATCAACACACACACAATCCAACATAGCGCAAGAACAGCAACAAAAAAAGCTTATTAAAATTCAAAGTAGTGCACGAACTTGAAACGATCACGCGCCGAATGTGTGCATGCAAATAAAAGCACAACGCAAAAAAAATATTGCAACGATCGCCGCAGTCGCAGCCAATGAGTAAAGTGCACGAAGTCAGCAGCAACGAAAGCGCACGAAGTCAAGTGCACTGCCTCGCTTGCGCGCATTGCGCGAATGCAGATAGACAGTATGTACTTTTGTATTTGATTTGCGTTTTTGCAATTTTCGTTATGCTTTTTGCATTGCATATTAAACAAGTGCAACAAACAAAACGACTACATAGCTGCTTGTTAGCGCGTGTGCAACTGCGATAGCAATAGTCACTTGTATTAATCTGAATACACTAAAAGCTTATCAGCTGCATGTGTTGTGCTATTGGATGTTTTGCCTCTTAATGAAATTTTGCGCAAAAATGGCGATGCGAATTTTGCAAAAATATGTAGTGTGAAAATTAATTTTATAAAATATTAGAAATGCAAAATGTCATATGCAAATACGTTTTCGATAAATTTATTTAAATTATTGTGCTTGTGTCGTTTCGCATACTATATTTTAAAATATTTTAGTTTGCGCATAATTCATATTTGTTTGTGCCTTTCTCATCAACGTTTCGTGCCGGCGTGCCCAAGCTGTGGTAATTTGTATTTGTCAGACTGCTGCTAGACGAGTTTTATTATCACCTTTTTTTTTTTTTTTTCATATTTTATGTAGTATGAGTTTTTATATTTAGATTATTATTTAGTTGATTTACTTATATTTGCTTAAATAATATAATATTGAAATTAGAAAACATTAAGTAAAAGCAATGTAATTTTATACAAAATAATATAAAAGTTAATATTAAAAAGATGATGAAATATTTGAAGTATGCAAAAAAATTCAATTGTAAATACAAATAATAGAAAACGAAAAAATAATAAATTAAAAGTAATTAAAAAAAGCAAAAAAAAAAATTTTTTTAAATAAATAAATGTTATTTAAATTCAATATTATTAAATACAACAAAAATATAGCCAAAAAAATTTAAAATAATTTACATATATGTACATACGAATTCTTTTACAAACACATACTTACATATGTATATATGTTTCTACAAATGTGTATAATTACTATATATATGAAATGTATGCATATTCATCATACGAACATTTTGTTGGAGGATGCTGCAGGTTTTTTGTACTTGTAATTTGAATTCTTTTCTTTCCCTAGGTTTTTTATTTTTGGCAGCGTCTGCCAAGCTAAAGAGCTTTGTGACATTTGTGTATTTTATTTGTCTTGACTTGAAGGATAATTAGGGATTTGTAGTCTTGGTTTTGTGTTTTGCGTTGTATATTTTTTTTTGTTTAAACTGAAATTTAAAATTAAATATAATATTCGCCTAATTGACGCCACATAAACAAAGTTGAAATATTGCTTGGTTATTATTTTTTATACTTAATTTTATTAGCTATTTTATATATACAGTAATTTTATATGCAAATGTATAAATGTAGCAAGGTTGATTAAAATTAATAGAATGTTATTTTTTTAAAGAATGCACTAAAAATTTTTCTCTTTTCTTGCAGGTAAATTGTGGATTAAAAAACTTTATGAAAGTAATGAATCATTGCTACATACCAGGTAACGTTTTTATTAGAAATACTAACGAGTAAAGAATTACAAGGAAAGTCATTGCTTGTAAACGTTTTTACAGAAACGCCTTCAGTTTTTCCAACTAATGCCGGATCCTATGCTATTTTATAAATTGCAGCTAGCATTGCTTTCATGCATTTTCCTCTTGGTTGGAAAAATGTTACATTCTTTACGCAGGAAATGCGAAATTGCATGTTGCTAAGTTGGCGTATTTCGCTTGTCCTTGGCAACTATTTTAAGTGACTTGCGCTGCGTTAATATGCAAGCGAACTGCAAATCGCAGCATGGTAGCCATGGTAACCCAACTAACAGTGATTGCAATTAGGCGACATGACACGCGCAGCGCATAACAAAAGTAAAAAGTAAAAATAAATAATAAATCCCATGCACACAGAAAAAATAACAAAATAAGTAAATAAAAGCAAAGAAGGAAAAATACACGAAACGTCAATGCATTAAAATGCAATAAGTTGTTGAACAACATACATACACATTTAAGTACCTAGGAGAGTTGCTTGGACAGACAGACCGGCGGAATGACGGACGGAACAAAAGGCATAGTCAGTAAGCCAAGTATGACGAAGGGTTGCAAGGGGTCGCATGACGCCTGCCTGCCCGCGTGCTTGGCTGAGTGACATGAGAAAATTGCAACAATGCCAAATGCAGCCGAAGCACTTCACATATTTTAATTAAGCAACAGTGGAAAAAAAAATAATGAAACAGAAGATCTCACAGCTGTGGAAAGTGCCACAAGGCGGCGGCGGCGGTATGCTTTGATAAGCGCGCATAAGTTGCACTTACCACGTGCACACACACACACACACATACACAGACGGACGGACGGACGGCTGATGTGCACGGATTGCTGCAAGTGCTACTCGCATGTATGTAGATCAGGCGTAGCGTGCAGCAGGATGTGCAGTAAGTTTGAAACGAAAACGAGAAAAAACAGAAAGGGATTAAGGACGCAAACGCAAACACAACCCCTAAGCAACTACTGCATTGCCTGCCCTTCGGCGCATGTCGCTGTGTTCTGGTCCTGGGCCCGTTGTCACCGCATCGTATCATACCCGAACGGGGGTTAGTGTGGGCAGTGTGTGTGTGTGTGTGCACTGAGCTGAGTGTAGTTGCTGCAGTAACGCATTTTCAGCACGTGCGCTGCTGCCACCGACAGAACAGAACGGCAGACAGACAGAAGGACAGAACGAGCGACCGTCAGCGGCTGCCTGCGCATGTTGCATTTAAATGGGCGGTCACAGTGTGCATAGTTCAAGTCGACGCCAGGGGTTGGGTTGCATGCGTTCTCTTGTTGTCGTTGTTGTATTTAAAGATTTCATACACATGCACGCACATAAGTAGTGCTGTTGTGTTTTAATAAAATTGCAGGCACTGTTATACGCTCGCTTGCATTTATTTAAAGTTCGCCCGCCGTGGTGGGAGTTTGGGTTTGTGAGTTGCCCATGTAGCTGGTCGGGCTCTTTCTTTTACCTTTGCTTTCACTTGAAAGAGTGGCTTTGATGTGGCATTTTCTGCTAATTGCAGTTTTTTTTGTTGTTGTTATGGTTGTCGCGCACTTCATAAAGCGGCTTGTGCTTTGTGAAAAACTTATTTGTATACTGCATTTAGATTTTCACCTCTGCATCTTTCTCATTTGGCCTTTCCCATGACCCGCAGCGCACTTCATTTTGCATTTTAGCACTTTATGTGTTCTTAACCTCCGATTGACTGCAGTAGCTGCTCTTAGTCATTGGCACTGACGCTGAGTCGCTTAGCTGTTGGGTTACAGGCCGTTGCCATATGCTTTTGCTAAAATCATGTGTGATATGTTGCTGCGCATGGGATTAGTCGCCTTAGCAGCAGTGGCTGAAATGCAATAGGCTGCTGAGTAATGAAGCAATAGTCACATGTAACTGGCATGGAAGGGAAAATTGGTTAAAAAGGTTGGACCATGAACTTTGGCCTTAGTGATTTAGGTTCTGTTCCCAGTCATTTTTTTCAGGCTCATATCAGTGCTATGACGTAGCGATTCAATCTTGTTCCCAAAGCCAGTGAAAGGGACAGTTTCACTTTTAGCCACAATTTAATCTGTTATTTGGATATGATCTTTGTTGTAAATATTTTAAGTTTTTACTTGGTTCTAATTTTATGAGCACATGACTATAATAGCCTGTTTGACATGAGTAAATCGGACCGTAATTGCGTAGCTTAGGATGTGAAAAGTATCTCGACTCAGGTCTTTACTGAGACGTACAACTTACAATTTCAGTTTACAGAAGCAGTCACTTCCCCATGCAAAGAGCTTTGCATAAGAAAGCGATTAAAAAAATTTCAAATTGCTTAAAAGCTGCCTTGCAACGAAGGAAGCATATGCGAGACCCCAATGTACTTAATCATGCCATCAACCACTCTGTCAGCATGATAAACAAAAATTCATGCCTACGATGGCGCATGACGTGCACAAACAAACAGCACCAAGTGCAATATGGCTTCAGTCAGCAGAGCACTTCATACACTCGCACACACACACACACACACACACACACACACACACCACCTGGCGTAAGCGCACAACTTCTAAGCATAACATTTACTGCGTACTTGAGGCGCAGCCCCTTAGTATAAAATAATCTGGAATGAAACGCAACGAAACGAAATGTAATGCCTAACGAGCAACAGAAGCAACAGCAGCAGGAGCAGTCGCAGCCAAAGTAGCAGCAGGAGCGGCCAAAAGCAGAAAAGTTTGCTTTCAAGTGCTCACAATGTTTGCTGCATACACATAGGCTGACAGCCATGGCTGGGCAGAGCAGGGCGGGCCAGGCGGCAGACAAAATACACTTCATGCCTGAGCGTATGCCACGCACTTTGCTCGTTCATTGGGGCGCGCCAAATGGCAAGCCACTGTGGAGCAACACTGCCTAACAACCGACCGACACAGCGCACTAACAAATACAACAACAAGCAGCACACCCACACACACTCACATACAAGCAAGGTCTTGCCTGCCAGCATATACACATAAAGTCTTTTATGTACAAAATAAGCTTAGGAAAAAGAAGAGAAAAATTTCAAGTCTTGTATATAGTGAAAATGCCACGCACATTTTTTCTGCTTGTTGTTGTGAATGCGTTTGCAACTTTTTTTCTGTTTTTTTTTTTTTTTTTATTTGTAATTTTTGGGTAGAAGTGCCTGCCGCTCGTCGTTGCCTTTACCATTTGTTGTCTGGGCTTGGGTTTGGGTTTGGGTTTGCTGCCTGCGTTGCGTTGGCTGTGGAGCGCTGTCATGCGTCCAAACGGCAGCTGCCATGTCATTCAAATACTGCTGCGTTGTTGCTGCTGCTGCGTTTCTAATAACATTTTTGCCAAAACGCCATGCATAGCTCTGTTACTTGGGCCACTGCTTTGGCTGCTTTGCTGCTGACCCCCCGGTCCTTACGCTACAATTTTGCTGCTTACGTCATTTGAAATAAGTTTTTATGCCGGTTTTTGTGCTCAATGCTGCTGTTGTTGTTGTTGTTTATTTTTCTGCGCTGCTGCTTATTTTTGGGGTTTTTTTTTTTCTTTTTTTTTTTTTACATTATTTTTTAGTTTTTCTTTTTTGGTTTTGCTCTGAAGCAAATGCGTTTTTATGCAAGCTGTGCTCATTTTAGCGCCTACAGGGTATGCTACCAGTTTTGTGCCGCTTCCTTGCTGCGTGTCCTTGTTTCTTTCTTTTTTGTATTTTTTTTTTGTGTATTTGCCTTGCCTTGTATAGAATATAATTTGTTGCAAGACCCAAACTCAAACCCAAAATTTCATGTAAAACTCAAGTAAGCAGCAAATTGCCTTTGGGGCCGCTACTTATTGCAGTTGTCGCCATTGCCATGGCCATTAGTAAGCTGCTCGCCCGGCTGCCTGCCTATCTGTGCGGCGCGTGTTGCCACTCAATGCTGTACAATTGTGTTGTGTGTGGCGAGCACGTGTGTGTATGTGGGTGTGTGTGTGTGAGAGAGAGTGTGTTTTTAGGCTTTGCACCGCACGTTTTACGCTCAAAATTCAATGCACGTCGTCGTTTATTAGAGAAAATTATTGTGTATACGCCTCAGTGCGCTTCATGCGTAATTAGCGCAGCCTGCAGGCATTGCATACCTACAGGCGCGCGCGACGGGTGCGCAGCACACTAGTACAGTTGCCTGTATATGATAGACCTGTCTAAAGTGACAATTGTGTGTGAGTTTGAGCTTTTTTTTTCTACTTAGCTAACCTTTGCTTTTTTTTTTCTTTCTCATTTTTTTTTTTTTCTCTATTACGTGCAAACTAATTGCCTAATTGCATTAGTGTCAATTTATGCTGCACTTTGCACTTCAAAGCGAAAATGCGCAGCAACACACACGCGCCCCAGTCCTAACATACACACATGAGTAAAATGAGAGAGTAAAAAAGGGAAAAACCAAAGCATTAGTTGCGCCTGCAGCGTCATTCATCAAGTGGCAGTTAAAAAAATAAAAATAAGAAATCAATTTGCAATTAGCAAATCTTGCTGACTGGCGGATTGGCGTATATTTTCTTTTTGATTTTTCACGAATTCCGTGCAGAACACGAAAACTAGGTGACAATGCGCTGCAAGTGACTGTCCCAAAAACACTTGCCTTATACATGCATATAAGCAATCCTACCACATCCACACATATATACATATATATAGAGTTATATACATGCGTAGCTGTAATGCTTTTTATGTCTCAACTACACGCACAACCCTCATCAATTGTGTACATGTGTGTGTGTGTGTGTGGCTGTGGGAAACTCACCCCCATAAGTATGCTGCGTGTCCTGCCACGAAAAGGGAAAATTGATTTTCTGTGGCTGCTGCTGCCGCTGCAGTTGCTGTCTGCAAAACCTGCCTCCGCGCTCCGTCCGCTGCCCCATGTGCTCCACGTGTACACACGCACACGTTTTGGCTCATTTTCGCTTTAGCACCACAACGCACCGCAACGTGCTACGCACTCATTCACTCACTCAATGTCCTGCATGTGTAGAGCATAAATTATCCTACTGCTGGTGCTGGTGCTGCTGCTGATGTTTGTACGCGCGTGTTGACAGCTGCTGCGACTGCATAAAATGTCTGTTTTGACAGTTTTACTTGAGTTTACTTAAGCACGCACGAGGCTGTTTTGTGTGTGTGTGCGTATGCGTGTCGTGTATTACTGTTTGTCTGTCTGTCCACGTTCTTGCATTTGATGTTGCCTGTTTTCAGTGTTCCCAGGTTTTAGTTTTGGTTTTTGTATTTGCTTCACAGCTATATGGTGTATAGTACATGATGTGTTTATGTATGTTGTTGTTGCTTTTATTTTCTTTAGAAAGCGAAAGTATTTGATGTACAAGTAAGCGTGCATGTGTAAAAAAACACAAACAATTTCTATCAATATAAACATGAAACTACGAGTAAATGCTATTTCCATAATTCTTGCTTATTAATTTTGCTTATGTTCCATTTTGCAGGTAAATATGCCAATTTGCATTTGACATTTATGTCGTAAACAAAGGCTTTACATCGGAATCACAGTAAGCAGACACGCCTTTGTTATTGCGCTGCATTTGCAATTCCAAGAACCCGATGACAACTATTTGCAGTTGATTTCTCATAATTGGTTACAAAAAGAAAAAAATAATGTATGAACAGTAGAGTCTTCTGCCTTTCACTGAAGGCAGCGCAAGCAGCAGTTATGAGCTCACGACACAAAAGAATATCAATTATTTTCTTAGTCGGAATATTGTGAGACTACAATGCAGTCACAACGTTATCTTCAACTCGAAGATGTTATTGCATGTTTAAGTTACGATTGCCAACTCGTAAAACATGCAGTCATGAAATAATTTATATTATATAAATTATAATAACCAATGTACTAAGAATGGTACTGGTAATGATGCTAAATTCTTTGTGGTATGGTTTGCATTTGAAGTTTTCTCTCTTAGACTATCGGAGCCAGGCAAAAACAGCCCAACCCAACTAAGCTTTTGCTGCCAAGGCAATAGACATTTAATGCAACTCCAGCATGCTTCAGGTTGACCACTTTAAAAACATTAAAACTCTTAAACGAAACAAACCAAATTGTGAATTCGATAAGCGTTCTGCAAAAAATCCCCACCAAAAAAAATAAACGAAAAATTCTGACGTATTTATTGAAAAATCATGATATTCACAGAACCAAAAAAAAAAAAAAAATAAGCAAACGAAAGAAAAGCTGGGAAAACATAGCATACGAACACTGGCGTGTGACGATATGACAACCTGACTGAACTACGCATGCGAGTAGCCAAAGAGAAAAAAATAATCAAAAACCCGAAAACGTAGGAAATATAATTTTTGTTTTTCGTTTGTTTTGCGTCGCCCATCCCACCTTAGCTGAACACACAATGTAAGAGTTTGGCTGGACACAAGCCTATCGCAGGTGAAGCCTCGTCAGCGGACCTGGCACAGGGCTGATTGACGTGCCTTTTATTGATGCTCTTGATTGGTTTTGTACCTGGCCTAGCCCAGCCAGCAGAGCAGGAATAAAGAGTCAAAAGTGGAGTTGACCACGTGCGATATGCCCAAAACGTTCGTTAGACATTGACAAGAAGGACGATGTCGAGGACGACTTCCATGTTGGTCGTTAGTTCAATATGTGCGTGCGTTTTGTATGCTCCACACACACTCACTCAAACACACACACAAGTATGTTTTGTTTTAACTTGCGCGTTTTTTCTTGCCATGTTAACTCTAAACTGCCAACCACTGCGCGCCACTCACCGCCCACTCACATGGTTTGTGGAGAGGGAGCACTTGGGGTACTTATTGTTTTTCGAGTAAACTTTTCACCGGCGCCATTTTTTGCATGTTTGATGAGTATGCGCGACATTGCACGTTGGCTGGGGTAGTCGCAAAAATTCGCTGCTGTGTCTGCTGCCTTGTGACCGCCCACCCACCTACAAGAAGTAGACGTCAGTTATGATTTTATTAAAGCGCTGCGCTGCAAGAGTGGCCACCGTCTGATGAATTGTGTGTATTTGCGTACGACGGTGTTTTCAAAAATTTTTATGTGACTGTGCTCTGTCCATTCCCATTCCCATGCCCGAGTGCTGGCTCTGAGTGTGCAGTTTGCCTGGCTGCCTGCCTGACTGCCTGCCTTTCTGCTGCCAGCTTGGCTGCCTGTTAGAGTGCGCGCATTTAGCTTGTTTGCGTTTTTAATCAAATGCTGGCAGATAGCGGCTAAAAAATTTCACATTTTATTTCATTTTATGTATTTTATTTTTTTTTTTTTTTTTTTTGTATTACGAGAATGTACATCACGTGGCGGTGGTGAGCAAGTGTGTGTTTAACTTTTTATATCGTAATTGCATATCGCATGCGCGCAAACAAATAAACAAACAAGCAAGAGTTAGGTAGGCAGGCTGGCAGAGTAACAGGCTGACAAACAAACTAATCAAATGTCTGCAATCATCTGTGCGCCTCAAAGTAGGCAGCAGCAAAAATCAACAACAACAGCAGCAGCCGCAGCTGTGTTGGGTCTATCACATAGACAGTCGTTTTCATTGTTGTGGCTGTAGTTCGGTTGTGGTTGTTGTTGTTTGTTCTTGCTGTTGTTGGCCACTTCCGTTTGCGCGCATTGTTTTAAGTATCATTTTTGCCAAGCAAACAAGACTCAGCGAAGCGCACACGCCCCGCGATAATGCTTTAATCCTTACGTGTGGTCGCCAGTTGGCTTTGCTTACGTTTCGTTTTGTTTCGTTTCATTTTGTTTGGTTACGTTTGCCTGCTCCCCCTTGGCCCGCTTTACTCTTTGTATGCTGCTTCGTTATCCTGCTGGCATTCGGTTGTTGGGCAATAACACGCGCATTAAATCGATGAAGTATTAATGACTTAATTGCATGTTTGTTGAACATTTTGCTACGTTTTATGTTGCGGCTTTGGCTTTGGCTAAGTTCGCTAATCTCACTTTACTCTGTCATAGGCTGCTGCTTCTTTTGCATTTGCTTATCTGCGAGTATCTACTGAGGCGACATGTGTATTTTGTTTCTTTTTTTGCTGCTGTATTTTGCTGTTTACATTATGCAAACGTTGTTAGTTTGACTTGGCCTGTAGACTTGTGGGCTGTGAGCATTACGCCTATGTATGTGGCTTAACGGCCTTTCTGTAATCAAATGGGCTGGCAAAGGATTTGCGTGTATGTGTCGTAGCTGATTTTATTTTAATTAAGTAACCTGAAGCTGATTGTGATTATTAAAACATTATGGAAATGGTTTTAAATTATATAAATTAAAAATATTTTAAGGATCACAGCCTGAAATATGTAACCCTTTTGACTAATTCGGGATAATAGCAAAAAACAAAAAAGGAAAAAAAATAACGAAAAGAAAGCCAAGCACCAGATCTCCCTCAGATCCTTTTTTGACAAGCTTTTGTTCCTAAAGTCTGGCTAACAACGTTTAAGCGCTTTTAAAGTATTTTGAACGTATTTAGGTGTGGCGTGTGAGTGTCAGCTTTGCAGTAACCTAGAGAGATCTTGACGCTACCAATTAATGCTCTACCCATTCCAGTACGACTGAGTATAGTCAACCGTACATGCGTTCGATCGTCAAAATCCTAACCGCCATAATATAAACTATATCATATATTCATGTTTTTTCTACACATTAATACATCACTGTTAAATGTTGTTGCCTTTTGTTTTTCTTTTTTTTTTTTTAATACCTTTTGTTGTATTTTTTTCTTTTTTTTTCGTTTCGTTTAGTAGGAAGTACCGCATAAAAGTAATGAATTTTAGCTATATTTTTGGCTGCCCATGCGCGCCCATGCCGCTACACGCAATGCACGAACCCTTTTTTGTTTTTTATGCAATCATCGAGACACGCAAATGTTGCTTACACTCGATCATAATAAACAAAAATGATAAAAAAATAAAAATACAAAAAATCGTTTGCCAATATGCCTTCTGTGAGTATGAGACACCATGACGCTAAACGCACAAATAAATAAAACGAAAGCAAAGGAAAATTTTACAAGTGCAACCCTAGCTGCGTGTTATGTGCTCTTATATATATATATATTTTCTTACTTATACAAAAAGCAAAAAAGTTTTCCATACGCATTAATGCAGTAATGCGTGCGTAGATTTCTATTGTTGACGCGCCAAATTGCAATGAGCTGGGTTGGCCTCGCGCGTGTTTACATATATTATACAAACATACATAAAACAAAAACAAAAAAAAAATACATATATATATATAAATTTAAAATAATGTAAAGCCAGAACGTAGCGTTGCTGCCAACGTGGTTTCCGGCATTGTGTAAAAATTATTGCAATGAGTCTTTTGTCCTCGCAGTGTAACAGAAACAATGCAGGCAAACAAGGATTTGGTATTTAAAGGAAGGCAGCGCATAAAACAAAGGAAGCTATGCAAAAAAAAAAACAAATGAAATAAATAAAATAAAAAAAAATGAAGAATAAAGCAAATATGCGTAAGGGTTTTGTAATTAATAAATTCTCATGCGTGTGCTTGAGATTTTTTTTTTTTTCGTTTTATTTTCTTTTATTAATATTTTTTATGAATTTTTGTATGTGTGTACACCTTCATTTTCATGAGCTTATTTTTTGTCGTTGCTTGTTGAGTCGTTAATGTGACTTAGATGCTAAAAACAATAAAATAAAATTATAAGCAGCCTCGTACTTAAGAGTTAAATGTTTGGTATGCAAACATCCAGAAACAGTGACATGCAAATACTTACTTAAAATAAATATCACCTATTATCCTTTCTGCTCAAGGTCTAATTGTTTAAGTCATGCATATACCAGCGAAAGGTACTACTTCAAACGCGTATCAATAAGTTAATGAATGAAGTCTGGCTTCCAGTTGCAAATCTAATGCAAATCTTTAGATTTGTAAATCCCTTCACATGCGTTTATATTCGAAATACATGTGAGTTTAAATGCGCTGTACGCCGTGCCAAATTATTTGTCACATGTTTCAACCTGCTGCTCAGTTGCTGTCAGCAGTATATGCTTCACATGAGTCCCCACGTGTACGTCTAACCAATTCGAACTGCCTATCAGCTTGCGCCAAATGCTAGAAAAAACTGCACCCTTGGTCATATCCAGCCAATGATGTTCAAAATTAAATACAGCTCGATGACAAACTTCATTAGCAAAAATCAACTGGCTATGATTTGAAGAATAACATTTGCATTGCGCAAATTTTATTCTACTGCCGCCGCCATCGTCATCGTTCGCAACGCAACCCTTAACCTCATTTGATTTTTTTTTTGTGTGATTTGACTGGAGGCTGACTGGCAACGTTATTGTAAAACTAAATTAAGATTGAAATGTAAAACTGAAAACGTTTTACACAATTATTGACATGGAGTTTGCTCATGCCTAAGCCCGTGCCGACATCGGCAGTCAGTTTCATGTGCACGGCCATCCCACGCGACGTATACGTAATGACAATCGATCGACGTACGGCTAACTGCTTAATCGTACAACGAAAACCACTCGCCATAGAACAGAAGAAAGCTGACTGGAGATTCTTTTTTTGTTTCATTTGGCCATTTCATTTTTGTTTTATTGGCAAGTAGAATCAGTCGTCTGCATAACTTACAATTCCGAAAATATAAATTTTCGCAACGATACGCAACGTGAGCTAGAGTCATATAGGCAAACAGACAGACAGGCATACAAACAGACATACAGACGGAGAGTTAGATAGATAGATAGACTAATAGACAGCCGACAGACTGAGGGACAGGCGGCCAGCATACATTCGCTTAATACAATATTATCACTCCAGCATGCATTTTATAAAAGGCAATAAGGCGTAGTGCGGGCTACAAACAGAAAAAGAAAATATCTGCTGAAATAGGAAAAATTTATCTAGCTACGCATAGGCGGCCACATCGTCGTCCTCGTTTGCGCCGTCCTCGCCGCCATCGTGCTCATCATCATCGTCATCATCATCATGAATATCGCATGTAAGAAGTCAATGTATGGAAATTTCTGTTCAATCACAAATCCAATGATGTCCGCTTGGCCGGATTTTGACAGTTGGATGTTGGACGTTCGGATGCTGCACGCATACGACTTGTGAAATGCGAATCCATGCTGGCGCGCTGGCTATCGACTGGCGAACGCTTTGATTGAGTAAATGAATGAATGCATAGACGAATGCCACAATGAGTAAGCGACGGTGAGTGAGTGACTGCGTGACTGTGTATGAGTTTTGGATTCTGCCTGCGTGAGTGTGATGCCGGCTACTGGCTGCTGGCTGCTGGCACGGGAACCTGTGCTGGGTTTGTTGACTGTTTGAAGGGATTGTCTGCCTAGATACTCCTTTTTTTTAATTCTGTTCTGCTAATGATTCATTTGCGCTTTTTGCTCACTCAGCCGCAGCCTTAAGCTCACACTCGGCCAATACATCGTGGCTGAATGCGTTTGCCGGCCATTGATTTGCTTCCTTTCCTTTCTTTTTTCCTCCTTTTCTTTGTTTTTTTATTTCTATATGCGCTTAATCCTGTCTTGCATTGATTAGTATATTTTGACTTGAGTGCGCAAATATTTTTGCTTTGCTGTCAATTAAAAGTGTTCACTGAGTTTTATCGTAGCTTAGCCTGTGCGGAGTCAATTGTGTTATGTGCAGAGCGCATCTATAATGTATGTATCAACTTCATTAGTACTGTGGGCTCATTTCATTTTTTAACATTTTACGATAATGGCTTTCGCTTTGTTTGATTGACATTTCAAATGGTTTTCATTTTATGCGCTTTAGAGATACTAAGATCCTCCTAATGTGATACGACAATTCTTGTTTTTTATTTATTTACATATAATGAAGCCTAATGAGAGTTGAAATTGCAAACAACTGATTTTATGCATTATTTGACTTATTTGCTGATTAAGAAAAAATCGAACTATACCGTTCAATTAAAATAGATACAGTTCTGAGTTATTTAGTTGACTTGACGCTTTGTTTTCTAAATAAGCTGGGAAGATCGTTAGAGGGGAGTGCGTTGTAACTAGGTGCCCAAGCACGACTGAATATTTCCTACAAATCATCAAAGCCTCTTAGCATTTGCAAGAAGTTTGTTATCCATTGCAGTTCCGAGGTGCTTAAACAAGTCTTAGTATCTAATTAATCATGCTTAAAAATAGTTAGAGGTTATGCCTTGATTTCCTTGTGTTTCTATAAAATAGTTCGATTATAAGCCTAGCCTACATATATTGGAAACTCGATGTCTTGTGCACAATGGCAATATAAAAGTTTTTAAAAACTTCCAATAACTGCCTAATAAATGTTAGAGAGGGTACACATACCTCCCAATTAAGTTAATGGCCTTTGGAAAATTGCTTATTATAGACCTCATCAGGAAGTCCTTAATACCTGCTCAGCTTCTGCCTGTTTGTCACTTCTAATAATTCATCAATGTGAGTGCCACATCAAATTGAAAAGTGAAAAGCCACATGCTCATTACAGAGTCCTCACTCAATAGGCAACAGAGACAAAGGCAATGGCAACGACAAAGACAAACCTCAACGATTTTTAATTGAAGTTTCGCAACAATTTCTGTAACAAATATTGTGTAAATAAGTTTTTCTCTTTTATCTTTTTTGTGCGTCCGCACACACCTGCACAGGTGACAGACGTAGAGTAAAAGAAACGCACTTTCCTGGCAGTTTTGCTGTTGTGGATTTTTGTGCGTTTTGGTTTTGGTTTTGGTTTTTTGTGTTTTGTTTTCCGAACTTTGACAAACAAAATTTAAAATGACAATTTTAGCTGTCACATACACGCCTCAGAGCAGCAACGAGGCAACGGCTCAAACCAATTGAAATGCCAGCGCATATAAAATACAATGAGGAGTGCGCCTCCTAAGCTCAACAGAACTGAGCTGAGCTGAGTTGAGTTGAGTTGTGCTGAGCTGAGCTGGCTTTGGCTTGTCTATAATAGACGTATCCTATGCGCACGTTTTTGTTAGGTAGACAAGAGATGAGCACTTTGCTTATGCTTTTTTCGAAAAACAATTTCGCATACGCAGCAAGAGTAGCAATGTCAGCAACAGGAGCAGGAGCAGCAGTGACTGTAGTGGCAATGTCAGTAGTCATGGACGCCAATGAAGCGAGAAACGAAGCAGGCACGGCACACATGAGTGCCCGACTGTCAGTTTGGCTGAATGGTTCGCTGCATGGCTGCTTGGTTGCTTGGTGCGTTGCGTTTTTCCATGTATGAAGTGAAGGTGGTGTGGTGTGTTGTGTATGGGTGTTTTTGGTGTTTGGCTGCGTTTGCTTGGTTTGTTGCCGCCTGTGAAAATTGTAACATTACAGCATGTCTGTCTGTTACCTTTTTGACATTTGATTGAGATTTGTTATCGGCAAATTCATCAATGATACATACAGACACACACACACACTCACAAGAACACCACACCCTACACATGCTGCTAGGCACACAGCTATGCGTCATTGCTGGACTTTGCAAAAGGTTGCCTTCGCGCGGGTTGTTTTATTCACAACTGTAACAAAGCATTGACCAACTTCTTTTTTGTTTTTTGTTTCTGCTTTTGTTTTTTACACTTAGTGCTGCACAGTTATCAGCAGCAGGCAGGCAGGCAGACAGCAGCAACAGCAGCAGCAGCAGGCTGTATGACATTTTAGGCATTTGTTCGATACATTTTTTTATTTGTGATTTTTTCCGTTTTCCTATTTGGTTTTCAAGTCTTTTTTTTTATAATTTGTTTTTGTATTTTTCTTACTTTGTGTGATTTTTGTTTCTGCTTTTCATTGGCTGGCAGTTTTTTGCCTGTTACTTCTATTAAATTTTTGCGTCTGCTGTAGCATACTCACGGGCAGGCATCCAAGCAGCTGTTGTTTGTTGTTTTCGTTGTTGTTGCTTTTTTTGCTTTCATGCAATAAAGCAAACGTTGGCGCAGGTTATGTGCCTGCCTCAGTCGCCTAACCACTTGCCAGCTGCCTGCTGCCTGCCGCCTGCCACCCACAAGCAAAGTCAAGCGTTGGCCAAACCATTGACCATGCGTGTGCGCCAGTGTGTGACATTTGAATTGAACGTCGCCTGATGCTGTCTGTCCGCCTGCCCTCCTGCCAACATGAATGTATATGAGTGTGTCTTTGTATAAATGTCCTTTTTGGCTATATGTTTGTTTTTTTTTTGTTTATTCTTTCTCGTTTTGTTTTATTTTATTTCCTGCCTGTTTTCGGCTTCCTTTTTGACGAACCTTTTGCGTAGCTATTTTTTAATTTTGCTGACGCGAGCGTTAGAAAACTACATACATTGCTGCCTGCCTGCCTGCCAGCTCCTGGTTTGGGTGTTCAACGCAATTGTTCTGCACAACGCCGCCAACTTGCCTGGTCAGCCGCACAATGCAGGCAGCCTAACAGGCGTTGACCAACGGCTCGCATGGCTGACATGTGCGTCTCATGCTGATAAGCAGCAGTTGAAGCAACTGCAGAGCGCCGCATAAAAAATCAAAAAGCATGAAAAAAAAAGGAAAACGAAACAAAAAAATGAATAAAACTAAAAGCAAAACGCGCCAAATACATTTTTGCAGGCATGTAAAGTTATATGTGTGCATGTGTGTATGTGTGTGTGAGAGTGGGCGTTTCGGGTTTGAGGCGTGGCATGTCGTGTCGTGTGATGAATATTTACTGCGTACGCTAACTGCTAACTACAGGTATTTTCATTCTTTGACATTTTTAATTGGGTTGGAGATATGCCAGAATGACAGTTTTCATTTAGCATTGTTTTACATTTATTTTCCTCACCATGCGCCACTACACCAGCAGCAGCGACAGCAATCATTCTGTTGTTGTTGCTTGTTTGTTTTTTCCTTTTCATTTATTGTCTGCATAGTGTTTGACAGTTTTGTTGTGTTTCGGTTTTTATTTTCTCTCACTTGTTTTTTCATTTGAAATTCTGCTGATTTTGTGCTTTAAATAAAGTTTATTATGCTTCGTTGCTTGCCTTTGCCATAGCAAAAGGTATAAGGCCGTCCTATCCTGTCCTGCGGTGTGCTGAGCTGAGCTGAGCTATGCTTTGCTGTCGGCAGGAAGTATTGTATTAAGTAAATTTGTGACATTTTCAAGTTAAGTGAAATTGATGCTGTTGAAATACGTGTTCTTGTTGGCAGGCGCGCGTGTGCTGCCAATAATCAACTGTCTAAGTTTAGCAACATTTTCAATCATTATTTTTGGCAGCGCATGTCACAATTGCCCAAATCTGCATGTTGGCCGTTTCTAACTGTTGAAATCTTTCCTGTCTGTTTAAATGATGTTTGACTTTGATTTGGCATTTATTGAAAAAAATTTGGATCAATTTATATCAGTTCAAATGCTTCTACACTAAATCGCAGGTTTCTATTCCTACTCCTATTTCATTAGTTTACAATTTATCTATCTTCATTTC
Source organism: Stegana nigrithorax (assembly GCA_037044495.1). Lineage (NCBI taxonomy): Eukaryota > Metazoa > Arthropoda > Insecta > Diptera > Drosophilidae > Stegana > Stegana nigrithorax. Next base: position 197,792 of record JBAMBQ010000844.1, on the reverse strand, counting down.
ATCTACTCTGATATCTTTTCTCTTCTTTTGTTTACTTATTTCCTAAACTCTTATTTTAACTACTCCTACCTTCTTTTTTTTTCTTCAAATGTTTTTACTTTGAATTTCTTAGTTTAGGATTACAATTTTTACTGCAAAACTCTTTGATGACAATTCTTCTACTTTAACATTTTTTTATTCAAAAACTATGCAATTTTATTTTATCTACTGCAGTTATTGCTTCTAATTTAAATTAATTGCTTCTAATTTCTCTGAATAGTGAAAAGTTATATAAATAAACAAATTTTTTGTGCAGGCTTCAAACAGAAATCGATGCACAGGTCTTGCAATTTCAATGCAATCTTGACCATATATATATCGAAAAGACTCTATAAAACCTATTCAAAAAACTCTTCATTAATAAACTATCTACATTTGTTTGTCAGAGGGTTGTATCTAACCGTCGTCTGATAGTTTTAGCTTTCAAAGTGTAAAAGTTCTGTTTTTATTATTATTACCGAAACTGCTTGGCAATATTTAAATAGAATCTCTTTATGTGTCAGCTTCATGCTTCATAAAATTAAATTAGTATCCACAATTTTGCAGAGCACAATTTTTATAATGACTACATTTTTTTTCTCTACTTCTTTTATTCCAGGTAATTAACAGTACACAAACTTGCACAACGATGTCAACCTGCCAAAAAAAAAAAACAAAATTAACAGTGAGTAACACGACATGGGCACAGATACATAGATAAAAAAAAAAGATTGTAACTGGACTGCAATTGTTGAGTAAAAACTTTGAAAATGCATTTCGTATCACATAATGAAGGAATATCACAGCTCAGCTACTTCAGTGCCCCGAAATAAAAGACGCTAACACGTTGCGCTCGAATAAATCGGGAACGTCTGAGAAGCGTCTACATGCGAGTATTTAGGTAAGCCGCCAGCATGCAGCGGCGCCGCGGCATGTGCAGCCAAGTGTGAAGCACGGTACAGACGCCGACTGTGCCACACAATTGCCAGCAACTGCGGTCTGACTTGCACTTTGACATAGATTCTCTTGTACTGCCAACACATAATCTTTGTGCCATAAAATACATGTATGTGTGTGTATGTGTGCGCTGCTGCTGCAGCAGTTTAATTTCAACCGCTGAAATGCGGTCACGTTGCGAGTGTCTATACACAGACTAAGCAACTGCTGCTGACTGTTTGTTGGGTTTTAGTATTTGGGGCCATGCTTATTTTTTATAACTAAGAGAGTTTTTGGCTTGAGTGCCAGCAATGTACACACATCCATACATACAATGACAAGCGTCTACTTTGGCTTGGCTTGGCTTGGCTTGCATATGCATAATTACCCTTATTATGTGTGACAACATGTTGCGGTTATTTACGCCGTTTGTCGCGGTGACTGTGCACTACAATATGCAGTCAGGCTTATTGGCTGTGAGACTTGGCTAGCGAGTTAAAAAGTTGCTAGAGGTTTACACAATGTTTTCTAATTTCTTTGGTTGTTTGTTAATTGTTGAGAACCACCAACAATTCTGTTCATCCCCAATATTATATTATCATGTGTTAATACGCATTTCCATAATTCAATACTTTTTGCAGACTGTGTTTCAAAGAATACACAATCAACCACATAAATTACTTAATGTGTTTAAAAAGTATTCACAGATGTTTTGTATATTTTCGACTTGGATATCGGATGCCTATACGATTCCTTGAACAAAATATACTAATGTGTCCAATTTACTTGGTGTTCAACTAACTGCAGTACGGCTGAAGTAGTGTTGTAAAGCTTTATAGTTTATGTACAGAAATTTCTTTTTCTAACCACACTATTCGTGTTACGTCTGTACAAGCCGCCTTCCGAACTATCTAATATGGATATTAGTTGCAAGTATCTGCTACTCCAACGATTTTCAAAGTAAACTCCAGTTAAGTATTAGCCAACTATGAAATAATGGTTTGAGTTACGTTCATCTTAAGTAAACACAATAAATGTGTCGCTTAATATACCGTGCATAAGTTCTCAGCTACAGATGTTCTTGTTTCCAATGCTATATTTTTTTTTTTAACCATTGAAGGCATATTTTCATTTGATATTACTGCGAACCGCAGTCGATTCACATAACTCTCAGCAGGAGACTACAGCACACGAGTGCAGATATATCCAATGATATTATAAAATCATGTGAATATTTTGTAATATTACACGAGCAGCCACAGCAACGCATAACATCTGTTGCTCCTCGACTGCTACACTGCTGTTCAATATTATGTCTTGACTATTATCGCATAGCATAACACATGAAACGAGCAATCCACAAGAACGTTGTTAGAAACCTGCTGATATAAATGCAACCGTTGCTCAAATATACATACATATATTGTATAAATGTATATGTTATCTATATAAATAACTGAGCTTGTCTGCAATCGAACAAATGTTGGAAAATTGTGTTAGCGCATGTGCTCTTCTGTCTGCTTACTTTTTATTTTGTTTCATGGATGTTTGTTTGTTTTTTTTTTTGTTGTCTTTATTCTGATGTTTTATGCAATTTGAGACACATAGAACTGTCGACTTTGATGTTATCCCGCTGTGCATGGCACTTTGATTATGTTATGATATTTCATTTTGTCTTCATTTTTGCAATACACTGTTTTGATTGAAGACTGACAGCTTGCAGTATTGGAGTTTCGTGTGACAGCAGCGCTGCGAGCATTAAATAAATGCTGTCTGTTGCAGACAACGAAGGATATGCTAATAGCAGCGACAGAAACAGTCAGTAGTAAGAGCAACAGGTGCCATGTCATATAAGCAAGCCCATATTAAATAATATTAACAAATGTCAGGACTTTTAAGTGTAATGATGATGACTTGTTATGCTTCATTGCCATGTTCTCGACATTCTCGAGTGTCTGAGAAAAAGCTTTTCGCAGCGGCATTGTGAACTGTTGTTGGCATTAAATAGTTTAAATTAAGTAAGACTATTATTTCTTCTAGGTGAGTGACTAATATTTGTTTATGTTCCTAACGTTCTCATGCTTCGTAATTCGGTCTATATTTAGGATTTTTTAGGATCGAGAATGAGTTTTTCTATTTGTCGGAGCTTTGTTATAATATGTTGCCATTCCCTTTATTTAACTTAATGACTTCATTTTATTTAAGAAAACCGAACCATCTTTGAGAATATAATGTCGCGATATAAGTTTTGATCGCGATTAATTATAAATATTCGAGCTATCATTAGAAGGCTAATGGAACGCTGCTTTTCACTGAGCTTTTGTTTACACATCGAAATGTGCATTGTAAACGGTCTATTAAATCACACGCATACATGGTACATAAGTGCACAGGTTTTCCAAACATTATGCCACACTGTAGAATTGCTGGATGATGTATGTAAATTCGATTACATATGAGCAACAAAGCAGAAAAATTTTGCCACTTGCTTTTGCTTTCAAGGCGACTTTCGTTTTTATGCGACGGCATCAAAACTTACAGACGAAGTCTTAGATAAGAAAAAAAAAAAAACCAACAAAATGAAAACAGCCTCCAGTATAGAAATTAAACAGACAAACAGCGCCACCCACAGTATGCAGGGAGAGTAGAATTCTCAAACGAAATAAAAGTAAAGCGCATTAGACAAGGATGGCAGTTACTTTGGTTGTGCTTTAGCGGCAACTTCACTGCGAGGCTGAAAAAAAAAAATATAAAAAATGTATAAAAAAACATAGTAACTGTCTTTAGCTGTCAACGTTTTGTAACTGCAAAATAACAAAAAAGAAAGTGAAAAGTTTCTGTTTATTGTGGGAGTTTGCATATTTCTTGCCGTAGACAGACCATCGCGCAGAGTCACAAATGAGCAAATTCGTGCCGGAATACGAGCGCAAAGAGTACGGTGTGAAAGTCCTGGTGATTGCATTGATGTTCTGGGTGTGGACCTACGTGGCGAAATTAGTTTGGAAACTGCTGCAGCGGCGTCGGGATTTTGGCGCCAGGCAAGCGGCGCGTGAGTGAATGCCTTTGTGGCGGTTTCGCAGTTTCTAGTCTCGAAGTAAATGAAGACGATAACGAAGACATACAGAAACTCACTGCTGACAGTAAATGAGAAAAACTTGCTATTTCATGTGAGTTTCGTTCTTGCCTTTATGTGGGTTTCGTGTGAGAATTGTGTGCGTGCGAATGCTGCCCAAAGGCATTTTTAGCATTTGCATTTTGTGAAAAGTTGCTTTGCATAGTTTGTCCGTAGTGTGCTGAAAAAGTGGGCTAATTGAGGATATAAATTGCAAATTTGAAGAAGTTTACTAAATTTGGCATGTGAATTTTGTTAGACTTAAATTTGTATTGTAAAGTTCATAAACAGCTGATCATGTTATCAGCAAATGTCATCCATGTTACAGAACATAAATGAAAACATACAAACTTAGTCAAACTGGCAAAGGATGCGTGCCGCTTCTGCGACTTCGCTGCGGCACTGTCGTTGCATATTCAGAGTGCAAAACGCTTAAAATGCATAAAATGGTTTGGCGCCACTGAGAAGTCAAGTCATTGGCTAGTGCAATAGATCTGTAGATACTCTACATTATAACTCCAAACATAAAATATTAAAATTTTAATAATGAAATGAATAAATTAAATATTCTAGGCCATTAAGCCTTTTGCGAAATGTTAGCAGTCAACTGTTCTCATAGTTGAATGCTGTTGGCACAAGATGTGAGCACCACTGAGCGGCATTGTAGGTATTGGGTATTGCTAAGCGAAAATATATTTTAGCCTGTGTTTATTTTTGTTATATTTTTAACACAAATTACTGCTTTGCCTTAAAAAATTGCATACAGTTTATTTATTTAAATTTCGCCTCATTTGCTTCAATCTGTCAACAACAAGTTTTAAGCTATAATTGCTGCATTTCCGCAGCATATTACATTATTTTCAATTTTTATTTGTCAAATTAACAGCATTTAAAATTCATTCGAAACTGACTTCCTGCAAATGACAAAAACAACAACAGTTGCCATTAAAAGTACTGCCGACACTTGAGTGCATAACACAAGAGACGCATAAAAATAATAAACAAAAAAAATATAAAATATAAAAAAATACAGAAAAAAAAAACTGAATTTAAACAAAACAAAATTTCAAAGCTAAAGAATTCTGTTTTCATAATGCTTTCAAGTGTGTTTCCAAATAATAAATAAATTTTATTGGCAAAATATACAAATAAGCAAAAACTTGCGTGCGATGGCGCATGCATTCGTATTTAGCACAATGAAGTCAAAGCTGCAGCGGAGTCAGTCACTCACTGGCTCACTCACTCACTCACTCACTAATGCGCTTATTCGCTCAGACATGGGCTTGCTTGGGGAAAACAAAAGTGCTGTGCGCATGTTTATAAACAAAATGCTCGGGTATTGAGTGAAATGCGTCATTTGTGGCTATGCCGTTGCGCGCAACCGCATTAATTGCCATTCAAATCAAATTAGTTATAAATTATAAAGACAGCAACAAAGCAACAACAGCAACAACAACAGTTTAAATGCCAACACCAAACTGGCCAAATGTCAAAAAACAAAAAAAAATTAAATTTTTTTCGTTTGCTATTTAGTCTTTTTTTTTTTTTGTTGTTTTGTTTTGATTTCTATTTTTTACGCTTGCCTGCTGCACTCAAGTGAATCACGGAATTAAAAGCAAGTGACAGTATTTGCGGGTAGCAGGGCGGGCAGACAGTCGCTGCGCAGGCAAGCAGCAACGTTAGCAACTGAAATAAAATTAATCAGTCAAAATAGTGCACAAGGTCAATTAAGTTGAAATACCAGAAAAATATAACAATTAAATATTTATTTTATTTATTTGTGTATGTGCTTTAAAATCAATTTTTAAATTTTATTTTTTTTTTAATCAGCTTCTTACTTGCTTTCGCTGCTTGTTCTCAGCTGTTTGTTTGCACAATTTTTAAGTGAGTTTAAGCAAAAAACTGCCAACTGCTGCACTGGCGTTCTATTGCGTAATAACTGCGCTCATATAGATACACACACACACACACACCCATACACACAAGTTCTGAGCTTGGTTATTTTTCAACACACTCATGCGCCTGCGTGGCCACACTCAATATATCATCTGCAGGCACATTTAATGCGTTTTTCGTTTTAGTGCCTTTGCTCTATTTCCGTTTGGCAACAGCTTTGTCTGCTTTTTGCGTTTACTGTACATTTCTTTTTTGTTATCTGTTGTAATTTAAAACGTGTCGAAAAAGCTTTGTTTGATTTTCATTTATTGTTGTTGTCGGCTATTTATGTGATCCTCCGTCTGCGCAACAATAGTAAAAACCAATACACATGCGCACTCTGGCATATAGCTGCTGCGCTATATACGCATTGTCCTAGGCAACGCTGTTCCACATTATTTTGCTTGGCTTAGCTGACTGTAACTGCGCATAACAGCAATTAGCTGCGCATACATGCTGCAGGGATGTTTAAAGTATTCAAGATTTCCCTTGCGCTCGACAGTGGCTGCTTCTGTTTTACATGGCAACATGTGCAGGTCTTAGGCTTTTCAAGTTCAGTTTTGCACCATGTATGACATATTCCTTGTGAGTTTCTGAATTCAATAGCCGCAGAAACTTTTTACTTCAAAACAAAGAAGAAGTGGAACAGAAATTACTAGAAGTACACTTTTATGCTGTGTTGCTGGGCTCACTATGTCCCTTAAAATATCCCTAAGCTTATTAGTCAGCGCGTGTTGAGTGATACTGAAAGCTGTAGTAGACTTTTTTTTTTTAAATGTCTTAGACATTTGATTATTCTTCAAAGGTAATGTTCATGTTTAGCTAAATAACACTTTAATTTTATTCAACTATCCAGACAAGTATGTTGAGGTTCCATTTGTTTACTTCCTCTAACGCAGCTTCGGCATAGTAAAGCATAAATTTAAAAGTTTCTTCTTACGCGCAACGTGCTGCTGCTTTTACAGTTTCTCCGATAATGCCTCTAACTGCACTCAAAATCAAACCAGCAAAAAATAGCCAAAAACATACAATTTTGCAATTCCCAGCACGCGGCTGTGCATGCAAGACAACAACAACAACTACAACAATAAAAAGTGCAACCTTGAATTAAGAATGTGAAATACATCAAAAAATCCAACAAAGGCAGCAACGCAGTAAAAAAAAAAAAAAGAAATAAGGAGCACAACTCCAACTGCTGCCCAAGGCGCAGAGTTGATGTTGTTGGTTGATGTTGAGCAAAGCAAAGACGACTCGCAACGAACCAAAAATCGAACGGACAAAACTTCCAAGGAATTTCTTAATAGCTTTTTACCGATATCTTTGTGCGAAACCGTTGATTTTTGTGCGACGCCGTCGAAAATGTTTGCCAACTATGCCCGTGCTTTTGTTTTCTTTTGTGTTCCTATTGGTGTTATGCTCTCTTTTGGCTTTTGTTTTTGTGTGTTCCTTTTGTCTCTTATTTTGTTGGTGGCATACTTCATTCACGAAACAGACAGGGGCGAGGCAAGAAAATGAAATCAAGAAACCCTGTGTGCGCTGCCGCATTTTTCTAACGATTAAACAAATTCGCGGAAACGCATCCTTGCAAAAAGGCCAAAGCTGCGCGCCGCGACCGCTGGCCAACTTGTTGACTTGCCGGCTGACTGCAACATGGTTATATTCTGTGTATGTGTGTGTGTGTGTGTGTGTATAGCGAGTCACCTGCAGTTTCCTGGAATTTCATTTGACGCAGCAGCAGCAGAGCACAGCGCAGCACTCAGACGCGAACACGCTCTGCTCTGCTCTGCTTTGCTCAAGGTTAATGCTGCAAGCTAAACAGCGCAGCCCATAAAAGATTTTAGATACATGACACAAAAAGGCAACCAAATACGCATAGTTGCATTTACGTTGTTTTCTGTGTGCTTTTGTTGTTGTTGCTTGTGTTTTGGCGCTTCGCTACACTCAGCTCAGCTTAGCTTAGCTTCGCTGCGCATGGCTTTTGACTCTCTGTGGCTGCTGTTGCTTGCCTTTGAGGCGGCGGCATAATTTTTAAGAGCATAATTCCAAGAATTAAATCGTATATCTTCATTTTGGCAGTGCAGAATTTTCTGCTTGATTGTATTTGTTGCTTGTGCCTTGTGCTTTGAGCGTGTGTTTGGTGTTTATTTTGCCTTGTTGTTTGTGTTTTTGTTTTTATTAACTGACTTTGCTAAATGCTCGATTAATTTCTAATAAATTGGCTCTCAACGGAAATGCTGCAAGCGACATGGCTCAAAGATAGAATTACGGCTGCATGCAGCAACGTGTTTGCTTTTTTTTTCTTTGTGGACTATATTTTTGTAACATTTGATGTTTTTGTGTTCGTTTTTTTTAAATTTGAATTTTGTTTTTGGTTTTACATTTTTTTTTCATTTATTTTTGTTTATATTTTGAGGCGCGTCACTTTGAAATTTGAAGCTGAGCTGAGCAGAAAATTTTTTCCTAGAAAAACTTTACTTCGTTGCAAGTGCATGAAACATATATTCAGAAAAAAGCAACAAAAACAATATATATATTTAAAAAAATGACTTTAGCAAGCATTGATTTTGTGTACAAAACGCCGAGATGTCATCCCAAATATTTTCATAAGCATTATTCCTCATTCTCGTTGCAGCTTTTGTCGTGTGAACAACTTTAATTCGGCGTAGAGGATAATAATAATAATAACAACAACAAACAAATAACTACAGCAGCGAAGAGCAGCAGCATATAAACAAAGCAACTAATAAAAACAAAATCCTACCCAATATAAACAACATATAAAGCGACGAATCTGAGGCGCGCATAAATTTTGTAAAAAAGAAAGCAAATAAACAAAAAAAAAAAAAACAGAAAGCAAAAAGCAAAAAGAAAGAAATTTATTGCAATTGCATTCTAAATGCAAAGAACGCATAAAACGTTTAAATTACAAACCAAACAAATACGAAATTCCCTTTGGCATTTTTCTAAACAGAAATCTTTCCGAAAAGTAACGGTACAAAAAGAAGAAGAACAACAAAAATCATTTAATAAAACAACAACAACTAAGATCATAAAGACGTTACTTAAAGAACAAGACGAAAGAATTAAAAGCATAAAATTCGCATACGTCGATTTTATGCAGCAAAATTATCAAAAATTCCATTTTGGCCAAAAGCAAAAAATTAAGCAACCAACTAAACCAACAACAAGAAACATTAATATAAAACGCTACGCTAACGTAACACAACAAGAAGAAGAAGAAGCACCAACAGAATCAACAAAACGCAAGCACACAGCCAAAGATTACGCATGGCTTAGACTTGAGTAACGCAACGCAACGCAAGGCAAAGCAAAAAAACAATTTTAGGCAACGACATTTCTGCAACAAATACAAAAAGATAACAAAAAAAAAAGAAAAAGATAAACACTTTAAGCCAACAAAGAAAAGAAAAAAACTTGTTTGGAAAAAAAAAACTTTTTTTTTTTTGTTTTTGGCTTCTGAAATAAAAGATTTGTGCATTTGTATTGCATTTGGCAGAAGATTTTAGTTCCTTCTTTCGGTTTTCTGTTGGCAAGGCAACAAAATTCAACGCAAGGCGAAAAGAAATAAAAATTCAAAAATAAACGAAAATGGATCCTCAACAGCAGTTTTGTCTTAAATGGAACAGTTATTCGTCCAATTTGGCGATTACATTCTCGAATCTATTCAAATCGGATCTGCTAGCGGATGTGACGCTCTCATGCGATGGTAAGTTAAATGTTTTTTCATTTCTTTTTTATAAAGGGTATATTAAAGTTGTGCAAAGCTATGTATCAGGCCAAAGGAGGCGTGGCAGACCCCACAAAGTATATATGTTCTCCTTCTGCCTTTCTAGTTTATTATATAATGTTTTTATAGAAATTTTTTTATTTAATTTTAATTAACAAGATGAAGATAAGAATGGACATGAAAATTCATATGAAAGGCAATGTAACATAATATTAATAGAAATCATGATAGATCTATTTATTCAGAGGAAATCTTATGAAGATAGAAGAATAGAATGATTATTAAATGAATAGATATATAGGAATCTTTGTACACAAATGGATATATACAAAGATAGATGATTAAATATATGTATCCTAAAATTGATGGGATGTAATGTAATGTAATGGAGATGAATAGCTGGATAGGTGGATTCAATATGTAATAAATACATAATGCATTTATCTATTAATCAAATCTTGTGTTGACAGCTACTGCTTTGCAGACAAGAAAGATTCAAAATAATGTACGCAATAAATATATTTATAAGCTTATGCTTATGGGCCACAGGATTCTTAACAATAAGACGAAATAAAATCATTTAGATACCCCAGGAACATACCGCAAAACTAAATACAAATTGAAAAGGCATTATGGCCAACACCTCTGCCACAAATCATCAAACATAAATGTTTGAAATAAATTTAATTCGGCTAAACAACTTTAAGCAGCATTACGGCATGTTACGGCCCTCATGGGTTTGCTCTGGGACAAAGCGGTTTAAACATGTTAAATGCCCAAGAGGCAAACCAGTGAAAATGCTCGTACACCTTTAAAGTGTCTGACAGAACAAGTTGAAAAATACGTAAAATTGAAATTATAGCACATTTATCCTTTTTTTCGTTGTGCTTGTTCTTGGCCTTGTGCCTTGTGTCGTGTGCCGTGTGCTCGTTTGTGTGCTTGCTAACCCAATTTGGGCAAATCGAAGCGTGTGCTGCGAGACAAAACCAAGAACGAAAGGACAGTAGCGGCAAGGAAAGGAATGGAAAGGAAACGCGACGAGACGAGTCGAGACTTAACAAAATGAGCAAAGCAACAACTTGCGCATAAAACAGACGAAAGCGATATAAAACATATAATAAAATACATAATAAAGACACCCAAGAAGACAAATAAAAACACACACTCACTCACACACACACATACAAACACTCAATCGGCAACAGCACACACAAAGACACACGCACATCTACATAAACCGACAAACTGTGTCGAAGTTTGGTAAAAGACGCGCACACAAGTATTTAAACCCAAATCAAAATAAATACATAAAAAAAGTAAAAAAGAAAATCACGCAGAAACAAAATAAAACAAAACAAAAAAAAAAATCAAAGAATAAATTTGTACGCAAAAACCTGACCTCAGACAAGACGCAAAAGTAAATATTTTAGCTAAATACTTAAACGCTCTACGATGATGATGACTACGTCGTATATGCGTTACTTTTGTTTGCCCAAATACGCGTAGCCGTTCCCGTTCCCGTAGCCGTAGTCGTATCCGCATCCGTTGCTACTTTTGCTGTCTGCAACTTTACTCGTAAATACACTTCTCGTACTTTGCGCATTTATATTCAGTTAATAAGCCTCATAAAACTGTAGTAAAGTTGTAAATGAAATTGACGCGCAGCCAGCCACACAAGCGTCAGGCTGAGGCCATAGGGCACATAAAAAATAGCGTCAAGCATGCTGACGGTGGGCTGTTGCTGGGGCGGGGAGGAGAGATGTTGCTTGTAAAGAAAATTAAAGGAAAATCAATTCTTCGTTTGTTTTGCTTTTGTTTCGTTTTTGTTGCTTCTCTGTTTCATCTCGTAGTTCTGCCCTAATGTGCTGATGATATTCTGTGCACAATCTGCGACTGTTATAAGCTATTAGCGGATTTAAGTTGAAGTGAATTCGTATGCCTTGGCGAAATGCAATGAATATTTTTTAAACAAAGACTAAACATGTATGTTTACTTAGTTAAACTATGGATTGTCAGTATGATTGCCATTTGTGCTTTTTGCACATTGAAGTTTAAATCTTTGTTTTGCTATAAGTGAAACAAGAAGTTAAATCTGGAGCATTAAGTTTAGCACTAAAAGTCCCAAATTAATAGAGCTAAAAACCGAAAAGCCTAAGATGTTAGTTTTTTTCTTCTTCACTGAAGAAGTTTAATGTGGAATTTTCTATAGTTTAAATATGTGACTGCGGCTTATTAAGGCGCCAAACAGAAGAGCTAAAAAAGTAATTTTTAAAAAGAATGGAAAAAAAAAAAAATGGAATCACTTCAAAAATATTACGCATACGCCATCGAGTGCTTATACCAACTTACGACTTTAACGAAAAAACTTAATACAGCAGAACCAAACACCACAACGCAAAAAGCACTCACCGCTGTGCTAGCAGTCGAACGAAAAAAAGTTTTAGCAATCAGCCAATAGCCTTGGTATGGAACAAAATACAGAACCGAACAAAAAAAAAAAAAACGAAAAACAGAAAGAACCCAACAACAATGTCGCACCATACATATGCAGATAAGAGGTTCGCCGCCAAGCGGCTGGCAATGGACGCCTGCCGACTGCATACGCATTGATATGGCATACTCTCAAGAGTGTATGTGTGTGTTATTGAAAAAAAATTGACACTCACAACACCCACACTTGATGCGCATATCTCCACCGAAACAGCCGCATGTCATGCCACAAGCCATTATAACGTACGCTCCTCTGCCTTGGCAGAAATTTGAAGTTTGAGCTGCGACTACGCAACGCATTATTTCGTTTCGTGGGTTATTTGGATTATGAGAAATGTGTACGCGGTAAAAGCGGAAAAAACCAAAGATAAAAAAAACAGAAATCACATTTGAGTAACAGAAACCCCTACAAGATACGCTAACGCTTGCCAAAAGGGTTAGTCTATGCAGACGGCGGACCAGACGCTTCAAACCAAGAGCCGCCCCAACCCAAATTCCCCCATCTAAGCGTCATTTGGTTTTTCTACATGTGCCTGCCCGCCTACTCACACGCCTCGCTGCCTGCTTATACAAATCCTTTAGCACTCCCACTCGTCCTCTTGTGCTCACTTACTATATATCTGCTGCATGCATTCATACATCATCAATCGAAAAGTACTATTTTTGATTAAAATTTTTTGGCAATACAACGCGTTGGGCATTGCGGCTGGCTGGCTAGCTGGCTGACTCGACTGGCCAATACTATGCGAGTCGCTTGTGTCGTTACTGGCATGCGGCGGTTGGCTTTGCTTTTAATTGTGGTTTTTAATATTTTTCAACAGTAAAAAATAAAATATCACTCTAATGCTTTTTGGGTCTGGTTTTGAATATTTTACGAAAAATCTCGCGAAAAAAAAAATATAAATAAAAAAAATATTCGTTTGTATTTTTGTTTGCAAATGAAGTATTAAGCATTGTTCGGAAACAATGCAAATATCATATGGTTATTTTATTTTTATTTTGAATATTTTTCGATTGTTTTTAATATTCATACTTACATGTCTTTTGTGTAGACAGATTTTATCTCGTGTGCAGTTTGTGGGGTTGCCGAGTGTAAGCTCTGCCTTAACTCTTTACGGTTTAAAGTAGGACTCAAGTTTATTGTCATGTGAAAATTGATACCGAAAAATGTTATGAATGTATCGGAGGCCTAAAGTCATAAGGAGCACATAAGAATTTAACGTTTCTTATAAATTCTTTTAATCTTACAGACACAATGATGCATAAGATAAATGCTTCATAGGAGTTTCGACCTAGGTCTTTAATGAGTGAATTCCAATGCCTAACTTTTGAATTCTTTATTTTACTTTTATTTTTATGATGGTATAGACAATCGTTTTACATATAAAATTTCGTACATTTTTTTTTAATTCAAAAATCTTGCATCTATGGATTAAGCATGTGCTGAATATTATGTTACCATACTCTTTTCGGCAAAAATTATTTTATTTAAGAAATATGCTTTTGTCTCAAATGAAAGGGAACACATGTCTGCCCTGTGGCTATTAACAAAATATGAGCATTAATAAAACTCTACAAAGGAGACTGCTGAAACCAACCCCTGGACAAACATGCTGTGGTGGGGAACATATGGAAAATTTGTTTTTAATTTTTACTTGCGTGTTTCGGCGTGGCTGGCATATCATTGTAATCTTATCACTGCAGTCGCCAAAAAGTTGTTTAATAATGTGATTTCACACGAATATTTTGTTTTGGCAGGTTCGTGTTATTTTATTTTGCTAAATTTCATCACAAACTGTGTCAATTGTTATTGCTTCGCATGCTATTGTGCCGAAAAAAAGAAAAGAAAAAAAAAATATACTTGCACACATATAAAATACGCAAAACTGATAAGCAAGTGTATAAAGCACATATTGAAAGCAAAGCGCAGCGCATCTAAAAAAACAAAAATCAGAAAAGATAACAGAATAAGCAAAAATAAGCAAAAGAGTCTTACGTAGAATATTATTCGTACTAAGTTTTGTCGTCTCATTTCAAGGTTGCCGTTACTTTCGCTATGAGCATATACAAATGTGCACGCGCCTCACGCGTCATTGAAATCGTCGAATGAATTAACCAAAAAACGAAAAAAAAGTATTTAATAAACAATCTTACTAAAATATAATAAAATAAAGAAAACGAAATTGACGAAGCACTCGCAGCAAAGCGCGGAAGTTAAGCGCAAAACTGCTGTCGTCGACGTCGTCTTCGTTGTTGATTTCGACGCAGCCGCCGTCGCAGTAACCGTCAGGAGTCTTGGCATTAATTGCTCAAGTATAGAACGGCTTTGGCATTTCCGAGACCCGTAGCTTTTTTTTTGTTTTTTTTTTTTTTTTTGTTTTGTCGTTTCTGCATGCGCTGGTTTGCCTCTGCTCGTATATGCATTAACTAAAAATAAAAATTTCACATTTTTGAATTGTTTAAATTAATTGCTAAGAAAAGCTATTGTAGTTGATTATTGCTTAGGTAATCCCATTTATGTTTACCAAAACCCTCTTTCTTGATTAAAATCGACCGACCGAGCCAGAAACATATTGTAAACTATACCTTCTTTTTTCAAATATAGAAAAAAAAATAAAAAAAAGCCATACGATATTATATAATAATAATAATAAGCAGCAAACATACATAGACAACCTCCATTTTTTTTATCAATTGTTTTGAATTTTGGAATCATTATTTTTCTTTTATTGTTCTACTATTTTCGCTGTTTTTTTATAAAACATTTATAATTGTTTAGTTTTTGCGTTATATTCCGTTTGTTTTTTAATACAAATTTTGATTACAGTTTAGGGAATTTTTGAAATTTTATTTTGCACTAATATCGTTTGCCTTCGCTGCAACTATTTCATTTTATTTTATAAAAACTAATGTCATAAAATATGTTTTGTTTTACTTTTAAAAACATGTGTTTCTAAATGTTTATTTGCACATACTTTATTGTTTTTATTTCTTTATGCATACGCAAAACTGGGGCAAAATAATATTGTTTGTAGAACTTTTGTTTCTTATCTGTTTTATTTATATTTTTTAGCTAAATCTAATGTCGACCAGAAAATTACTCTGACTGTAGTTGTTCTTAAGTGTTGCTGACTAGATAAGTCACTTAAAACACTTGAAAAATTAATGATTAATAATTTCGAATAGCTGCGTTGTTTTTTTTTTTTTTTTTTTGTTTTATGTGACTCATCGTTGGTATTTTGACTGCAACATATCGTATGTTATCGAATTTTAATTATCACGTAGTAGTTGATAGTCTTCTACATGATCCTCATGACTTAACGAGTACAGTAAAATCATAATCAGGCCATATGTGAAACGATTGCCAGGGATGATTCGCAATAGGAAAACATTTAAAACTCAGTTGCAAAAGTGTTGCTTTGCCTGCTAATCTGTTCAAAGTAATCAGCTTCTACTGTTTTGAATTTCGAATGACACAATTTATAAAAAACAATTTGCGCAACATTTATAAAAAATATAAGAAAACAAAAAAAAAAAAAACATTTCGTCGCAACGCAAAATGCAATTAACAATAATTTCAATTCTTTCTTTCTTTTTGCTTCTAACACTTGATACAACAAAAATTAGGTCACAACAGCAAAAAAATCCACAGCAGTTTCTGATAAACAAATAAATTCCAAAAATTGTGATTATTTGTATTTTTTATTTTATTTTTTGTTTTTTGCACTGTACTTATTATTTTTTTTGCGAACATTTCTGTTTTATTTCCTCTTTGCTATCGCTTTCATGCCTAACGGCTGTTAAAATAATATTTTAAAACCAACGATTAGATGCATTAATACTTTAGTCGCTTCTGAAGCTTATAACATTTGAAAAACAAATATTTGCGTCAGCAAACGTCATAAATATTAACGCGAAAAACCGTTTGATTAAATGCATTGGGGAAATTTTTTATTTATAACAAATTTCGGTATTTCCATGACTTCCGAAGTGCTGACCATACGAATATATGAATCATGTGCACATTTTGAGCTGCCTCTGCTAATGTTATCATTTAACATGGCTTTAAATGATCACCGATATACGGAATATATTATAAAAAGGCGCTTACAGATATTTTTACTAGATTATTGATTTTTACGAGATGCGCCCGCAGACATGGAGTAAGGTATGACATTTTCTTATAGATTATTCAACTATCTTGCGAGATTTTCATATCGAAATGACATATTCTTGCAACCAAAGCTGTCTGTACTAATTTACTGTCTTGAAATTTATTGCATTGTATTGCATATATTAAGGTATAGGATAAATTGCAGACAAAAAAAAATAAAAAACATATACAAAAAGCTCCTTGTGAGTGTTCCTTTATATAATGCGCCGTTAGTATACGTGCTGCTTAGCTGGTTCGTTTTTGAAAACTTCGTTTTATATGTAATAAATGTAATAAGCCGCCATATTTAAAACAAAAAGAAGCCAACAATTCACAGACGATTCACACGCCATGCCTAGCCAATGTAACAGCTGCGAGTGTTGGCTTTCTTTCACAGAGATGCTGCGCGGGCACACCTACTGTGTTCGAAGTCGTTTTTCCCAATTTTCCACTTTTCATGCTAAAATATACTCGTACATAATAGAGCAACGCTTACCTATTTACAAACAACCCACCGCGCACAGCATGTAATTTGGCGCTTCCTCGTAAGGCAGCAGCAGCGACGCGTGGGTGCGATGTTGTCTTATGAACTGTGCGTGCAGGTGTTGCTGCTGCTGTTGTGCCTTTTTTCAATTTCACTTAAGTAGCGCAAACACAGCGTATAAGAGTACACAACAAGTGCGCTATAAAAAAAAGCAAAGAAAAAAAATCAGGTGTATATAAAAGAAATCACAAAGTGTCGGCAAAAATACGCAGACGCGACCCGAGCGCCTTGCAAGGACATTTGAAAAGTTATATGTAACAACAGAACAGCTGCTAAAAAAGCAGAAAAATCTGCGAACAATGGCAACGTAACGTAATATTTAAAAAGTCGTCTTTGCAAGACTTTTGTGCCACATAACAATGCCAAAAAAAAAAGAAACGAATATAAATAAAGGGAGGAGAAGTGTGTAGGAGAAAAGTCGTGCTGCAAAGGCAAGAGCAGCATAAAAATAAGTAAAAATATATGTGCGCGTAGTATGTATGTTTAATTTTTTTCTCCTTTTCTTTTTTGTGATTTTTTTTTTTTATAGCATATATTTTGGCGCGCCATTCAATGCAAGTCAGGCGAAAGTAAACAAGTGCGAAGGTCTCCTCAAAGAAAACCAAGCAGCCGCCCGCTCCCGCTGCTTAGCAGCCAGCAAGTAGCTACGAGCTGCAGGCGACTTAATAAATACATATATACATATTATATATATAAAAAGAAAGAAAAAAAATGTTGTATGCGCGCGTAGCATGTAGACGAAGACAAAGGACTTGCCTTAACGACGCAGCACGGCGGTGCGGGCGTGCAGCTAAAGTTGCCGCCGCCGTTGTCGCTGACAACAATAAGAAAAGTTAAGAAAAACAAAAAAAAAAAAAAAAAAACGAAGAGAAAAACAGACTCAAAAGAAAAAGGATATTTTGATATTGTATTATTTTTCGTTGTTGTTGTCTTTGCAACTGCTGCCGGTTTTGTATGTCACACAGGTATAGAGCAAATAACTCAAACATGTGCAGAGGGTGGGTGGTGGTGTCTGCGCGGGTGTGGTCCTTGTGTGTGTTTGGCTTATTTCAAGAGCAAGAAGCAAATCATTTCCTCGGCTTATTTGGCCTTATTATTTGCAAATGTGTGCGCAATTTCGGGTATGGGTGTGGGTTGTGGTTGGGTTTGGGCGGTGAGGTCTTTATTTATGAGTTCAAGGTCTTTGTCAAGCGTAAAGCATTTTTACACTTTCACTTAATTTATGACGCAATGTTGTGCGCCACAGTTGCGCAAAAGTATGCTTTAAATTTTTTCACATTTAATTATTTTTTTCTTATTTTCACTAGGCGCCGTTTTCAAAGCACACAAACTCATACTGGCTGCTTGTTCGAAAAAATTTGCCGATCTTTTTGAGAACACGCCCACAAATGGCCAATGCGTTATTATATTGGAGGCTACAACGTCGGATAACATGGCCGCGCTGCTGGAGTTCATGTACAAAGGCGAGGTGCATGTGTCACAGGAGGCACTCAACAGCTTTCTCAAGTCCGCGGAAAATCTGCAGGTACGTTCCGACTGTAAGCACTGAAGGTAACAATTTGTTAATGTTTTTGTTTCTCTTCTGGATTTCTTCTTTAGGTTAAAGGCTTGTCCACGGAAACAGGACGCCTGGCCGCGCAACAGGCGCAACAACACATGGGCGATACCTCGCCGCTGCTCGACTCGCCCACAGGCAGGCGCAGCATGCGCAACAGTCTCAGCAGCGGCAATGGAGGTTTAGGTGCACCGCTTGGCGGTCCACTCGGTGGCATGGGTTCTGCTGGAGTGGCAGCCGGCATTGCAGGCGGCGGTTCGGGTCCTGGTGGCGGCGGAGGTGGCGGCAACAACAGCAGTCTGAGTGGTCTAGGCGCACTGGGCATTGTTGCGGGCACTTTGGATCGCTGCGCTAGTGCTGGCAGTGCCACTGGAGCTGGTGGCATCATTAGCGGCAGCGGCGGCGTGGCACTTGGTGCCGGCGGCGGTGTCGGTATGACGGGACTGGGCGCTGGCAATAATGGACCGATTAGTTTGGGTAGCGGCGCTGGCGCTGCACACCATTTAGGCAGTTCGAGCGGCAATCTGAAGCAGGAATGTGAGACACTCATGCATCAAAACAGTTCGACAGCGTTGGGCCCGATGTCGCCATATGTGCCGCCCATATATCGTCCAATGCCCTTTGAACCGTTGCGTAAGCGCGCGCTGCGCAGTCCTTACGCTGAGCAGGAGGGGCGCGGCAGTGTGTTGCGTGATGGCTCGAAGAACACGTCATCTTCGGAGTGTCCGAGCCCAATTAGTAAAGCGCCGTACCATCGGCCGTCATCGTCGGCCTCGTCCAATGCGCCCACCGAAGCAGATACGATGCATTCAGAGCGTGCTTCACCGCAATCGAGGTGAGTAATTGACAGCGTAAAAGTATTTGTTTTATTTTTTTTTTTGTTGTTTTATTTTCAATTTTGATATTTTTTCACCAGTCGCTATGAGAATCACAGTCCGAGCACCACCGCTGGCAATGGCAATGCGCCGAGCAGCCATGCAGGCAGTTTGGATCGCATTGTGAAATCGGAGCGCAACAATGGCAGCACCAATGAGGCTAATGATGACGAACGTGACATGCTGGACGAATCCACGGATGTTAGTAGTGGCCAAAAATAATTTAGTTGTTGATTTATTTTTTTCTTCTTCTCATTAATATGTAACTTTCGTAGGCTGGCGCGGAGGATTTGCGCGTTAAACTGGAGAATTCCAGCTACTCACCACCACCGCCACAGAACTCGAACAACTCCTCAACGACACCGACGGCACTGCTCGAGAACCTAAAGAATCCGGATGGCACGATTCCGGGCAATTTGGCGGCTTCAATTGCGCCGGCAGACATGTTGAACGTGTGGAATGCCACCAAGATGAACAACAAGAACAGCGTCAACACAGCGGATGGTAAGTGAACAGCAGCAGATAATGTTCAGTCGCATCTAAACACTCGTTTATATGCATGCAGGCAAAAAGCTCAAGTGTCTGTACTGCGATCGCTTGTACGGCTATGAGACCAATCTGCGCGCGCATATACGTCAGCGTCATCAGGGCATACGCGTGCCGTGTCCTTTCTGCGAGCGCACCTTCACGCGTAACAACACCGTGCGCCGGCACATTGCACGAGAGCACAAGGCCGAGATTGGGCTGGCAGCTGGCGCGACCATCGCGCCAGCATCGATCACAGCGGCGGCTGCGGCAGCCGCGAATCATTCACAATAGGATGCGGCCGCAACAGCAGCGGCAACAGTAGTTATGAGCGCGCATAAGGAGGCGATAAAACAGCGTAAACGGAAATCACTTAAGATGGCATTGGAGAAGTGCATGCTGCGACGGGATGCGGTCGCGGCGGCAGCGGGCGGCGAAATGGAGTGTGGCAGGGCGAGCACGAGCACCAGCATGAGCACGAGAACCAGCGGCAGTGGGCTAGCGGCTGGTGGCGTGGGTGGTGTGATTGCGAGCACAACAATGGCGTTAAAGGAGGCAGAACAACGGGCAATGGTCGCGGAACAACAGGCGGCCGTGGTGGAGCAGGCGGTTAAGTTGGCATTGCAGCAGCAACAAGAGCAGATGCGGCTGCAACAACAACTGGAGCAGCATCAACTGCATCAACAGCAGCAGCAGCAGCGGCAACAAGAACAACATCAGCAGTTGCAGCAAGAACAAGAACGGCAGCTGCAGCTGCAGCAGCAGTGTAGCGTTGGTGGCAGCGTTGGCAGCACCAGCAGCGGCGAGGATGAGGAGAAACACTCAGAGGGTGCTTTGGCCATGGATATAACCGAAGGCAGCGATGCGAATAGCAGCGATGCTGAGAGTGCCACAACGGCAACGGGCAATATAACCATGACAGCGCCAGCGGAGAC
The DNA here is from genome assembly GCA_037044495.1 of Stegana nigrithorax. NCBI lineage: Eukaryota > Metazoa > Arthropoda > Insecta > Diptera > Drosophilidae > Stegana > Stegana nigrithorax. Next base: position 176,966 of record JBAMBQ010000844.1, on the reverse strand, counting down.
CTCAACCGAAACCGAGGAAGAGGCAGCAACCAGTGGAGAGATGAGCGGCGAGATTAGTGGCGAGTTAAGCGGCGGCATAACCAGCGCCGAGACGTCCACGAACACTGCTGCGGAACTGTCCATGGAGAATGTCGAGATGTCTGAGCCAGCGAAGCCGGCTAATGTAACAGCACCCGCCAATTTAGTTAACTCCCCACCGCAAGCAATGGAAACCGACGCAGAGTCGCCGGCCCCACCAATCATCATGCCTGTTGTTAAGCAGGAAATAATCGATCCTGATGATGATGATAATGATGATGCTAATCAGCAGCAGCAGCTAGAGCAACAACAACAATCGCATGCTGCTGATGATGATGATGATGATAACGTAGCAAGAGCACGTAGTCTAACGCCCACAATGCCCACAACGCCCACGCCCACATTGACCTCAACGCCCATGCATGAGGCGAAGTAAGTTCTGCATAGGCCCACTCAAAAAGCAGAACTTATTGCCAGATGATAATGAAGATGAAGATGAAGTATAGGAGAAGATGATGATAATGATGATGATGAAGTGATTTCTATTGAGTAAAAAGTTTACGCGCGCGCAGATGAAGAAGATTTCGCATGAAATCGTTCTATAGACGATTAACTACTGTTGCAACTGTTGTTGCCCTCGGACGAATAAGTACATAAAAACACAAAACAAAAAATATAACAACTTTAAGTATAATTTAAAAGAAAGAAAAACAGAAACGCTAGAATTATACGTTACAGCGTATTTTGAGACGTTTTATACAATTATTTAGCAGATTATTTTACAAAAGCAAACGACTTTCGCAGAAATTCTGTCCGTTTTTATTTGAAATATGTTACTGAGCTACACTTGCTTTGCGTCGCAGATACACCAAAAACAAATTGTGTTTGGCTCTGTTTCAATAATTTATTCAATAAAGAAACTAAAAAACTTATTAATAAATTAAGCAAAGCAAATGTGTGTATGCAAAAGCAAAACAAAAACAAAAAATAACCGGCTGAAAAATCGTTTTCAGGGTGCTACATAAGGAAAATAAAAACAAAGCAAGAATCGTTCACACAACAAAAGAAACTAGTGAAAAAAAAGAAAAACAAAAATCAAATTAGGAATAACAAAAGCATAAATGAAAGTTAAAAATTATGTGCGCAAAAAAAGTTTGAACGTTTTTGATTGGTCTATAAGCAGCAGAATGCCAGAGCATGGCTAATGGCTGCGTCTAATGAAGCCTTAATTTTTGTATGCTTATATTTTTTCCGTAATTATTATTTAAACTGATGAAGTAAGCAACAGCAATACAACAAATGCCTGAAATAATTAATGAAAAAACAAACAAAAAAAAAAAAAAAAAGGAAATGCAAACAACAACAAACAATAGCAACCAATAAGAAACAAACACAAATAGCAAAAACAAGTACCTGCAATAATTAATTAAAGTAATGAAATAATTATGCCTAAAAAATATATTAAAAAAAAAGAGTAACACATGCTTAGACATGCGCCGCAAACTGCCAGCAAAAATGCAATTTGTGTAAATAATTTTATTAAATTTATTATGCAAACAATAACTAAATGAAACTAAAAACAAAATATATTTGCGTGCGCATGTTTGGCCTGTTTTTTTTTTGTTTTTAACATTTACTTTAAAAAAAAAAAACACACTTTCGAAAACAAAATTACAAAAACTATAAATTTTTATGTTCTACTGCAGTTTGGCGTCCAAAATTAATATTTTTTTTTTTTTATAAAACAGTTTTATGTTGTGCGTTTTTAAATAAAACAATTGGTAAATTGGGTGCCTATAAAGTAATTAAATAACTACTAGTAAAATTTTATTATATATTTAAAAAAAAAAAAAAACAAATAAATAAATAAAATTAAAATGCATATACTATGTGAGTAACAGTTAAATCATAAAGTTAAAAAAAATAAATAACAAGTTATATGAGCTAAGCAAAACCACTCAAAAACGTTCTAAAAACTTAAAACAAAAACAATTACAGCAGCAAGCAAACAATAATAACAACGAGCAATACAAGAAGAACAACAAAATTGAATTTTTTGGCACACCTTTGGAAAACGTTTTTCGCAGAAAATATTTTATTATTTTTCTACATTCTTTTTTTATGTTTATGCCTAAATAGCAATTTTTTTTGCTTAGGTATAAAAATAAAACATAAAAATGACAAAAAGTAGTAAACTTAAAACAAAATTCAAAATTTAAATTTTTTGGGCTACACATTATAATTTCAAAAGTAATAATTGCTGTAAAAAATTAATAAAAAAATCGTGTATATAAAAAAAAAAATTATGAAAAGAAATACAAAATATTTATGAAGCATATAATTGGCTTAAATGCCATATACATATATATACAATATATACAACTAAAACAAGAATTTTTAAACTAAAAGAAAAATTTTTCAATCGCATTATCAGCCTCATAAATACGTTGAAAAAAATAATTTAAAACAGTCAAATTTAAAAGAAGAAAAATAAGTAATAAATCGTAACAGTTCTCAATAAGCAAAATTTTCATAGCTGCACTTTGATACTATTCTCAAGTCGCTTTCCAACCCCCCCCCCCCCCCCCATGTTAAAATCTAGCAAAAATTTGTTGTTTGCAAGTAAGAAAATATTTTGTTTAATATGCAATAGTGCAAAGTTTTTGTAAGTATATACAAAATGGTAAAATATGATAATTACAGGGTGATAAAGCAACTAAATGAGCGTAAACAAATGAGATATGAAAACAAACACAGCAAACGAAAATAGTATTTAAATGCCGCAAACGGAAATAGCCAAATGTAACTTAAACCTTAAATACAGTAGTAATTTTGAAAAAGAGTAAACCCATTTTAAAAGATTGCATTTTTACGTTTTAATTTTTAACTACCCGCAATGATCAGCAGCAAGAAGCATTCAAGAGTAAACAAGAAATTAGTTGTAGTTTTTTTTATGTAAACCAGTTTGTTCTGTGATCCGCGAACGTCTAATAGTTGTGACGTTTGCATATAATATTATATATTTTCTTTTTTAACAACATATTAAAAAAGAAACAAACACTCGAATTGTTGCGTGTGCCCGCGTTAAAAAAAATAACGTTACAAGCGAATTAATTGATTGCAATAGCAAACTTTGCGTTTTTCTTTGCTTTTATTAACAATAATTAAATTTGTGTTATGTACTACTTTTATTTTAAGTACAGCAAGTAAGCGTTGTCGACGCTATATAATAGTTTTGCGTTGCTAAGCGGCATGGCACCAGAGGCAGGCTTGGCGCGTTCACTGGAGTCTGAATTACATTTATTTTATAAGTACGTGTTCAATGCATGCGTCTGGTGTCTTGAAGTTTGGCAACCAAATAAAAAAAAAATTATAATGTGAAATTAACTACAAACTAAACAATTTAATTGTTATAATTTTATTTAATTTTAATTTGTAATGATTGCTTTTAATTTTTATTAGTGTTTAAGTTCTCGAAGCCAGAAGCAGTAAACAAGCGCAGGAACTCATATACCTCAGATACATTTTATTTACTTTTTTGTGTTGCGGCAAGTGAAGAATTTCCTTTTAAAAGTTTTTCATTTGTTATGTCGATAACTAAAAGAAGCTAATTTTAATTTTAGTCGTTTTTAATATTGTTTATAGCACAAATAATAGTTCAATAGCAAACATTTAAAAAAATATCATTGAAATCCGTAAACCAAAATCAAACCTAACACTAAACACATGCAAATAAAATACAACAACAAAAACAAACAAACGTACTGCAATAGTAAACGAAACTACCTCAATAGGCAATAGACGGCATAAATAGTTTTTAATTTATGTATATCATAATATATCAAAACATTTTTTTAAGTTTTTACACTTACGATTAAAAGCATATACGATTTTTGGCGAACTGTTGCAAAATGGTGACAAGTAAAAGCATAATTTTGTACATAAAAACAAAAATAAAGAGAAATAAATAAATAAAACATGCATACACACAGCGTACACTTTTTTAGGTAAATTTTCGACAATTTTTAGGCTTAACGATATTTACAAAAAACTTATGTAAAAATATGTATTCTCAACACAAAAAAAAAAAAACAAAAAAAAAAAAAATAAAATCAGTTTGTCTAAAAAAAAAAGAAATTTTTTGGCAGCAAATTATAAATACAAATAACTAACTTATATTTGGCTATACGATTTTAGGCATACTAAGTAAAATTACAAGAAAAAAAAAATTTTAAATTTGAAATCTAAATTTAGCATGTTTGGTTGTAAAAAAATATGTAAGCGTAAATTTTAAAACTAAAATTACACGAGTTTGGCAAAGCAAGTGACGTTTTTTAGATAGGTTTTTGTAAATATGCACAAAATTTAATGACGGAATACGCAAACAAGCATACATAAATGTCATAAAAAACAAAATACAACAAACATTAAATGTATATGTACTAACGACAAAAAAAAATATTTATAAAAAAAAGGAGTGTCACCTATGTATATGTATATGTAGTGAGTGTGTGTTTATGCATACTTTCGGCAAAGCAACTAAAAAATGAGGCAAAAGTAAAAAAAAAATGCAAAGAAATTATTTTTAAGCATACAAATTTGTAAACCAATAATTTAATGTATACAAGATGCAAAATTCTATAAATAAATTAATGTTTAAACATAAAAAGTGTCTGTAGTAATAAAAAAAAACACACAAGAAAACAAATCAATAGCAAAATTAAAAAAAAAAAACTTTGGCTTGCGAAACATTTTTCTATAGTAAAATATAACAAAAAAAAAAAAAAAATACTGAAACTCCAACCTTTTTGGTTATAAAAAAAAAAAAACAAACTTTTAAATAAATGAAATTTTCTAAAAGAATTACATTAAGAAAATACAAAGAAAAAACTATTGTAATTAACGTTCATAATTTAAGCATTTAATGTATATGAAATTTATGGCAAAAACAAGCAGCAAACACAAAAATTATGTTGTGCACAAAACAAAACAAAAGCGAACATTTTTTATGTAATATTATAAACGAAAGTAAAATTTTAAAATTAAAAAAAGAATGAAAAGTAAGTAAAAAGAATTTCGGCCAACTTTTGGTTTGAGCGGCGAAAATAATTTCTTTGTAAAACATAAAAACTAAATTTAAAACAAAACTAAGTTTAATTAAATTTAATAACCAATAAAAAATATGGATGTCGCCATTTTGCATTTAAAGTGAAAACAAAATGATAAAATTTAGTTGCGTTCACATGCAAAATATTGTATATATAAACAAAAAAAAAAAAAAAAACAAAAAAACCTAAACTTAAAAGAAAACTATAATTAAACTTAACTTACGCGGTTAATGAAAGTTTTAATATCTGTAGTTTATTTTTCGTTGTAAAAATTTAACAAAAAAAAGTAAGAAACAGTGTTTCTCTTTAAGTGACACCTACTAAAAAAAATTTGATTACCGATTTTTTGCATTGTTCACACGTACAAACAAATTGAAAAAGAAAGAAAATGTAACGCTATAACTAATTGTAATTAATGTTAATTTAATTTAATTTAAAACAATATTTTATGTTTTAGTTGTAAAATTAATTTAAAAAAATTTAAATTTTGTTAAATATTTTTGTTAGCTCTTGTTTAATTTAGTTTTATATGTTAATTGTATAAAAACAAATAAGAGAAAATTACAAACCGTACTTACCAGAAATTTTTATGTTTATTTTTTTTTATTTTTTTGATAAAATTATTATTTGCTCAAACAATAACACAATAGCAACAACAACAATAAAATGGCAATAGTAAATCAGTAATAATAAAAACAATTTTATAAGTATACAAACTAGTCACATGTGTAAAAGACAAACAAAGACAAACACTCAGGTACAATAGTAAAAAAAAAAATAAGCATTAAAAAAAAAAAAAAAACAATAGCTAAGCGCATTTTTTAATTCGGTTATTTTAAATAACGAAAAAATGTTAAAAAAAAAGAAAACATCATGTAACATTAGTTTTTCTTTAAAGCAATTGTATAAAAATTTAAGTTTTTAACTTTTAAGCACAAAATGGGTTTAAAAATTTAATTTTGTTGTACATTTTTTTTCCTTTCGTTTATAAAATTTCACGATATATATTCACATATATATAAAACTAAATAATAATTGGCTTGTTTTGCTTTAATTTTAATTTTATGTTAAACAAATGCAAATTATGAAAAAATAAACAAAAATAATTAAAGCGTATATATAAATAAATGTTTAAAACCAAAAAAAAAAAAAATTATTGGCGTCACTTTTTTATTTCACTCAAAATTTTAAATCTCATAAATTTATTTGTTCAAATATTGGACTGGCTACTTGTGGGTAACTAGAATTTGATTTATTTCAGTTCATATTAATTATTTGGCGGTATTCAATAAGGAAAAAATTAAATGTAATAAAATATGTATACTAAAAATAGATGTAGCGACACTGAGAAAAAAAAAACTTAAATTACGGTAATTAATTAAAAATTAATACAAGAAAAATTTTAGGCCTAAGACGACTAAACAGTTCAGAACAGTAAAACAGCTAACTATTTGGAAAAAGTTCTTAAATGAAAAAAAAAAAATAATATATTTATACATGTAATTGGTGTTTTAAAAAAAATTTAATAAGTGTCTATTTTCTCACAAACAAACACGTATACACACGCTCTTTCTCTCTGGCATACAGACAAACAAGAACATATATTTAAAAATGTGTAAATCAAGTTGTAAAGCGAAAAAGTAATATTTAAAAGAGTACAAACTAAATTTAGTAAATATTACGTTTATTTTTAATTTATATACAACTTATTTCAATTTGATTTTTTTTTTTTCATTTTTAATATATATGTAATTAATCTTAAATTAAGTCACACGTGCAAAAAACAAAAAAAAAAAAAAAAAAAAACTAGCAAAAAGAACAAAAGCAAAAACTTTTGGAACAATGACGAGTACAAAATTTCAGGTATATGAATTAATATATATTGAAAATAAAACAAAATTAAGTGTACAAATTTTTCGGCATAAAAACTTATTAAAAAATTAATAAATTAATAAAAGTCAGCAAGTGTGACATTTGGCATGGTCGGTTTGCTGTGGCGAGGTGTGAATTTTATATTTTGACGATGGGCTTTATTCAAGAAAACAGCAAATAAACTATACAAATTTTTTTTTAATATTTTAAATTTTGTTTGTGGTTTGTTTTTGTTTTTTTTTTTTTTTTTGGTGAATAAGCTTGAGTTACACATTAAAAATAAATTAAATTTCAATTAAAATACAAATATATGTTCTGAACTGCAAAGTAAGCAAAAATTTCCACAAAAGAAAAATATTTAAAAAATAAAATTTCGTTGGCGTGCGTTAACTTTAAAAGCGTAAGAAAAAGTCCATTTGGTATATGAAAAATAAAATAAAAATGAAAAATATAAAGTATGTATAAAATTTAGCATAAAAACCAAAAAGTAAACCGTAAGTTGAAAACTCAGGGCATAATTAAGACTCACGACGATGTATACATGCATTTAAATTTTATTTTTTCGAATAAAGCAAAGTATTATTTTAATTATTTTTAAGTTAAAAAAGAAAACAATATAAAAATAATAAAAAAAAAATAAAAAATAAACGATTATGAACTACTCAGGTACTAAATTATAAAGTAATTAAACAGTAATACTTAAAATAATGGATTTTTGACATTTTGTGCAATATACATAAAAAGTGAAAATAAAAAAAAATAAAAAACAAGAGCATACGTAATAGTGTAAAAAAGGGCATTGAGAGTTCATAAGTAAACGTAATGTAAAGAAAACGGTGTGCAAGGCAGTGAGTTTTTGTCTAGGCTTATATTTTGTTTAAAATATTTTTAACTTTTCACATATTTGCATTCTTTGTTTTTTGTTTGAAACACAACACAACACAAAACAAAGAAAAAAAATCAAGTAAACAACAAAATGAAAAAATAGCAAATACATTACACAAAAAATAGTTAAATAAAAAATAAAGTTTATAAATAAAAAGAAAATATAAAACTGTGATTTCAAAAGTTGATAAAGCGAATCGTAAAAATGTAAAACAATTTTTATTTAACAAAATGCAACTATTTCCGTTGAATAATATTTAAATAAATGAAGTGGAAAAAGATTATTAATTAGCCGAAATATTCAACTTTAAAAGTATTACTTTATATAAAAAAGAGAAAGCAAAGAACGAAAACTAATTAAAAAAAAAAAAAAAAATCAATTTCAATACTAAATTTATTTTCTTGACTTAACTTTATAAATAAATATTTTTCTCAACTTTTTCTGTAGTGCACTTTAGTTAAAAATTAAAGTCTGAGATTTATTGTCAAGGTATACACTTATTAATTATTATTATATATATGAAAAAAAAAAACCAACTGAAATGATCTTAACGAGAAAAACATTTACATATAATTTAACAACTAATATTTATATTTGGCATAACTAAAAAAAAAAACAAAAAATACTTACCTTATATGCATTGAAAAGTGGCATAACTGAGTTTTTGGTCATGAACTATTTTTCTGCGCTATAAATGCAAAAAGTGAAGTGGAAATCATTTTAATTTAAAAATAAAGCGAAGAAACAAAAAAAAGAAAACCATGCACATTGAATACATTTAACATTTAATGCTAAAAAGCAGACAAAGAGCAAAAAAATGTAATTTAATTATGTAAAAACAAAAAAACAAGTTTTGGTAACAAAAACTCACACACAGGACAGTAGGAACGAGACACAGTTGAGCATGAACAGAGAGTAAAGAGTATCGAGAAAGATAAAGAAAATTCAATAAACTTGTTGCTATATACGAATATGTCGATATGTCGTTTTATTTCATTCATTGGAATCATATTTATATATTTATATAAATGGGTAAGTCAAGTTATACAGAAAATGTCTGCAGAACATAACACAACTACCATTACTCGCAAAGAAAAAGTAAAAAACTAGAAAGGCAGGGCTATAGTCGGGCGTAACCGACTATAGAAAACCCTGTACCCAATCCACAACTGAATATTTTTTTTTTGTTGCTTCAATATTTTGTATTCATTATGTAAGGATATCACAAGAAAAACATTTTTGTTTTTAGCAAAAACCTTTATGATATAGTAAACCGATATACATACTTTATATGTAGATATGTGATTGGGCATTAGGTAAAACTATTCAATCCAAAATTTGGTAAAGATATCTTGAAAAAACAAAGCGGTTTTTGGTACTTAATGTGGGTTTTTGGCCGATCGTTCCTATGACAGCTATATGTCATAGGTTGAAAATTGAAAAAAAAATAAACTCGTTATGCCTATGGATTTGAAGAGTCTACGTGCTATTTTTGGTGATTGTAAGTCTAACCGTTTCCGAGATCTGTGCGTTCATACGGACAGACAGACAGACGGACATGGCTAGATCGACGCGCCTTTCGATGCTGATCAAGAATATATATACTTTGTGGGACCTGCCACGCCTCCTTCTGCCCGTTACGTACACTTGCACAACTTTAATATACCCTTTACCATTTTTTGGTACAGGGTATAAAAAAAGCAACAAAATGGGATAAATGGACAAAACCTCCTATTGTTTTCAAAATTTATTTTTTGTTATTTTCAAGAGCAATGAACCAGTAGTAAACCACGTAAATTCTTGTTTTTTTGTTTTTATACAAAAACTCACACGTTCCCAGTGAACAGCACAAGACTCCGGAGGGAGAGGGAAGGAGGTACCGCAAATGATTAAGAATTGACTTTGCATCCCATCTCCTCGATCTGTCCGGAACTCGTTATTAAGCCAATATTGTCCCGTAACCAGTCAAATGCAGCACCAGCAATTGATACGCTTCCTGGTGGGTAGGTAGAGGAAGGAGGGGGGTAGTCGACAGCTGATTTCATTTGCACCTAATTCAGGAGTCTGTCCATAATTGCGCTGTTGGTGTTTCCTGATGTGAGACAGACGCACAATGGTTGCGAACTCTGTCGGGTGAGGTGACAACTCTAGGATTTTGGCTTTTAGGTGTGCGTCTTGGCTGTTTTCTGTTAGTTAAATTAGCCGCTAGATGGTATTTGCGACATCTAGCGGGAAAAATTCAAACTATTTAAAATCAGAATATGTAGATATAAGAAGACACATGACCCCGTCGTTGGCAGAATACATGTTGAAATTTTAAAAAGAAAAAAAAAAACCAACTGTTCAGTCAAATAACAAAGTAACTTGGCTTTGAAAAGTGGAGTTTTACACATTCGTTCTGACACCTCAAAATGAATATTACATCAAATATTCATAGTTTATTAAAGCATTTCTGGAACATTCTTTGTGTAATGATTTTAGCACGCCAATACTTGCTAAAAGTGCCGAAGTTTTGATTCAACGCTAGTGCAATTGAATACTTTCAAATGTTATGTTGAGTATAAGGTAATTTCCGAAGTTAGTACAAATCATTGAAAAAAACTTCAAAATCAATTTCTTAAGGCTGCACATACTCCGGTCACCTCTATTGATTTGAATCTATAGGGTTTTGCTATCTCGAGGTTAAAGAAGTTGTACAGCGGTTTACATGGGATGGAATTTCTTACTTGCCTTAAAAATGAATTTGGTTAATTAAAAAAGTTTCTATGGCAGCAAATTGTTCTAAGTTACTCTTTCGCTTGCTCAGCTATATATAATGTATGCCATCTAAATTGCATGAGAATCGCGTATAAGCAGCAGCCGCAAATGAAAAGCAATAAAAACAATAAAAAGACCAACAACAACATGCGAGTACAACAGTATAAAACTGGCAGTTCAATTTAACAGTAAAGAAATGCGCACTTGGCTAAATTGATGACATTGCATTGCATTAACGCAACAATAACAAGAATTGCAACAACAACAACGACACAAACAACAGCAAACAACAGTGAATGTGTGCACGTTAAGTGGTCGAAAGATGCAACAAAAATAACAAAAACAATGAAAACAGTTGCAGTAATAACAAAAACAACAACAGCAACAACTGCAGCCAAATACTCAACATAAATTGCACAAAAGACCAAATGACAACGTATACATAGTCGCACATGCCCGCACACTTGCGCAAATGCGTAACCGAAATTGAAATTGTGGTCTACTACGCTGCCACTTTATGTTAGCCGCCCCCACCCCCCACCAACGCACACACGTACACATCCACTCGCCTACCGCAATAAAAACCGTGTGAGTGAGTGAATGAGCGAATTGTGTTGCAGTTGACAATGCACATAAAATAAACCGCCTTAATAGTGACAGTAAGCGCAGAGGCAGCAGCAGCAGCAGCAGCAATAGCTCGAGCAGCTATAGTGCAACAACAACAACAACAACAACAAGAATAGGCAACGGCGAGGTGCAATAAATGCAAATAACGCCAAAACAGGCACGAAATGAGAGCAAATAACTGTAAATGAAGCTAAAATGCGGTCAAAAATACATGCAACAAAATGTTACACACACACACACACACACACACACACCCATACGGACACTCGTGTACAGTTAGACAGGCACATCCCCACGCACAATCAGAACACACACACAGATAAAATTTAGGGCATATCGATAATGAATGTTGGTTGTTCATTGGTTATTTGGTTTGCCCTTCCCTTTGTTCGCAAGTGCTATGCAAAACAAGGAAAAAAAGAAAAAAACAAACAAAGCGTGCAGAAACTTTGACAAAAGGCAAGGGAAATTGGTTCAACCGAAATCGAGCGCAACGTTGCACGCACGTCCATCAGCAGCAGCAGCGGCAGCATCGGCAGCATCGACAGAAGCGACAGTTGCTGATAGCAAAGTACGAGGCATATGTGAGCTGCAGTTGGCTGCTGCACACGTTCTGCTCAGTTACCGACAAAGCAACTGCAAGCCGACTGACTGACTGCCCCTCGACTGCTCAGTTGCTTCACTGTCTCTTTCCTTGCCTGTCAGTTTGTCTGACTGGAAGTGTGCACTTGCGGTTGTTTGGTTAGTTTGGCTCTAGGCGAGAATAATAAAAAAGAACTGAATTAAAAAAAAAAAAAATAGAAAAGTCGTTTGTTTGTTGTTGGCACAGTTTTGTTTGTAGTTTGCAGTTTGAAGTTTGCCTGTGTCGACATTTTCGTCTTTCGCTTAATGAAAACTCATAGCCTCTATATTTGTGTATATGTATGTATGAGTGTGTGTGTGTACATGGTAATGAGCGAAAATGAGTGTTGTGTGCATGCGGAGTGTTGTTGTTGTTGTTGGTGTGGCAAATTGGTTTGGTTTCATTGCCTTGCGTCGCCTTGCGTTGCATTGCATTGCGTTTTCTTCGGTTTGGCTCAGTTTGGTTGGCTTTGGCTTAGGCGGTCATAAATGTTAATGGGTTCAACTTCCAGGCTCATATGCTCGAATTGTGTATTCTGTTGCTAGTCACGCTCCTTTACCTCTTCGAAGTTGACTGCAGCGAGTGTCCATCTTTAGATGATTTAATGGAAGACATGTGGCTAATTTACGTTGGTCAAGAGTTTCTGAGTGTTTTGCTCATATACATGTTTGCTCCTTCTGATTTATGCTTTTAAATAATAAATAAAGAAGAAAAATAATAAATAAAATAACATATGTGCCATCTAAGTGCCAGATTACTATAAAGTAAAATCCTTGCAGACATTACTCAATCCATTTCTGTGCGCGCTTTAACACTTTTTGTTTAAATAATATTTGAAGAAGAACATTGAATACTTGGACAGACTCGGTTTTCTTGAAAAAGTAACGACAGCATAAAATTCTGTTTAAATAATCGTCCGTTGGTCAGGTTGATCAGTATGTACCGATGCACAAGTCGAAGTCATATACAAGTTAGTTTTTCTGAAGAAGGTTTATCAAAGTTGGTTTTGCGATCAATATTCCATATACTTTATTTCCAGCAAAGCACTCTATGTTGATCTCGTCTCTCCAATAATAATAAGCGCGCAATCACCTTTCAATTTATGTTCATTTGATATCGTCTATGCATTTTGTACGCTAAATATTAATTGCAGCAGGCTGTAATTTTTCGTTTGTTTTCAAGTGCTGAAAGCGCAAAGTTAAAAAAAAAAAATATGCAGCACATAACAAGTAAAGAAGTTGTAATTACAATTACACAATAAGTCATTAAAAAATTTATATATGTATTCGAAAATGAAACGAACCTGAAATTAATAAAATTTTTCATCAGCCTGACATTTCTGGCTTATGAATAATTATGAGCAAACTGAGAAGAAAATTACTCCAGCATAAACTGAATATCTGCAGGCTGCATGCAGTGTGACAAGCCCACAACAACGGCAACAACAACAATGATAAAAATAATAATAAAAATAACAACAGCAACGACACAACATTGACAAAAATTCAGCAAAGTTCATAGACTTTGGGACGGACAGGCGAAGGGATAACTGGGCAGCTAGGCAGGCAGTCAGGCAATACTGACCGACTAACTGACTTACAGATTGCCTGAGTGGAAACTGAATGTTTGGTCAGGCAGCACAAAAAATAATTAAAAGAAGAAGAAGGGGGAAAAAGGAGAGAAAATAAATAAAAAGTTTTATAAAACAATCAGCACCCACGTGGCAAACAGCAGCAGACCATTGTACGAATAAGCCTGTGAGCGGAAATATTTGTTATTGTATTAAACAAAAAAAAAAAAAAAAAATAAGTAAATAAATAAAACAAAAAAAGAAAAAGGAGGAGAAAAAAAAAAAACGAAAGGAAATAAAAATCGATCGACTGACAACGCAACTCTGCACACGGTAATTATCAACATGAAAAGCAGTCAGCAGCAGCAACAACAGCAGCAATGGCAGCAATGGCAATTGCAACAACAATGCATACAATAACAACAAATAAAGCTTAAACTTATCTCTGTGTCAGAGTAAGAGTCTGCGGTAACCGCAGTTATCCAACTTAACCAAGTTAATACCCGCAGCAGCAGTTGGCAGAGACAGAGGCAGCAGCAGCAGCAGTGACGTGGACATTGGCGGCATGTTGCCCTGCATGTGTAATCCCATTAAAATCCAATAAGTTAAATTATTTCCATTATTATGCGTGTGTAGCTTCGTTTGTTATTCTTGCTTTTATTGTTGTTGTTCATGTTGTTATTGTGTGGCGGTGCTGTGTCGTTTCGCTCACTTGCTGACAAGTCTCGCTCGCTCGCTTATATCTTGCTATCTCTGTCTCCCGATGCCTTGCGCATTGATTGTTGTTATTTTTGCTTGCTTTTGTTGTAATTATTGCTGATATTGCCGCCGTTTGCACGCGCGTATGTGTGTGTGTGTGTGTGTGTGTGTGTGTGTGTGTGTGTCTGTTTGCACTGCGTATTTTCATTGGTACTTGACCAATATCTGCAATACTTGACAGTGTCTCATGGCGTTGCCACTCTGAAGTAGAACATTGGCGACATCTCATTGTTTTTGTGCTTATTGTTATTGTTGTCATCGTTGTTGTTGTTATTGCTGCCTTTATCGCTGTAGTTACGGTGTATTTAATTGTTGTTGTTCGCCATTAAATGGTGTTGTGGCAACAATAATAATTGCTTCACCTGTGTGTAATTTTCATTTCCTTTGCACAGTTGACAAAAAGGCATAATAAAAATAAAAGTAATAATAATATCGCCATACAAGGCATAAAAGTTAATAAAAAGCAAAAAAAAAAAAAAAATGAACTTAATCATCTCGTAAAATTGTAACCGGGATTAAGTATTTAAGCATAATTGCTTGTGTGGATTCTTTGCATAAGCTGCCTTGGCATATTCTTTATAAGAATTTATTCGCATTCTGCTCAAAAGCGCAAAAGACACAAAAGTCTTAATCACGCGTCTGTTTATGTTAGTTTTGTGGCTATGCTTACTTAAAATGTCTTCGATAAATAAACATGCAAGTCCGTTAGGTTATCTGACGTCCACTAAAATGATAATGCATGGTCATCATGATTCTTTTCTTTATTTATTTGCACACATTAATGGCTTAAAAATAGAACCCACGTTGATGACTTTGTATCAGGTTATGTAAGTTGTTACTGTCGAACTATTTAAAGCTTTAATTTACACAATTGTTTAATGTTGAATCTACTCAGCCGACTTTGACCACACATTATCAGGCCAGGTATTGGATTAAGCATTTTCGGCTTAAAGTCCTGCGCGGTGTGCGAACTGCTCACGGTGGCGATGTGTTGCTGTTTATATGTTACCCCCCAGCTGCTGAAAATCGACGGGCTCACACTTGTGAGGTCGATGATTGAACCCATGCTAGCTCTGGCAAATCTGTAATCTGCGCCAACACAGTTTGGGGTAAATAAGCTGACAGTTCACTAATTGAAGCCTAAAACTCATATCTCGCGTTGAATTCGTTGTGCCACCACATTTGGCTTCAGGGAAGCATCGTGGGTTAGCAGTGCATCAACCTGTGTTTTGTAGTCTATTTGAATGCATTCTATGCTCAGCGCACAATTGGTCGGCTTTGAAAAATGACTGCGAAATTGGTAATACAATTTACTAAATGTCGCTGTTGGCAGTGCCAAGCATCCTTTTTCAAAAAATTCAATTCGCAATCAAATTCAATATTTCCAACAAAGTCTGTTTGTGTACCTTTATGCATAAAGGATGGTAAAGCAACGGCAAATGCAGTTACGTGCAATTTGCAGATAACGCTTAAACACAACTCTTTTCAGCTGTAACAACAAAAAAAGCAAAAGCAAAAGCAAAAACAAAAAGCAATAAAGACTAACAGCAACAGAAAAGGGGAAATTTTTGAATAAAATTGCTGACTGTGGAAAAATGTTTGGCTTATGCAAGTTCATGAAGTCAATGTGGCTAACAAATTTTGCGAGCGTTGTTCTTATTTTTATTTTTGTGTTGGCTACTCTTGTTGTTGTTGTTATTGTTGTTTCTGTTGTAATGATTTGTTGCTGCTTTAGCGCTTGCTGTAACTGTATTGCTGGTGTTGATGCTCGTGCTTCTGTTGTTTGCATTGCGCCAAACGGAGCCAACCGCGAAAATAACAAACAACAACAATAACAGACAGCAAAACAACAAACAACAACAGCAACTGCTAGAACAACAAAAGTATATATCTTGTAAAACATACAAAACATTTTGCATTGCTGCTACTGTTGTAGTTGTTATTGTTGTTGCTGTTGTGCTATACGTTATTGTTATTTGAGTTGAGCACTGGACAAGTTTTTGGCATTTGTTGGTTGTTTTTCAATAGCTTTTTGTTGTAGTTGTAGCGGTAAAAATTTTGTAGTAGTTTTATTTTTTTATTTTAAACATTTTTTTTTATATTTCAAAGGTTTTTTTTTTGGTAATTTTTTTTTTATCTCTCTTTAGTTTTTGTTTTCACAATATCCGTTGTTAGTTGTTCTAATTTCTGTAGAGGATGTATAACAAATAACGCAAAAAAAAAAGTTGGCAAGCTTACGCAGCGTATACGTTATTTAGTTTCGTTTGCCATGTTGTTGTTTTGCCATGCATTATACGCGCTGTTGGTCGTTTTTGGTTTTTCGTTGAGGCGCCAATTGAACAAGTCAACAACAACATGCAGCAGAAAAAATAGCAATAATAAATGCATGAAAACAGGAAAAACAACAACGACAACAACAACAAACAAGTGATGCTTAAATTTAACAAATTTTCAAAATATTTGCAATTGAATGGGCGGCGCCGTGCGTTTAGCTTGGCTGGGGTCGGCACGGTTTGACAAAATTCGACAACCACATAACATATCAAAACGAAAAAAAAAATAAATCGACACCAAATTTACATGTAAATAACAGCAACATCAGCACCAACAGCCGAAGAAACAACAACAATTACAACTTTAGCTAATATTTATTGTGAGTCCATTGAGAAATGATTTTGTTTAGCTTTATTTTAGTTCGATTTGTTTTGATTATTTTATTGGATTTTGCGTTTGCTTAAATTTCACAAGTTGATGTTTAGGTTTGATTCCTTTACGTGATTTTTGACTTTATTCATTTATTTCTTTTTTTTTTCTTTGTATCCTTTTGGTAAAAGGTTGTTACACGCTTGTATTAACAGTTGAAAAATGAGTTGTTGTTTCTTATTTGGTTTCTGTTTTAAGACCAGCTGCGAATGTTTGATTTGCATTTCACTTCTTTTTGTTGCGGCTATGCTAAAGATTTACAAAGATTTTGTGCTTATATTTTTGCGGTTTTGTGAACTCAACCTTAAATTTGTTTTGTTTTTCATCATTTAAAGTAAATGCTTTCATTTGTCCATCGTATAATTTATATATACATACTTAAAAAAATGCTTTATTTTTAACTATGTTGTGGGATATAAATAGTAAGTAGCTTTGGGAAAGAGAAAGTTCAATGCCATCATGTGCAATTACACATATATGAAAAATTTTGTTTAACATTAACACAGACGCCGCGAGCACAATGTGTGTAGCTTGTTAAGTTTCACAGTTTTGTTCAAAGTTGCACAGCTTTTGAGTTTACTCGGAAAAGAAAAACGAATCATTTCAACTGTGCACAAGCTTGTTAAATATTATTTTCTGCGCATCATACACTGCGACTTTAAGGAAACTAGAAAAATAATCCTTATATTAAAGTTGCCAAATCGATTATTCATTAAATACATGCAAGCACATAAACTTCAAGCAAACGAAACTAAAACCACACCAAAACCGAAATCTAAACAAGAGGACCACAAAATAATAACAATAAAACCAAAGTAAAAAAAAGTAAAGCCACACAGGCTTAAACGAATTTCCAATCATTTTCAATTTTAGGCCAAGTCAAGTGGCATACGTCGCAGCAAAATCAAAACATTCATTCGTTTACAGCCGGGGGCCATCACCACCGATAAGGAGGATTTCGAACAATTTGGTAACCCGTGATCAACAAAAAAAGAAAAAAAATAAAAATAAATATAGAATAAATGAAAAAAAAAAAATTACAATAATAATGAGAGAATAACAACAACACACTAACCATAAAAAAAAAAAACAAGCACACATATAATATTTTTTTTCTCTTTTTTATGTTGTTTGTTTTTTTTTTCTATATTTCTATTGACTTTCACAAAAGCTATTCTGCCTGCTTAGCAAATCACGTTAGAAAAAAAAAATGGCAACGTAAATTTTTTGCCTTTTGCCAGCGTATATTGCTTTAGTTTATGCAACTCGTTTTGTTTATGCTGTTGATTTGCGTCGACGTCGAGTTTAGGCAAAGTGGAGTATAATTTTTTTTTGTTTGTTTTTGGAAAGCAAAGTTTGCTTAAGCTATGCTTGTTGTTTGTTATTGTGCTTATTTTTGGTTTTTCATTTTATTATTTTTTCATTTGCAGCAGATTGACGGCCTTATGCTTCCTTTCGTTTTCATACACATACTTGACCCCACGAAACAAATAAACAAGAAAAAAAAGGGAGCGGTCATGGCGATGCTAACTGCAATCCCTGAGGACTTGCTGCTGAACAAATCAAAAGAAATAGTGAAAAAAACTGTAATCACTTTTTTCTGGAAAGAAAAAAAAAATGAAGAAAAGTAGTAAACGAGTTGTTCTCGTTTAGTTGCAACAATGCCATATGCTATGGGCTTAGGGTTTCTTTAACAGTTGCCTGCTAACTTGGCTAATAGAGTCGCCGCAAAAAGCCAAGTCACCGAACCGAAGTCGTTGACTACAGCTTAGGTTTTTTTTTGTGTTAAACTTTGTCAATTTAGACAAATGTTGTATGCTTGGGATTCGCCACTTTGAAGGGTTCTCCTTAGCCATTATATAAAAAGTAGTTCAAAAGTTGGTTTGGCTTTCGCGGTTTTTTGTTTGGGTAACGTTAGCAATTGCTACTTTGCCCACTGGGATGCACTTAGCACAAGTTCTTATGTAATGCTGCACCTAGAGTGCTTTTGTGTCTGGTAACTGCTCCAGTTACTCGCAACTTTAAGAAGTTATAATGAGCTGACTGCAGAAAAACACGCAAGCCAATCGCAAGGACATTGCCTAGGTGACATGTAAATAATTAAATTGATTGCAAAGACTTATCGGAAAAGTCTACTGGCATTATAAGTAATTATTTATTCATTCATGCTATGCTTCTTTTAGAGACTAAGGGCTTAGCAAGTGTGTCTATAGACAATACAGGATAAATTGATATGAAAGGTGATAAGCAAATCAATTTCTTCGCTAAGGAGAGCAAAACTAAATGGCAATGATCGATTGTTAAATTTACTTTCAATGCCATAAATAATATTTGTATGTTATTTTTCTAATGTTTATTGTTTTTTCTGCAATTTTTATTCAACATCGAAATTTCTTTTTCAGCTTTATAATGTTTTGACTTGTTATATCCTTAACCATAAAATACGTTCCCAAAACCATTGTAAAGTAAGGTTTTTATTTGCCATTTATTCAAAATTTAAAAAAAAAAATCAAAAACTGCGCAATTCTGAAGTTCACGTCATATACTCGTATATGCCACAATTTGCGCAGCTCTGCAGCTGACAAGCGGCATCAAATTGTCAAATAATATTTTATTAAATAATAGATTTCTGCTCATAACAGTCCTCAGTTTCGGTAACTAAAAGCAGACATACAACGAAAGTATAAATGCTCTATTTTATTTTAAAATATTTCAATTCGACGACGGCGTTCGTGATGGTGGCGGCGACTGTCATTAACTGCCAGAAGAGTCGACACAAGAGGCCACAACACGAACACCAACGCGAGAGCAAGCAGCAAGAAAACTGCAAAAGTACGAGTATCTGCAATATTTTTTGAAATTCTCGACACAACCCATAATTTTCATGCCATAAAAGCTGCGCTGCCGCAGTTGCCGCAGCTGCTGCTGCTGCTGCTGCTGACTGTGTTGCATTTTACGTGTCTCGAGATGCAATTTTCAGCTGAGCTCATGTGCAAGCTACAACGAAACGCACATAAACGAACGAACGAAAAGTGGTACAGGAATAAAAGGATAAAGGAGAATATAAAAAGAAAATAATTTGGCATGATTTCAATCAATAATTTCAGCTTCAATTGAATCAAATGCGATTTGTGCGCGAATTTGCGCCTGCAATTTAACGTGGCACGTGTGCGGCGTTGATTGCTTTTGGGCGTTTATCTATCACAAGGGCCGATCGACAGACAGACAGTTGCTGGTATGCTTACTTGCAGCAAAGAGCCAGCAAACACACAAAATCATGCAGTCAGGCAAACATCTTCTTCAACAAAATTATTGAGGTTATGCAGTTCGCCCGACGGCAACAATTGCTCTGAATAAAAGTGCAATTCAGCGTAAATGGCAAAAGTGCATCCACACGCATTACCTAGCAGCAATTGTGCATTCTGATACTCATACGTTGCATAGCGTTTATGGCATATTGCAATTAACTGCCAGAGGACCTCATATTCCATATAGGCATAGGCTTAATAGGCAACACAGGCAAGAAAGGCAGAAGCGTTTGAAGCATCTTCAACGCCGAATTGCCTAAACGTGCTGCCAACTCATTTTTCCGATCCCATATCAGAGCGACAAGACAGCACCGCTTGCATTGCTTGTTAATTGATTCAATGGCTGCAACTAGACTCCACTCAACTCAACTGAACTCGACACAACACAAGCCAGCTCAATTCAGCTCAATTCAAGCTCAACTGGCAGTCCTAATGGCCAATGTGCAGGCACTCTGACGCAGTTAGATGAACGAGCGGCTGCCTCCTGGGCGCATGTACGACATGTAAATCATGCCTCGTCCGGAAGATGAATGCGTTCGCACATAAATAAGAGTCTGCGTTGACTTTGGCCAATGCTTGAGCCTGCACTTTGCGGCTTGTTGTGGGCTTTTCTCTGGTTTTGAACTTTGCATTTGGTTTTTGTTACTGCTGCCTTAAGCGGCTTATGTCCATAGGCTTGCCAAACGAGTTCTCGCCTGTGCCTCTATAGCCTATGCAAAGAGCAGCTCGTGCCCTGTAGTCACTTGTTTTTTGCGTATATCATTCGTTTTGCATTGTTTTGCTCTGGCCATGCGTTGTTTTATTGCGTGCAACGCTTTAAAATGCATTAACGTATCAAACATTTTAATCTTATGCTGCATAAATTCATAAATTATTTTATTTATTGCACAATACTTTTTAAGTGGCCAACCGATAAATCGCCTAAAGATTATGCATATAAAAAAAAAAAAATAAAACGCCACACCATCATTTTGTTAAATGCCATGTGCATAAATTACTTGTGTTATTATTTTTTGTTTATTAATAGTTCGAATATTAAGAGCCAATTCGATAAAATAATAAATTGCGAATAAAAACATTAACAGTTAAGCGTCTGTGGTTATCAGATGGATTAAATGCTGAACGCACTTAGCAACAAAGAGAGGGTAGCATGCATTCATTTGATAAATACTGTTGAAAGACAATTAGTTACTTAAATGTGTGTTCAATTTACGATTGAGGTAAATGCTTTCGGTAGATTCGCACGGAAAGTTATAGTCTGTCAAATGTTAGGAACAAAAACCTACCTTAGAAAAGTTTAGAGTATTTTATATTGTATCTTTGATTTACTTGTTATTGATTTTCATATATCGCTTTTGCGACCTTTAAACGGAAACATCGATACATATTATTTTAGAATGCGTCTTCAGATACTCTATGGGTTGACAATATAATACAAAAATAATATTTTTTATTAGCTAATCTAAATTTATTTAAGGCAGTGATAGATCAAATGTGTACTGGCATTTTATTGGAAATAGAATATAATTAAGTTAAAAATTGTGTCAAAGCTTTGAAAACATGCAATTAATAATCTTTGAAAATTGCTTTTAACATTTATTTACCGCTAGCGTTGTACATAATTTAATTTTAAATTTGCTTAAGAAACTGTAGCATGCTTTTATGCGCTAGCAGCATAAATAAAGCAAATGCTAATGATTGCAACGCATATGCATTGCATTTTTCGTTGAGTAATTGGTATTAGTTTTCTTCTGCTGCAAGACAATTTGTGAAGGTAAGCTACGCAATTGCTAACGATTACAATGCATATGCATTGTATTTTTCCTTGAGAATTTAGATTCAGCTTTCTTCTGCCGTAAGACAATTCGCATATGTATATTTTTAATTATTGTAAACAATACTCAATGGCAACTAAGTTCTCAATTTCGCAGTTGCCTTCGCAGCTGCATGCCGTGCATGTGACGTTAGATGGCGAATGCTACAAGCCTGACATGCGCATCATTATAAACGTAATACATACTTTCGTATATTATGTGTGGAACAATGATTTATACATGCCTTCGGTTCATTTGCTTAATGCATGTGCAGCATACCAACACACACAAGCATACACACGCACATACACACATGCACGCATACTTATCTCATTTGCAACTTCAGTTTGTGCGTTGCCATCGGTTTTCTTGTTGTTGTTGTTGCTGTTGTTGTGCGTTGTTGTTGCTGTTGATATATCGCAGTTGGTATAAGGCACTCATTGTATCATTACTTACAGTGCATAGTGTACAATGTGCATAAAATGGAACGAACGAAGCAAGCGTCGCATAACAAATGCAACCTGTGGCAGCATGTGAATGCAAAGAAAAATGAAGAGCCATTAAATGCACGCTGCATGCTGTATGCTTACGAGCGTCGTTGCCCTTGACTGCATTATGTTAAATATAATAAGAGAAAAAAAAAAAACAAATAATATAAAAAGAAAATAAAAAATTTTACGAAATGAAAACAAAAAAGTTAAGTCTGCAATTTTATGCAATAATTTAAAAAATGCGGCAAAGCTAACCGTTTTTCATCAACACATTTGCATGCATTAACAATTTAAACAAATATATATGTGAAATAACACACAATGCCACACGATGACAGTCTCTCTGCCCCTCTGCCCGCAAATGCCTTTTGCTTCTGACAGTTGTGCGGCATATTTTAATTTTTGCCCAAATGTTATGGTAGCATTTTCAAATTTTCAGAAACTATTTGAAATTTATTTTCATTTGTTGCAATAAAAATAACAACAATAACACGCACAATGCACCCCACAAAAACCATACAAAAGTCCACACGATTTTTAAGCCGCATGTAATCCGGCATGCAAATACGGCTTTAATCAATTAAAAACTCTACGCAAACTTTACGTAATCCAAAAAACCGTAAAACAAAAAACTAAACATTAAATACTCCTCGCATTTTATTTGCACTGCATTTGCCATTTACAGCACGGTTGCCTCTTCAAATGGAGTTAACCAAAAACAGAATCAAAACTTGATTAAAGCAGTCAATGGAAGTCAACTTTATATGTAGAACTTTCTAGACTCTATAGACTCTCGAGATTGATCATCGTCTGGCAATTCGAAACTTGACTTAATCACGTTGTCTAGCTTTTATTTACTCCCTTGTCAAAGCTATATTTAGCGACTTTAACTCCAACAAAATCAAGGCACAGCTTACAAAACTCTGAAAATCCTTCAGTTTAAGCGAAATACTGCCGAAAGTGGCAACCGTGCAGTATTTTTGCTTAAAAAAATATAAAGAGGAGATTTGTTTTTATTTTTGATTTAATTGCTTGTGTATTATTTTTATATGTATTTGTCTATATTTATTTGTTTTTATATTTTTGTTTTGCCATTTCCCTGTTGTTCTTTTGTATCCTTTCTGGAATCCAAAGTGTGGCCTTTGGTCGCAGCCTGGTTTTTGTTTTCGTGCGGTCATCTTGTCTTGCCTTGACTTTTGGTTTTGTGGATATTTCATGACTTTTACTGGCTGCGCATATAATTGTTGTTATTGTTGTTGTTGTTGTTATGGTTACATAATATGTAGGTACGTACGTACGTAGGCTTGTATGTATGTATGTCCTGCTGTCTGCTGCACACACAGAACTTTTGCTTTTGTTGCGCACTTTGGCTGCTGCTGAGTGGGCTGCATGGCATTTACACAACAAAAAGTCTTTGTTGTTGTAAGATAATAAGATAAATGTGCTCAAAGGACTTACAGCAGCAACAGCAATAGCAGCAGCCAGATATAGGGACAATGTCGACGACTGACACTGTGCATTGCTGTGCTGCCTGCAAGTTTATTTCGTAAATGCAACACAAATACTTACGAAAACTGTTTTCTGTTTGCAAAACTGTGCTCCACTGTAACTGCGTGCCTGCCACTCGGCAGTTGGCTGCTGGCTGTCGCAGGGAGGCTCACTTGCAGCACGAGCACTGACGCCTACTTTAATCTGGCTGCTATAGTGTTTAACTCATACTCAGTGCAGGCGGTGGCATTTCCGACACTGTCAAAGGCGACACTGTGGAGTGCTGATGCGAGTCCCAGGCGCCGCTTACTCCTTCTGGCAGTGTAGCTTAGTTTAGTTGAGTTTGCTGCTGTGCACATAACACTTTGTTGCGGTTTTGTGCCACTAGACATGCAGTTTGTTTGTTTTTTGTTTTTCTTTTGTTTGGTTTGATTTTCAACATAGCACAAATTGAAGCTAAATAAAAAATAAAAACAAAATATATGCGATAAATTTGTTAACAAGAAATTACATATTTCAAAGCTTTTAATTAAAATACTCAAAAATATATTAAAATGCGTATATTAAATTAAAATGCTGCACAACGCATATTCGCCTAGATTTTTGTATAAATTTTACCGCACACTCATAGTTTTAATACACTTTATTAAAGCCAAGCAGGCGACTGTGCTGAGCTTTAATAAAATTATAACATTTATTTGGCTTTGTTGCGTGAAATGTAAAATGTTTGTAATGAATTTATAAAATTTCAAAATTATATTCTAAAATAACCAAAAGAAATTTACATAATTTACTGCAGCATAAAATTGAAATAAAAAAAAAAAAAAATTCGAATCCTCCTTTGCTATTGCCCAGCAGCATTTGGGCTTAGTTAACTTTTAGTCTTTGGTTTCGAACAAATTTTTTTTTTAGTTGGTTTTCTTTTTTTTTTATTTTTTTTTTGTTGGGTTTATGCGCAAAGTTTTGTAACTGAATGTGTGTCCTGTGCTTAGGCATGTTTTGATATGTTGTTTTTGCATGTTCATACATAGACGAGACTATTTTGCATAAATAAAACTTATACGTTCTATTTTATCTTTATCTATATGTAATTTTTTGTATTCTTTTTTTTTGTTTTCTTTTTTTGTTGTTTGAAAGTTTTCCTGTTACCTTTTTTTTTGTTCTTTTTTTTTGGTTTTGTCTTTTTTTTGTTGGTGCTGTTGTTACTCATATATCATATTTTCATTAGTTTTAGTTTGAGTTTCGGCAAAAAGTTGCTGTGCGAATTTGCACGTTTAACGACCTTTAAGCATAACAAAATGGTAACCTAATTTTAAATGTATGATTATGCATGACAAGCAGGTCCATTTATGCTAAGTTGGGTGTGCGTAGCCCTGACTGGTATGTAATATGATTTGATTATATTCGTAATGCCAAATGTAGGCCAAGTATTGAAGTGTCAAAATTGCTCATTTGTATGATAATGTTGAAAAAATTTGTGGGCATTAATTTTTACGATTTCTTTTTGGACAATGTCCATATTGTTAACATTAAGTTATAATGAAAATCCCTTTACACATTGTCTAATGGCTGTATTAAATAAAGTATATTAAGAGCATCCTCTTAGATCTAAGATTTTCTACAAGATGTATTAATTAATTAATTAATGTATTAATTAAGCAAAAAAAAAAAATTTAAATTTTTATATAATATAATATTCTGTTAACTTATTGCACAATTCATACATTGCATACGTCACTCCAAGTGACCATAAAGTAATTAAGTCCTTAGCTTCTCCTTTTATAATATATGCATAACCACTTTTAAGAGGCTATGAATTTTAGTTACTGCTAATTGAATATGTTAATAGATATGGTCATGTGCTTTACAGCGATTTTAATAATTTATTTCAATGCTTAATTATTAATAAACTAATTTCAAACACAACGAACTCGTTAAGTTGCCTTTATAAATGAGCAGCTTCTGCCTTCTACAGTTTGTGGTTGAGCCAATGTGAGCACAGGTAACACAAGTGAATGCCCAAAGTTGTGTCTTAGACATGTTTACCGTGTAGTTGGTATTTAAGAAATTGCCCCAATTGAAGCGTTTCTTTCGCATGTTTTAAGATGTCTAGTCCATCTAAGTTTCTTGTTTAGTCGTTAAATTTTTAAACTTTCTGCTGAATTTTCTATGCTGTGAAACTTCATTTTAATTAATTTTCAATTTTTAAATTAAAGTCTTGTTCTCTTTGAAGATAGTTAACGTTTGTTTAAATATCTTGAATAATTTACGGTACTGTAATGCTTTACAGTACTGATATGGTATTCGTCATTATGTTAGCATGTCCTTTTTATGTTTTGGTTTATTTTATTCTACTAGAAAGAAAATTGCAGAAAATTATTTTCCCAAGCTGTTAAAAATGAAATCTATTAAATTAATATTAAAGCCACTCGTTGTTAACTCATTTGTGCGTAGAATATATGGTATGTATGTATTTCAAAAACTCTTGAAGATATGAATCAGCTCGCATTATACACTTGTAGAACCTTCTTTCAAAAAGAGGGATGCTAATGAGAAATTAAACAAATTTGATTTTAATCTAATTATTTTTCTTCTAATTCATTTTTGATGTCAAGTATAAATTCAGTGTGAGTAAATGTAAGCATACAAAAAAGACCTGCTCCAAATAACGAAACCTAAATGCAGCAAACATTGAAAAACATTTAATTACATAAACACATTTACTGTGTTTTGGTTGCCACATAATAAAGTAGCAAAAAACAAGTTAAATGTGGACAACACAATGAAATCAGACATCTGCAGGAGGTACGAGTGGATAGTGCAAAATGTGAACCTATGACCACCCACCGATGCTGTTTGAGTGATGCCTAAACAATCCATATTCATATAAATTCACAAGAAAATTCTCACAAGAATTTTATGGAATTTACTGTATTAAGCAAAGTTTAAGTAGGAGCATGTTCGAAAACTATAACTTCTATAAAATAATCGATTCATAAATGCTGGCGAGGATTGTTGATTTTCTCTACAAATTCGTACATTCAGGTAGAATAGGTAGTAGCACAGGATTCTGTGGTTTTAAAGCAGACAAATATTAGCAATAATTACATAACTTCTCTAACAAGTATGCCATCGTAAGATATTCTGGCAGGCAGTCTGACTGCTTTAATAATTTGAAAGAATAAGCTAAACAGATGCGATCCACTGATGCCAATTGATTAATCGTAGGTATTGTGTGTTAACATTAAATAGTTTAGATTGTGTATAGTTTCTATAATATTTATTTGCTTGGCTAAATGTCTTTCAATCGTTCAATTTATAAAACAGTTTTGCACTTAATACGCTTATATACTTACGGATCAATCAATAGAGCATTAAGTACTTATCGAATTTGCGCAGTTTGAGACATTAACCGCAAAACGATTTGCAGCTCGATTTAACTTGTGCTTAGTGCTTAGCGCAAAGCAATAAAGGCAAAAAACATTACACGCACTTAACTCAATCCATCAACGGCTACGTCAGCAGCTCAAAGAGCAAACCGGGTGCAGCGGACAGTGCTGCAATAATTAAACATTCCTGCATAATTGCGCTTTAATGGCTAATGATGCCGAAGACGCAGACGGCGTCGAAGCAACGTTCAACACGACTGCGACGTTGACGCATTTAACCACAGACGGCAGCAGCGCAGCGCTTCACCAACTGTCCCGTGCCCTTCGCGCAGCAAATCGCCACGCTTCACTTGACGTTCTGTTGGTAAACGGCGAGGTTCGGTTCATGTTCATTTGCATTTCTTTCTTTTTTTCATTTTCATTTTTCCACACAATGCGAGCTGAAATGAAATTGAAAATTAAGTCATTAAGATATATGCATGCGGCACTGTGTGTGTGTGTGTGTGTCCAATGCTGCAAAAGCTTTTGCTGAGCTGCAGTCAGAGTCAAAGCTAAAGCCATGCACACAGTTGTAGATGTGCTGATGCTGTGATGTGGTTAACGGGGCGTATTATTAAAATGCATTCAACAGCAACGAAAAAATATATAGAAAAAAAAATATATAAATAGAAATTATGATGCTTAGTTGCTGCTGGGAAGTCAGATAAATTGTTAGTACTGTCTGTGTGTGTGTGTATGTGTGAAAAAACAAAGACAAAAAGTAAAACTGGCAAAGCACAGGCGAGAGCAGCATTAAGTGGTGAGGATTGGATGGAGCTACAATTTAAACGCCCACAAAATTTGCATTCAATTATTTTCATATCAGAATGTGTTCGCTTCGCACGCTCGCCGCTTGGCAAATTATGCGAACTTTATTTATTTGATGATGGATGCTGGCAGCGATAGAGGCGCGCATGAGCTCATGAATGAATGACTGAATGGCATAATGACAGAATGACTGACTGACTGGCAGTATAAAATGCTTATTGCCTTGTGTTGAGTAGTTGTTGTTTAAGCTGTTGGCCAACAGAACTGAAATCGCTTGCAATGAAAAAGTGATTTGCTGTTGTGACAATTGTAATTTTTCACTCGCTTGATTCTTTTATTATGTACAGCATGGACTGAGTCGTGGCAGTCGGCGTCCCCGTACTCGTCCTCGCCGTCATCGTCGTGTAATCGCCGTCAGTGTCGTCAGCGTTGTTGGCATCCTGCTCAACACACAATCATGCGGCCGTTGCGCGCGCTATGCCACTTCCGTTTCCGTTTCCGCATCCTCATTCATTGTCATTGTCGGCCACATTGTCATTTGTGTGTCATCTTTAATGGCGTGGCGGCTTTGGCTTTGGCTCTGGCCCTGGTCATCGCTGAGCTGTTGCTGATGCTGCTGATTCTTGCGTACGACGGCGAAATGCGGCTCTGTGGCTGACAATGATGATGCTTTTGTTTTTATGCTGGTCATTCAGCAGCATACACAGGCGTGCCTCGCCCTGCCGCGCCCTGCCTCCAGCAAGCAAATGCCAAGCACTGGTTCAGACTACAAAAGCTTTGCACTTTCATTGTGAATGATTTTTTATTTATTTTTAATATTATAATTTTGTTCGCTGCCTTGCTATTTCGTGTTCATTCCTTATTGCGCAAATAAGCAAAGTCAGTTTAAATTTCATTATGACGTATTACTTTTAAAAACCAATTAAAAGCGAAAGAGAAATTGGCGTACGCGGCCGGCTCTGGCGCTCGTGACTCGCATCGTGCATTTTTTAAATGTTCAACGCTGCTCAGCGCTTTGTGCCTGCGGCTTGGTACATTTTTTCTGTGTTAATTTGTGTAATTTGTTTAAAAAAGGGCAAAGTGTTTGCATGGCTTAAATTATGTAACTTTGTCAACGTTGCAATTAAATTTTTCTGCCAAATAAAGTTTAACAAATTCTGACACCTGTTTCTCATTGTCTGGTCTTCTGGTTTTGGTTTGCGGCTTAAGTTTGTAAATTGTGGCTGCTTTCCGGTTACTTTGACATATTTAAATATTAAATAAAATTTGTACTGAAGCACCGCAAGATGATTTTTGTGGTTTCTTGTTGTTGAAAGCAAAAAATGGCTTATATTACTGGCAGTGATCCCGTGATTTTGATGCTTCTGACATTGGCTTTTAAGTTTTCTGCTTAATAACTTAAGAGCTCAGTTAAGGATGGGATTTTATTTTAGTTCAAACAAGAATAAAAGAAATATACATTTTTTTATTTAATTTCGACATTTCATGTTTAAAGGAGCAATTCGAAATACTTAGTAAAATTCTGACTTGACAATATTTCTGAACAATGTGAAAAACGAAACATTTATTAACAATATAAAATCTTTTTCTTTAAGAATAAAAATAATTTTTATGCTGCTTATGAAGCATATAGTGAGACAGGGTGTCTTGGATACATGCACATCGATAGTTAAGATTTTTTAATTCTAAGATTTGTAATTTTTTTTTTTTTGATTTCTATGAAAATTCTGCTTGATGGGAGATAATTTTTAAAATTTATTTTTACATTAGAAAAAACACGAAAAAAAGTCTCTCAAATATGTATCTTAGTGTATATTTTTGTATTTCTCGCTGACAGCGAAATTAATATTTATAAAATATACTATGTAACACTGAAAAAAAGAGTTAACAAATTTCTAAACTTGTGAAAAAAATACATATTTCCTAAGCAATCGAGCTTCTTAAAAAATATCCACTCTTTGTTACAAAACAGATTTTATGCTTTAAGCCTAAAAAAAAGTTCAGAATTCGCGGCTTGTTCGCAGCACTAAAAAAAGCGATAAAGTGAGCTCACATAAAAAGAAAAAGCAAAAAAAGCACAAAAAAAAAAAAAACACAAACTAGCGACATAAGTAGAACTGTCACTTTACGCTGATTGCATCAATTGAAGCTTCACTGTGGCAACATGTACACGCTTCGTTTTCACGTTCATTCATTCATCATCCGGTTGCTTCATCAACATGATGACACGACAGCAATGGCAGCATCAGCAGCAGCAGCAGCGAAGAATTGCGATCTGGATGCCTCACACCGCCACAGCCGCACCAGCCGCAGCAGCCGCACCGACCGCACCACCCACAGCTATGAAACTACCTACCGACAGCCGAAATAATCAAGTACGAGGTTTTCTTTTAGGTTTTCCGACTTTTTTGTTGTGCCCACACTCAACTAAAAACTTTTCAGTTTGTTTTTTATTTTCGTGTTTTCATCTATTTTTTTCTGTACTATCCCCCTGCTGTACGCTTCTGATTTGTTGCTGGCACAAAGAAATAACAGATTCTTGTGCAAACAGAGAACTAAACGAATTTCGTAAATAAAATTACAACTTTGTTGTTGCAAAAAAATGTTTCGTTAGCAAAAGTGGCAGAAGAAGCCGAAGCGACGACAAAAATACATTCAGCAGCAAAAACACACACACTCGCACACACAAAAGCGACTGTAGAAGAATGTTCTGTTGAAATTAGTGGAAAATTTGGCATAGTGTGGGTAACATACAAAGGTTACAGAGTGTGCTGTGCTGTGCTGTGCTGTGGTTCTTGTGCGAATTCTCTAATAGATAAAAGCAGCTGCAGCAGCTCTAATTCGTTCATTACGATTCGTTAGAGTCTCAATGTGCGCGCAATTGTCAGGCAGACGCGGCGGCAGGCAGCACACAAAGGAAAAGGGCTGCAACCGCGCCATAAGGGTTTCACTCCTTTCTTTCTTTCTTCTGCTCCTCCCGCTACTGCTGCTGCTTCTTCTTTTTCTGCAACATTTTGTTACGCGTACAAAAAGGGCAAATAACGTCATGCCAATCAATGTGCAAGCGTTTGCCGAAAGTTTTTCGTTAATTCGCCTCTCTGCGTCTTAGCCGAATTAAAGACGGGGCAATTAAAGTTTTTCGCCTTCATCTGTGGTAAGTTCGTAGTTGGCAGCCAACGAAGACGTGCCATGTGCTTTGACATGCATCTGATTGCCTATTCCAGAGTGGGTTTCAGTTTGCTTATATAAACTTCTTTGTCCTAACTGAGGCGCATTGATGAGTATGACGCTTCCAGACTTGCTTTGACATTAAGTAAATAAGTCTAGACAGTGCAGCTGGAATAAATAAACCATCTTGATGAGCTGGCACAAAAGTTTCATCGCGACATCGTAGGCATTGCATAGCAATTAGTCAAGTCAAAGCCACACTATGTGGGTATACTATTAACGCTCCCACGCTTGGATTAAATATGCAGTTACTGGATAAATGAAAGTATATTCAATATTTCCTTATAGTAATAACTGAGGAATTTCCCCTTAGAGGTCAGTTCAGCAGCCAACAAAGAACCCAAAGATTCTGCTGCACTTCACAAGAGCCATGTGGAGTTTCAGAACAGACGCTCTTATTATTTGTAAAAGAAATGACTAATGCTGTATTTTATGAAGGGAATAAGTAACTCGTTTTAACATACACGTATGAACATGCTTCTTAAGACACCAAAATGAAGGCTGCAACAGAATAAAGTTGTAACTGTCTACTTCAAATCCCATTCCTCGACCATAACAGCTAAGCACTTAATTGCTTTCATTTGGATTTCAAAATTTCATTTATTTGTTTCTGCGCATCGTGCGTCGCACAACTCAACATCAACGTCAGCGTCAACGTCATCGTCTGAAAATTCAACGTCAACGTCATCATCAAGGGTAACGGGAGTGGGGACAATTTCAAACATTTTAGCTCACACTCAAGACCTCAATACGTAGATTTTTAATACAATCACGACGACTGAATTTTCCAGTGCACTTCACATTGCAAACAATGATGCAAGAAATTGATTTTCAACAAGCGTTGCTCAAAGTGGCACAGCCTGGCACGGAAGTGTACCGAGGACGAGACGAGACGAGACGACACGAGACGAGCCGCGACGAGTCGAGCTGTGCCAAAGCAAAGCTAAGCAAACCAAATCATACACAGCCAAGCCAAGGCAGCGCAGCATATCCGATGACGTTCTGCTGGCGTTGCTGCTGCCTCTGTTTGCTCATTGTCACACAGCGTGTTACTTTTGCACACACTCAGGCTCACGCAGACTACTGGCTTGGCGTCATGTGTACGCCGCCGTTTCCGCTTCTGCCATCTATGCCGAAACTGCTGAAGAACGCAAGAAAATAGATAAAATTAGAGACTGCAGCAGCGTTGCTGGCGCCTCCGACTGATGTGCAATATTTCACACTTTCGCAGGCGATCAGGCGTGTGAAGCACACTTCAAATGCGTGTGCCATGCGTCCTGGCACTCCTGGCATCCTTGTCCGTCCAGTCTCAGTAGTCTGCGCCTCTCTTTCAGTTCGTCAGTCAGCAGACAAAAGACGTTTGGTCTGTGACAAGCGCAGTTCAACGCTGGCTCATCCGTTGGTCTGTTGGTCTGTTGGGCTGTCTATCTAAATGTCCTGCAATGGCATTTTTGCCAATGTCTAATGATGTCACGCCTCCCGAGGGGGCGTGCACCAGGCTGAAGCACACTTCAACGCAAACGTTTCGCTTGCAATTGAGAAGCACTGCAATAAAATCGTTTCTAAACGAATTCAAATAACACAAAGCCGAGCTCAACATTTCCATCTAAAACAGCGTACTTTCATCATAATTAAATGAAATGAAACTTAAAAAAGCGAATTTATTTTCGCACAGATTTAATGTAGCAGAAACAAATCAGGAGAACTATCAAAGGCAAATGGCTTTGTACAATAAATGCCATTAGTCAGCTTAGGTCGCTTACATAATCATGCATGTCCTTGCCAAATGCTTTCCAAGTGTTGGCTTCCTATTTTCATGTGAAAAAATGGCATCTGCATTAACACTTTTAGTCTAATAAATTATTTTGCACTTTGCTTATTTTATAGCATATCACCTTCACCATCTCTGACTCTGGGTTCCACATACGCTCTTGGCAGCTTTAACGTTTGCCTGCGGGTGAGTGTAGTTTTTCCTTTTTTATCATTTGCATCGAAAGTAACTTCATTGCTTAAAGTGATGGCAGTTAGTGCTTTGTAGACAGTTTCTGTCAGTTGCAGCAGTCACAGTTAGCAACCAGAAGCTAGCTAGCTAACAACTCCGGCGTTTTTCTGTTCCTATAAGACATGTCTGAAATCGTCCATTTTGATTCTACGGCATCAATATTGTCTTAATTTTCTACATTAATGAAAAAAAGTTTGTGTGTCTGTGCCTGTATTCTTGTGTGTCCTTTATGGGTTGCTTTATCAATCATCTGATTGCGATGAAACTTTAGTGGATTGTTCTATGCATGCCTGGGAAGGTTTCTCCTCTTTCATACAAGCGGAAATTTTAATTCGTTATATCTCTTGAAGTATTTAATGTAGATGAATCAAATTTGCAAAAATATAAAGGACTTCGGGAGAAATAAGAGAAAGTGGGAGGTGCCACGCCCCGATATGTATGAGAAAATCCGAATTTATTTTCCATAGCAGAAATTTGGTAAATATGTAAGAGGCACCGGGAGAAAAAATATGAACCTATTTGAGACAGATTGATCTAATGTGATACGTATGTAAAGGGATCAAGGATAATACAATAAAAAGTAAAACAATTTTTTTTTTCATATTTCTAGAAATTAAATAATATAAGAATTTCACCCACATGCCAACAATTGCCTTTATCCACTCACAATGAATGACTTTCATGCATGCTGCCTGCAGGCACACTCAAGGCTGACTAACGTGTGTCTGTGAGTCCTTGCTCTGAACTGGTCGCACTGTGGCTGCATTGAATGTAATTGTAATTTCATAATGCGCAATTATGCAACTTGTGTGGCTCTCGTTTGGCTGCATGCGTGATAAATTACTTTAATTTTGTAACATTTTCCATTACCTTGTATGCCATTAACATTAATTAAAGCGCACACTTTCATGTTAAATTATGGAATTTACTTTTATGGCCAATACAATTACAAGTACAAAGTACTCTCTCATTACCATAAGTAATCGCATTCACTGCCAGCAATCAGCAGCAGCAATATTTTATGCATGCCGGCGAACTCCATGCATATTCATTTATGCATTTGTTTGGTTCGGCTTATTTCATCGCTGCGTCAATATCCAAATACTCGCACTTCATCTTTTGTCTCTTTACCTTGTCATGCTTCGAGGAATTGGTTGCAGAAGTTCGGCTCAAAAATCGATGCATGCTTAATGGAGTACGCATGAAGGGTGGCTTTGGAGTTGTACGGAGCTATTTCAACAATATGCAGTGGATTCGACAACATTTTTTGTTTTGTAAGAGCATCCAGAAACTGTAATGAGCCGAAGATGGATTTTCAAGTATGGATTTATTCGAAGGTGACAGTACATTTACCCCATCCAGGGCTTCGAGTCATTCATTTATGAACGACGGTTTGTAGGGTATATTGGCGTGAAGAGTGAATTGGGTTCTGCCAAAAACCAATTCACAAACCAATTTTTGATTGCCAACTTTGTAAGGTTTGAAATTCTGTTGCATTTCTTGGTTAAAAAATTTTCCAGCGTACTTAGAAAACTTAGCAAGACAACTTGTGCAAATGCTTTGTGCTTTTGTATCATGCATTTAGTGCTGAGCTCATGAATAAAATGCTTACAGATTTCATATGAGACTGTCTGAGATATTCATGTGCAACTGGCTTTGTCGAGAACTTAAAATTTTTTGATTTTTTATTTTTTTGCCAACTCAATGGTCAACCAATGATGCTGCTATAGGAGCATTTTAATGTGTCTTCCTGCCTGCCTGTTTGCTTACTCAGTCTTTTCAAGCTTAAAAGCACGCAAGCAAGCAAGCAAAGGACCAAAACCAGACAAAGCCGAACGAATCAAAATCCTGCACACATTTATTGGTAAAGACATGCCGCATATAGACGCCCATTTGACAGTTACATAAATGCCAGCCTAACACCCACAACCTGAACTCGCATTGGCTTTACTTTGCTGTACTATTCCCCCACCACTTAAGAAGACATAATTTTGTAATATTTTCCGCTTGCGATGTGCCCATGACATAACTTTTATTTGCAGAGCAGAAAGTCTATGCCGCCAACGATAGCGCCATAGCCGCCACCATATTGGCTACAAATTCGACGACGACGATAGAGGCAACGGTGAGGACAGCGACGACGACAACGACGACGAAGACGATGACGACAGCGACAAAGACTTTGGCAGAGATTTACGTGCAGGAAATACGTTTTACTGAATTTGAAATTTGAAAATTATTCATGAGCATGTGGAAATTTAATTCAGGTCCACACAAAGGAGATTTATTTGTCTATGCCAAAAGCAAAAAAAAAAAAAAGAAAAAATAGAAAAAAAATCCGAAATATATGTTTGAAAAGAAAATAATGCCACTACTAAACTTAAACTAGGCGGCAACTGAGTGTGCTGAGTGTAGCAACCAAAACGCTGAAGGCGAGCATTTAACTGCCGCCAGTGCTGCCAGGTTTTTTTCGCTTGATTTTTCTCTTTTATTTGTTGTTGCTCTTGCACAAATTGTTTTTTATTTGCGCAACATTTTTCCATTAGAAAATTAGGTCAGCTGCAAAAAAAAAAAAAAAAATAAATTAAAAAAAAAGGCAAGAATAGAATTGCTCAACTATTTGAGTCACTTCGGGGTTCTTCATCTTTATGCCATTTGATGTTCCGCAGTTGTATGCTATGTGCCATGTGGCATGCGTCGCTATGCCATGCCATACAAAACCATTTCGCCCGACGCTGGACTATCTTCGCCATCTTTGCTGTGCCACTGTGCGCAAATATTTAGCGTCGACAAAATGAAAAAAATGCTAATTTGTCAGTTTTATGTTGACGTTGGTCAACGCTGGGTTTATGTCGCTTTTTCACATTCCTTTATTTTCCTGCTTTTTTCATTTTTTTTATTTTTTATTTTTTTGGACAGTTGATAGAGTTTTCCATGGCGGTTGCTTTTCTTTGCGATTTTACAACGATTTCAGATGACCGCTGCGCGAAAGCTTTTAGCGTTGCTCTGCTTTGCGCCTTGTCAGGTTCGGATGGTCTCGGCCCTTGCGCTTTGACTGTAGGCGATGCTGTGAGTTGATATGAAAATTGTTTTCATTACATTATGCTGATTCCGTACATTTATTCATGCAGTATTTTTCGTTTATGGCAAAACTATTTTCTCATTTTTTATGCGCTTTCTATTTGTTATGGAATTCTATTTGCATTTTCTTTTTCTATTTATTTTTTAGTTTTCATATAAGCCTTTTTCTGTTTTCCTAGGCTTTTGCAACGTTTTCGGAAATAATGGGCTTATGTGTGTGCATACACTTAGCAAAAAACTGACATGCATGGCAGACGAGTGTATGCGTCAACTTAACTATAATATAAAAAATTATGTTTTTTTCATCTTGTTTATTGATTTTGTTCTGCTACTTGGTGAGTATATTATTTATGTTATAATGAAGCAAAGCAGATTTTCTCGAGTACGGCGACGTTGACAAAGTGTTTTACTGAGAAAATCACTGAAAGAAAATGTTGGAAAAGTGTGTGTGGTTTTTGTTCTTACATCATTTGTTTGTGGAATTTAAAAATTCGATGTTGAAAGTTTTGTTTCTGGCAGCCTTGCTTTACATATAATGAGAAAAAGCTGATTGTGGTGTGTAAGTAGCTTTTAATTTATGACGTACAAAAGTTTGTAGTTTTATTCACGGTTGATTGCGTTGTTGTATTGAGTAGTTTTGAAGGTATAAAGTGAATCACTTAAGAATATTTGTAGGGTTAAAAACTACATTTTGAAGTTTACCTGAAAGAAATGATGTGAGACACTGTTTTAGTGTCTCCGCGTGCTTCTCTGTGATTTTTATCAACTGTATAACTGATGCAGCAAGAGGCCACAAATGCCTTACAGATTCAAATGCTAGTTTTACGTCAGCAAGTAAATCATCCAAAATAATTGAATGCTGTGCTTGGATTGTTCAGTGTTACTCTCAGTCTTTTCATTTAGAATATGCACCTATATGATTAAACTAAAATTCATCCAAATAATTTTATTGCAATGAGATTCTGACAGAGAAATATATAAAAAGCCCATGAATTCCTTGACTAGGATATAGCATTTATATGATCTAAAACAAGTGAAAGGTATAATTCAGATTAAATCAGCACTGATCTTGTGTCTATGAACTGTCGCCGAAACTAATTTGAACCCTATAATACAATATATTAGAGTTATTAGTTCTGTTAGTTCTTTTCCTTAGTAAACGATTTTATGTAATCGGATAAATGCAGCAAATCTGCTGTAGCTCAGCATCAAATCCACTGCATGTAGCAGCATTATTTTTGTGTAGACGTCCGTTGTGACACAATAAACTGAATCACACGCTTCACTTGCTCAAACTTGCAGTCGAACGTTGGTGCTGAAATCGAGAACCGATTGTGAACTCGACAGTCTTTTGCGGCGTCTGCACTTCTCTGCAATTGGCTGGCCAGCAGACAAATGCAGACACTAGGGACAAAGCGAAACAGGACAATGGCGGTGCAGATAAGCCTTTGAGTGTAGTAATGCATAAATACATGCGATTGTAGCCATTGACTGGCAACACATTTGCTGTATACATGACTACGTTGTGTAAGCTGCTTAACTAATGCAAAACTCATTAAAATTCCTTTAATGCCAAGTTTTCATTTATTTTAATTTAAATAAACTCACAAAACGCGCGAAATGAATAAAAAATAACAATTTTAAATTTATTTTCATTTCCATTTTCGTTTCTGGCCAAGTGAAATAACCAAAAATTTATATGTGGCCAGCCATGAACTTATAAATATGGTCAATGCAAATTGTTGTTTTACATCAGCCGTTGGCTAATTAGCAAACGGCACTGGGCCATAGTCAAGTGAAGAGCGTCAGTCGGACGGACGGGCCGGCAGCATGGCAGCAACGCCAATGTTCGGGGCGATAATTAATGACGTTGGTCACGTTGGTTTTACGTCGATTTCCAACACCAAACGACGTTAACCGCCGCCATGTTCGTCATCATTGCCAGGCAGGCAGCAATGTAAGCACGCAGGAGGTCGGGGCAGCGGCTGTTATGCGTCGTTGAGTGCTGAGGTTGAATTAATTTTTAAGAGGCACACCTGATGTGCAGGCGATTTGTCACGTAGTCCTGTAAATGTGTGTACATACGTATGTGTGCCGTGACTCGTGTATGTCGGTGTATAAAGCTGCAAAAATATATATTTAAATTCGCGTTTAATTGAATTCAGCAGCATGGCACAACTAACGAAGAAAGAATTGGCTGAGAAATTGAATTGAATCGAAACTAATTGAATCGAATCGAATCGAAAAGTATTCATATATACTGGCAATATAGGTTCGCGTTTTAAACTGCGCTGGGCGAATCGCTCTGGTATAGGATGGTTTGTTAGTTTGTGCCTGACGTTCATCGAGCTCGTTAAAAATTCAATAGAATTTCTTTTTTGCTAGTGAAATGATTTTTCACGAGCACCTTTTAGTAGTAGCCATAGTTTTTTAGAATTTTCGTTGTTTTTGTTTTTGGTATGGTACTTTGCGCTGTTGACAAATTGCAATAATTGAATATTTAATAGCATACTTTTCAGCGACTCGTTTGATAATTTTTTTAATGTATGCATTTTGATTCTCACACGGCGCTGCTGCACGTGCTATGTCTTGTGTGGTTCTCTGGTTCTTTTGCTGTGTTTAGCATAGTGACTATAGATTTAATGATTGTGCGCCTGTTTTTGTCTTAATGACTGCGTCTCCGTTGGTCATTAGTATGCGGTCGACGAATTCTTAATGAAGCCGAAATTCGTTAGTGAACTTAATTAAGCTTTCCTTGAATTTCTTTTAGCTGTCTGTGCTATTTGCATAGCATCTATATAGTTTGTTTGATAGAATTTGATTTAATTTTTGTTTTGCTTTTTCGTTTTTTTTTTTTTTTTTTTTTGTTTTGCTGTAGTCTGCTAGAATATTTGAAAATCAATTTCTGCCAATCAAAGTGCATTTCAATTAAAGCCAATCGACGAATCCATGCCAAAAATATTCGTTCAACATTTTAATTACATCGTAACTTTTGGATTATATAATTGCTTTCAAAATTTCTATTTACACGTCACTTGAGTTGCAACTGAGTTTAGGCAATTATTTCATTCTAACAGAGCAAAAATTGTTGCTTTAATTTGCACATTTCAGTGTAAACAAATTTCACTCAACTATTTGCATATAGCCCATGGCTATAAATCAAATTTTGCTGCATTTCCATGTCAAGCATCATGGATTATTTTGCTGAATTTTCGTATGCATTTGTACATGTGAGTTTTGATAAACCGATTTTGATTTTGCAGTACCATAATGTGCTGATTTATTTGATGCTTCTCCTACTTGCGTTTGCATATTTGTTTTAATAAATCAATCAACAAGACTATTAATTAACACAATGCACGCTTCACCTTGCGCACGTTTATTTGCACTTCGCCATAAGGTTTGTGTAGCCAAGTGCCAGCACGCAACTGCTCGGCAAGGACAGTTCTGCAGCTACGAATACTCTTGGCCATGTTTGCATTGAACTCATAAAATTTATAGAACGAGTGCAGCAAGGCAGTTCATAAGTGCATTTGATATCTTGAAGGAAGATCGTTGTCTTGCAAATCAATCAAATGAATTTACTGCTAGAATAAATGTTATATATTATTCAACTTTAAACTGAAAAAACGAAGCTGCTTGGAGATGGTTCTTAAGGTAAGAATAAGGCATAATTAAGTGTTCCTTTTTAATTGGAACCAATTGTTGAATAAATTGGTTTTTGTGTCAAATAATAGATGTCTTGGGTCATTCCGGTATATAGGTGCAATTAACGTAGCAACGCTAAATATGCGTTTAAAAGCTGGTTATCTTCATTCGAAATGGTAAGAATCGGTCGAATCCGACTGTTAGGTTTTATTTCTCGGTTTTCATTGCTTATTAAGTAGCAGCATATGTTAAATGTGTGAACAAGAAGCTCACATTGAATGCTGACTTTAGAAGTGTTCATAATCCGTAGTGTTTTGATATAAACCAAAAATATATATATATATAATTTACTGTTTAAAATTAATAGTTTGTTAAATAAGTCGCAAAAGCCATGCAACCCAGCCAACATCTTTGGGGTGTAAGTTATGCTATTTATAAAACTTTATTGGTCAACTAGATTAAAATTAATATTATTAATATAAAATACAAAGTTTTTTTAAACTTTCTTTGGATATTTTAAAAACATTGTCTTTATGATTCGTTTATTTTAATAAATCTATGCATACAGTTGAATTTCTATAATGAAAATCTGTAATTTAAATCAAATCGAGCACCGATTGCTTTTACAGACGAAATTGTGCACATTTTCCATTCCAAAACTCGAATTCTATTATATTAAAATAATATTTATATTTAATATACAAAACATTTACTGTTAATTAGTTGGTTTACGCATAACTTGAAAGTTTATTTTATTTTTGTTTTTTTTTTTTGCTTTAACTTGTTGTTATCAAACACTGCTACAGCTGGTTGAAGGGGACCAAATACTTGCTATAATAGATCTGATCCGACCTCAGCCAGCTACATACAGAGTTGGTTTGTTTGCTCAGCAGCAATTATGTAGATTTCATTTAAATGACGCTCGAAAAATACACAATGCCTATTCCAATATTGGCATCACTTTCACTGCACTCGCTTGCTTTCACGTTACACAATGCACATCACACGCGTCATAAAACGTTTAATATGGAATAAAAACAAAATGAAAAACATAAACCATATACAATTCCCGTTCGCGTATTGTGTGCCAAAAAGTAGGCTACAAAAAAAAAAAAAAATTTAATGTTGGAAGTTTGTATTTAAACGAACGAGCAGCAGGAGGTTAGCTGTTAGCTGCCTGTTGTTCTTATTGATGCGATGCTTGCATGACAGCGATGGCCCTCAGCCCCCTGCTGCCGTAAGTCACCTGTCAGCTGCAACAGCCAATGAACGCTCACCGTGCTGTGTTGCCAGTAACCGGTTTTCGTTGAGGTTCCAATGCTACAACTGCTTGTTGTTGTATTCGTTGGCGGCTAATTGTTGTTGTTGCTTTGCTGCCTGTGGTTTGGCTGTTGCTGTTTATTTGTTTTTAGTACATGGAAACATTGTGTAGCTCTATGTTGAATTGTTGTTGTTGGTGTTTGTTATTTGTATTTCTTGTTAAATTGCTGCTGGAACTATGCAAGTGTTTGTGTTGTTGTTGTTTTTTATTTTCCTTCGCAACAAAATGTTCTTAACACAATAAACTTACATAATAAACATGTAAAAGCTTCGTTCTTTTTTCAACCGTTATGCGTATTGTGTTTTGGCTTATTAGAGTACATATATGTACGCATAAATACACACCGACACTCTCACCCACACTAATGTAAATAGCTAAGTTAGCTGCTTGTGTGTCAAATAACATACGTTGTACATATAGTATATAATAATATGAAGTGCATATATTTATGTGCGCACACAATGCTTATAACTTACATACCAACACACATACCTATATACAGTTATGCACGTAGTATGTGTGTGAGTGCAAAGGCCTTGTGCGCACTCAGAACACGAAAACATTAGCTTCATTTGTTCCATTGTTTTGATTATGATTTACAGCGCCCAAGCGTGTTGTACTTTGTTCTTGTCTATGTTATTCTAACAGCGTGTGGAGTGTATGTGGTGTGGGGTGTGAGAGTGTATGTGTTGTTATTCTTGTTCTTGTGAATTGATGAATGTGTTTTCATGCACAAAGCGTGCAACATTAGAATACAACTTAGCAAGGTGCATCGTATATGATTTTATCCTGAGTTGTAATGAGCAGATATTTTTATTAATAGGCAAAAGCAAAACAGATTTTTTTTATTGCAAGGTATTGAAATGAGTATTGAAACTTTCACGTAAATGCTTTGTATATTTTTGGAAGAAAAACAAAAAAAAAAAAAAATAATTGGCTCAGAGCTTAGATTTGTTGAAGATGACTTATAGTTTTCCTATACAACTTAAAGTGGCACTGCGTCGCATAAAAATCACTATATGTATATACCTATTTGCTTATGATACACGTTATAACGCAAATTGTTTTCGAGATTTTACTTAAAGTTGATTTAATATTAAAATATGCTTTAGAATATTGATCGAACTCATTGAGAAATATGCTTCTATAATAATTTACAACAAATTTATTCCTGCCACATTTCAAGTCAACACTTGAAGAAATTTCGAAAAAAAGAGGTTAATGCCAGTCAAATGGTCTCCTAAATTATTCGATTATTTAGAAGATTTCATTTGTTTTAGTTAATCAATAGAAAATTTATCAGCGATATAAGAAAACCCTATGTTAGATGAAAATATCTAAACAAAGAGGAACACTGTTGGAAAATCTTCCAGCTACCTTTAATACTAAAAAATATTTAATTTGAAAAGCCACTTTTATTTATTTTTTCTTGGTTCTCTATACTGAAAGCACACACACATATATACAAACTATAATTTATTAAATTTGCCAAATAAAATTTATAAAAGACATTCATTAGATTTTTACTTCTGTAGAAACACCGAATCGAGTGAAAACATTTGTCATACTTACTAATTCTCACAATAAATTTATATGGGAATCTTACAAGTCTGCAGTTTAGCTTAATGGTTTTCGTATTTTTTTTCTTTTTTTTTTTTTAATTTAGTATCGTTACTGAAAAAACTAACCGAATCGCCTGGCTCACTTCGGTCCACCGGTTCCTGTGCAAGGGAATTTAAATGAAACGTTAATCTAAAAAAGAGGAAGAAAAAAAACTTTGTTTTCACTGAGTCGTACTTGTTGCCGCCTGGTCGCCATTGGCAGTTCCCGTGAGCTTCTTCTTCACTGAGCGATGCGTCGGCGTGGCTTTGGCTTCCAAGGACTGCGGGCGTTCTGCGACTTTCGCAGGCTGCAATGCGGCTCTTATCGGCTTATACAAGTCACAGCCGCTCGAGGCATGGACCGATATCGACTTGCGCCGCGTGCCGATGCTGTCGCCAATCTGCTGCTCATTGCTGCTGCTGGTCGGAAAGAAGTGCGCCTCGAGCTTGCGTATGCCCTCGTTGGTCGTCAGGTCGAATGCCGAGGGCAGGTAGCGATCGAAATAAGTGCAATTGGCTTTGATGGTCTTTAGCTTGGCGGCTTCTTCGGCAGCGCGTTTGCGGCGTGCATTTTTCATGGCCACAATGTCGACTGACGGTGGCAGTATGGGCGGTGCCGCGAGCATTTTGGTCCTGTGCGCTTCGATGTGATTGCGTACGTCCTGCGACG
This sequence comes from Stegana nigrithorax, assembly GCA_037044495.1. Taxonomy (NCBI): domain Eukaryota; kingdom Metazoa; phylum Arthropoda; class Insecta; order Diptera; family Drosophilidae; genus Stegana; species Stegana nigrithorax. The sequence goes on along the minus strand of JBAMBQ010000844.1, from coordinate 133,196 downwards.
CTGTGTGCACGACAACGGTTGGCACTCTCATGGAGTCTCTATATCGTTGTGTTGGCGGTAGTGGCGGCATAGAACGTTTGATGCGTTGATTTGTCGGCGGCGGCATGGCAACCCTACTCACTGCGGGCACTGTACGTTGCGGCTGTGGCTGCGGTTGCTGCGCTGTGTTCTTGGTGCGGGCCGTGCGCTTGCCGCGACGTGGTATATTGGCCGTTGACGCGTAGATGTCCGTGACCAGCGGCAGCTCCAGTTTCAGCTTCTTATCGCATGGTGTTTTTGCCGTCGCTGTCTCTGTCACTGTACCAAGCGTGTTCGCTTTTGCGATTGACGTTTTTGCTTGGGTTTTCGCTTTTGTTGTCCTCTTAAGATGTTTAAATGGCATTTCGTTTGGGGATTTGAAGTAATATTTACTGAATTTGTATTAAGCAAGTGCGGAAGTTTGTGCTAAAAATTTGTGCAGCTTAAAAGTTTTGAAAAAGATAAATGAAAAAGTTTATGAAGCTTCACGCGTTGTGCACTTGTTTTTAAATGAAATTGAAGTTTTTGCCGTTGAGTGAGTTTCAGTTGCTTTGATTTGTTTTTCAAAATAAAGTGCAATTTAGACAAGTAATTTTGCTAATTGCAAAAATTTTCACTTGACCTAGCAATCTTTCTCTTTCTTTGCATCTCATTAATATCCTGGAAATAAACAAAAATTGAATGAAATCTGCAGTTTTTTGTCACAAAGAGAATTCTGCACAAATAAACAACAGCAATAAGTAAACATTTAAATTGAAACATAAAAGGACAACTTAAAACTAGAAAGGCCGGGCCATAGTCGCGCATACCCGACTATAGAATACCATGTGCTCAGTTTAAAATCTAAAAAATACTTAGTAAAAGTTATTTGTCGGCTAATCGTTCCTATGGAAGCCATGTGTTACTATTAGTACCCAGTGGATTGGCAATACCATAGAAATCTTTCCGGCGTATAAATAAGTTCTTCTTCAGAACTTTGCTTCCATAAATGAACTCATTAGTTCTAGACAGACGGAAAGATAAACAGACGGACAGACAGACAGACAGACATGGCTAGATCTATGCCACGCCTTTCGATGCCGATCAAGAATATATATACTTTGTGGGGTTTGCCACGCCTTTTTCTGCCTTTTACCCTTTACCATTTTTTGGTACAGGGTATAAAAAAGAAGAAAAAATAAATAGCAGGGTAAAAAGAAATTAACTGCAACTTGAAAAATGTTACGCAACTTGAACAGCAATTTTGTGAGCTTAAATTTTTTTTTGCTTTCGGTTCTGCTTTTGCTCCTTTGTATTTGTCTCTTTGTTTCACTTTTCAGCACAAAAAACAACAATTAATTCCGGATAAACACATTTTATAATTAAAAAATTCCTTTGTAACATCATGTTGCACATGCCAGTGCACAAAAAATAAAAGAAAATAAAAAAAAGGATATAAACAAAAAAACAAAAGCAGTATACTGGGAAAATAATAAAAATGTAAATAAAAAGGATTACTGCAGCTATAGCGAAGTCATTTATGCCTTTTACGCGCGTGTGTGGGTTTTAGTCCAGGCAGTAACAAAATGAAAACGTTTCAAGATGAAGTCAACGCTGGCGTTTAACGTTGCCACTTTGTAGCAGTTTGTGGTGCAGCCATGTTAGCGGGCACTGTATGTGCCTTTAATGACTTCCTTTCCATGGCGGCTACTGGTGCAAGTTTATCTGAGAATGTGTGGGTCTGAGGCATTAAATGCTGCGGGAGCGTGCCAAGACTGTTGACTGCACTAGCGAAATGCAAGGCATGTCTTCACTTATTCGGGCGAGATTTAAATTGTGAGAAGCCCTTAAATTTTGCCACGCAGCGATGTGAAATGATTTAATGTCCGGCAAAAGGAGAGAAAGGAGCCAATGGCTTTTGATAAATTCTAGCTGGTGAATGTATGTCGGCATCTGGGCGTTAGACAAAGGCTGAGCATGGTTTATGAAACGAAAATGCTTTGTTGTTGCTTTCATATAATCTAAAATTTGAATATAAGTCGAACTTTAAGCTTCAAAATTTGTTCAAAAAAGCCAAAAAAAAGTTTGTTGCAATATTTAAAAATGTATTTAAAGCGGAAAATATTAGTGCTTTATTTAATAGGCATTAAAGTGAGTGATTTGTGTGTGTTTGTCTGTTTATTAGCCTCAAAAAGTCTTCTTATCAGAATAGTTTTTGTATTTATGCTGCATGTCATATGCGCCTTTCCTTATATAACAATAACAAACCATAAGCACTCTAAAGCTATTTAAGGAAGCAACAAAGCCTGGCCTGCACTTGTGTAGGGTGCATGCATAAAAAATGCGAAACTTAACTGACAACTGGCATGCAGAAACGTGGCATGAGTCACAATGTAAGCAGCAAAAAAAGAAGAAGTATCAAAAATAAAAACAAAAAAGGAAAATTCAAGAGAGCAACATTCGAAAAAAGGTTAGAAGGTTTGCGCTTGTAGTCGGATATGGTTGGCACGTTTACGTTTAGAGTTGCAAAACGTGCGAACAGAGACAAAGTAACCTAGTAACAGAAATTTCATGAATTCACGCAAAACTTTTTCGCAAACAAAGTTGGCTGCAAAAAAGCCAACGAAAACAGAAAAAAAAAAAAATAGAGTTATAGAAAGAAATATATATATATAAATACATTTGTATATGTGTGTAAGAAAGTGAACTTAAAATAAGTTTATCACTGCACGGTTTTCCGTTTCTGTTATTCCCTTTTTTTTTTTATTTTTTTTTTTTTTTGGTTTTTTACTCGCGCAGCATATTACAACGTATTAACAAAGGCCTGCAGGGTCTTAAACGTGGAATCGCGTATTCTACACGGGGTGGCTAGCCATGTACGCGACGCACATTAAGCGACCTACAACAAAATGCTAATACGTGGAACGTGCGTAAAATAACAGAATATGTAACGGTATTACAAAAAACAAAAAACCAAATGAGAAGAAAACAAAAAGGATAAAGGGAAAAGGCAGCACGCGGACTCAAATGAAAATTTAATCATCAAAAGCAATGTCATCGTCACGAACTTCATCATCGCCTTTGTCGTTAGTGCGCAGAGCGCCTAAGCTGATTAGGGTACAGACTTGGCTTTTTTTTTTGGACATTTCACATTTACTCCTTTTCTTTGTGCGTTTTTAGATTTTTCCATTTAGATTTTTTTTTTTTTTTCACTTATATTCCCTTTTACATATTTGGTTTTTTTTTTATTATTTTTTTGGCTTATTCATAGTCAGCGTAATTTATTGTTTGTAACCTAATTAACCCAGGATCGCGTTTTCTTTCGTTTTTTTTTATGTTTGGCTTTAACACTTTTCATAATGTCGACATTGGCAGCGGTCGTGGCTAGGTAATGGCATTAAACTCATTTGCTAGCATTGCGTGTCTCTGTGAGTGTGGGTGTGTGTGAGTGTGTGTGTGTGAGTGTGTGTGTGTGAGTGTGTGTGTGTGTGTGTGTGTGTGTGTGTGTGTGTGTATACCTTTTTAGCATAGTTGGTGGTTTGGTTTGGTTTGGCTTAAGCCGCGTGTCGGCATGTTGTAATTAGTTGTCTCTGGCTTTGATCCTTTTGAAAAATATTCTAAGATTAATAATTCTGTGGGTTACCTTATATAACCGAAGTCCGAAGGCAAATTCATATTTGCGTCGTAGTTGTGGTTGCAAAAAAAGAAAAGCAAAGAAGCAAAAAAGTTGCTTATCTTGTACCAACGATAAAGAGCCACCAAAGATAATTCATAATGCATTCGCTTGTTTTTCTTTTCGTTTTCTTCCTTTCTTGCTTGCCGCTAAATTAACTGAATTGTTGCTAAGCGAAATGGCACGTAACTAAGCAAGCAATTTGTTTGTGCCCAGAGTGCTGGCCATAACTTTTTTAACCAAATATTAATTAGTAAAATAAATTAAAGGCAAAAAAGAAACAATTCAAAAAGAAAAACAAAGTATACGAAATTTTTTTAATTATAAGTCAGTTGTCAACACGAATGACGCATTTTTTGAATTAATTAAGTCAGCATTGGCTGACGTTTTAATTTATAATTTAATTTATAATTGAAAAATTCCGTGGTTCTATACATTTTCAATTATAAATAAGTTTAATAATTATGTAGCAGCAATTTACAGGCGCTGAGTCTAAATCTGGTTGGCAACAGAATGTAACTGAATGGACCAAGAACTTCCAGCAAGGAAGGGTAAGTAAATCATCTATATCAAAAATCAGAAAACACAAAATCTCTATGATCTGTATTATTTTTATTCCGGCATTTTATTATGTACGCGCTCGTCTTAAAAAAGTCCAAGTCAAATTACTTAGCTCAAAAAGGAGTCTCACCCTTCTGGCAGCGGTGTGAGTATCTACTGCACTGGCAAGTCATTATGATACTCTGGATCTGTTACGGATAAGTGCAACAATTTTTGCGTTTCATCAAAAGTTTATTATCTGGCTAACAGCTGTTCAGCCCTCGACTATAATGAAACTCATATCAGCTAAGCGAAGAAACCTTGTGAAGCACGTGGCTTCATGCCTCAGCTTAACTGCAGTCGGGCACGTATCCTTGTGTCTAATAATACACGAAAATGAAACGAATTTCCAGCAATTAAACAAAATAACATTTAAATTGCGCGCATTATTGTTGCTTTTTTTATTTTATCATTTGGGTGTTGGTGTTGAATTGGATTTTGGTTTTGTTGTTGCATAAGACAGATTAAATGTAATTGCAAATACGATTCGTGGCACTGATTTATTATTATTTTCATTAGGTTTGTACATTTGTTGCGTTTGTTGTTTCTTATTTTCGTTTTCAATAAAAATAAATTTGCGAGTAAGCTAATTTGCAAAAGCAAAAGATAAAAACAAAATACCAAAAGAAAAAAATAAAAAACAAATATATGAAAATAAAATGAAAGGTTTAAATTTAGGTAACGTAGCTGAAATGTACAAAAGAGCGGAAAACGGAAATGTAGAAAGCACCAACAGCAACCACAATAACAACAACAACAACTGCGGCAACATGGCGGCAATGCATAGTTTGGCAACTCGCATGGAGTGTCTCGCTCGTACGCACACACACACACACACACACGCACACGCACGCCATGCTAACGGTGCTTACACGATTTCCGCTTGTATGCAATGCGCATAATTTATGATATAATTTATTTTTGGCCAACATTTGGCATAAAATGCAAAGCGTAAAGCGATTTCCTTTGCATGCATTTTTAGGTTTTTGTGTTTTTAGTGTTTTGTGCTGTTGTGCGAATTTTGTTTTGTTTCGTCTCGTTTTGTTTTACGCTGGCAATGCAGCAGGCTTACAATTTAAATGACTGCAAATGCACTCAAAAGCAGCTTAAATGCGCTACGAAAACTTTTAAAGCGAAAAAAAAGCACAAAGTGAATAAAGTTAAATTTTGTAAGCAGATAAAATGCTGAAATAATGGCAAAGAAAAAACAAAAAAAGAGAAATCATAATCATAATAATATTAGAAAATATATGCCGAGCATGGCGCAACTTTTGGTGACAAAATGCTTTGCCTGCTGCTGATAGATCAAAGTGGCCATGTCAGAACTGTGTTTCTTATATTTCGACTTAAATGCCATGATTTTTAACGCTGGCAGCTCAGGTTACATAGCAGCGACAGCGACACGCCCACTTGGCAGGCTGCAGGCGAAGTGAAGTGAAGTACTTGGCTTCAAATACACAAAAGACGCGTAAACAAAAATGACTTCAAACCCAAGCCACGTTAGGACACCGCGCACACACCCTCGTGCCGCTGCTCACTGTGTCTGACACGTTGCTGCGAACAGCTGTTGACATTAATTCCTTAAGGACTTTTTTGCCTCGTATATACAAAACATCGACAACAGGCACAGCGACAACAACAGCCAAGAAAATAAAGCTACAAAACGCGAATTCATTTGGGATAATAATGTCGCTTGTGCAAAAAGCGCAATGCCGAGCTCTGAACCATTGAGCCACTGAGCACAGAGCATTTGCATTCGCCTATAGTCACTCAGTCAGTCAGTCAGTTAGCCAGCCAGGCAGTCGGGGAGACAGGAAGTTGTGCCTTTTCTACAGTTTTCATTGCTTTGAAAATTGTCTAAAAAGAAAATAAAAATCGTAAAAGAAAAACATGCGAAAAAGCAGCAAAGTCAAAGCTCAGTCACCGAGTGCTATTCAACATTGAAGCACGCCGCCTTGTCCCGCTTGCCTCTCTCGGCTCCAAAAATGTCAAGTAAATTGTTGTTTGCTCAACAATTGGCTCAAGAGTCGGCAAGAGCATGGACTTTGTCGCTCACTGTGTACAATGGGATTTATTGTTTGAAACTCTTGTCAAACCTACATTTCGTTGTCATTCTCATGCCCTTCCTGCTGTCGCTATGAGAAAAAAGGATTAAATTGCAATGCTTTAAGCGTTGCTGGAATTTAATTGCTGAAACTTGCTTCGGTCTGCTCACAACTCTTTTTTGCGCTTTGGCCATATCTGCAAGCGAATGGCCAAAGTTTGGGCCTTTGCGTTAAAGTCGCCTGTAATTAGCGCCAATTTTCGAATGAGCGCAGCCAGAAATCGTCAGCGTATGCAGAGTTGGGGCTCTGACTCCGTAGCCTCGAGTGCCTTGGCATTAGGTTTAATGGCGCTTCGGGCAGCGTCTGAAGTGTTTGGCAGGGCACTGAGTCGGGTTTAGTTTGGGGTGCAGTCTGTGCCTGACATGTGCTTCTTAATAAGGCGTTGAGCAACATTCACTTAATGCGAGTTACTGATGACAATGCCAGGCGATTTATATTTTTGAACCCTTGAATTTAGCGCGTTGCGGTTAGGAAGACACACAGAAGTCTTGCAGACGGAACGAAGTTGTCAGCTAGATGAAGATAAACATGTGTGCTTATCAAGAGGTTGTCCTATCATTGTCCTGCCCTTTGTTGTATAGACACAAGCATACCATGAACATCAGACAACAGAATGTCGCCTCTAAGACTTGGCATTGCTTGAAGCAGTCAGTCCTTGAATTTCTAATTCAATTCAAATCAACACAATTGTCTTTGCATGTCACGGAGCGTGGCAGCCAATTATTTAATTAACCCACATGCAGTCTACGTGGCATGTCTATTATGGCATTGTGTGCAATTTCAGCAGTCGCAGCAAATCGAAGCGATTGATGGAAGCGTCACAGCACAGGACAGCACAGCGACACGAACTGCTGACAATCGAACAAACTCAATAATCAAATTCAATTATGAAAATGATTTGAGTGCTTCACTCGTTGGCATTACTGCCCCTACTGCCGGTGCTGCCATTGGTCGGCAGCCTTGCCATGGTTTGCGTGGCATTACGTTCAGCTGGGGCACATATGTGGGCACGCGTGCCTAGCGCTGCACGTACGGTATTTGAAGCGTTTTCGCTTTTTGGCGCATACACGAGGCAGTTAATTAAATGATGAAGGCGCATGCGGTCGTCCATGTAAACGGTTTTAATGGCTGCTCACTCCGCACACTGCATACCAAGTTGCTACAGTTGATCAAAATTTTACGAGTTGGCGAGTTAACAAAGTCCCAAGGTGATAGTGCAAGGCAGTGACTGGCACACTTGTATATGCGTTTGTGTGTGTGTGTGTGTGTGTGTACCACGTCATAGCTTCTACAAACGCAGCAGAGTTTATAAATTTGCAATGCAGTTGCCGTGTGCATGCCAGCACTGTTGGCGACGACAATGACGATGACGAGGATGAGGATGAGAACGTTGACGACGTTGATGTTTAGTTGCTTGATTGCTTGGCTTGAACATTGGGCAGCCTGCCCAAGTCCCTCCGCTGTCAGTTGGCCGTACGTAGCCACGTCTCTGTCAACGCTTGCCAGCTGTCAACAAGTGACATTTACATTGCACACCACAACGCCAGGCACTACGTGTCCACTGACACTGCTACCACGTAACACACGCACACACACATGCACGCAGCCACACACACACTTTGTCACACTCACTTGCATGCCTATGTTGGCTTATGCGGCTGTCGAAGTTGCTTGTCGTGTTCGCTGGTCGCACATTTTAATTTTCATTTCATTTCCCATACACAACTCACGACTCCGCACCTTGCACAGTTTGCCAATGTCAACAGCTTGTCAAGGAAGACGCAAGGCAAGTTGTTGGAGCAGCAACGAAGTCGTTACCATTTCAAACTGTCTGCTGATAATTTCCGTTCCCGTGTTCGTGTTCGTGCTTGTGCCGCACGAGTTTGTATGTGCATGGCTAAGCTTAAATTGAACTCAATCAGTGCCTGGCCATGCCCCAAATGGTCAGTCCTCAACATTGCCAACGTTGATTGATAGCAAACCGAAAGTTCCGCAACACGACGAACTCGCATCGAACTCGTCTCGTTACACACTTCTACAAACAAAGACACGCTACTCTTGCCTAATGCCACCTGTGCCCCGTCTCCTGGGTCCTATGTCCTGGTTCAGTCCGACTTGGTGTACGACTAACTGCACGTCGACTTGCTTTAGTGCCACACCGAGGCCATCCATCGCATGTCAATTGTCATTTATTTGTGTTTTGTTTCGTTTTGCCTTCTTCTGCTTTCACTTGCCTGCTGCTGTCCGTTTTTAAACAACGCAGGTTCAACAACAACAGCATTGATTCTCTATTGTTGTTGTTGTTGCCTATTGTTGCTACCTTGCATGCCATTTACACGCTTCTGTTGCTGATTTTGCACCTGCCAGAAGTTGCGAATATTCCATTGGCATTATGCAATTAATCACATGTTTTGCAATTTCAATTACGCAAAAGTTTCAATGTCGCCATTTTCACGTCGTCAACGTGGATTTGTTGCATTTTGCATGTTGCTCGAAACCGCTGCGACAGCAGCCATCTGTATTTATTAATTTATAGGCTCCAATAATTGCCAAGGGTGGAAACTTGTAACTTGTAAATTATAGGTTCATAAATTATACTTAAATGCCATATTATATCCGGCCTCTGCGTGTCCAGGGTATTATTATGCAATTGATTAGAGTGTCCACAAATCGATGAAATTTAAGTTGGCTGAGTTGGCACAAGTTACCAAACCGTTTTGCTGTGCACATCGTTGTCGTTGTTGTGGCCTGTGCGGAGCATCTGCAAGAGGAGCAATAATTGTAATCAGTTAAATGTGGCTACGCTTGTGTTAGTGATTTGAAATGATATTTTTAAGTTGAATTAGATAGTGTAGCTTACTTTCAATATAATTCACAATGCAAAAAGATTTAAGCATATCCTCTCTTATATATTTATGTTCTGATTCTGGTCTGTTACTTACTATCTTTCATCGTGAGCATATCAACGAATTTGCCGAAAAACCCTTTGACTTATTCTAAAGATTCTTAAATCAATAGACTTGCTTTGGTTATATATGCTATCGATGGCTGCATTCGAAAAGATGAATAGAAACTTATTTAGATATGCAATATTTTTTGTTATTCAGCTTTGATTGAGTTAACAAACTACCAAATTCATAATCGGTTCGTTATAGAAGCATAAACCATACAGTTTTCTGTTTGAAAACTTTTCTAAATATTGAGCGTACGATGTATGCCTTAGGCTATCAAGCGTCTGATAGCTTGTGTAGTGCCTCTTTGCTGTTGGGCGCTGCTGCAGCAAAATACACATTTCCATAGAGTACATGAACAGACAGAAAATCACTTCTTGTAGTTACATACACACATACGATTGCTTCAGCTTTCAAATCATTTTTCCAGCCGCAATCCAACTTAAGTCTGACTTAATCACTAGGCAACACTTCAATTCAATAATTCGCACAGGAAACATTTCCTCAACGAAGTGCGCAAACAAATCTTTAGCCAAACAGACGAAAAAAAAAAGAAATAGTACCAAAACAGAAAAAAAAAAAGAAAAAAACGCAAACAAACAAAACGAAATGAACTCGATAAAATACACGTAGTTGTTTTGGACATGAAAACCCATTAAGATCACTCAAATTACAAGCAAAGTAGAATAACAAACAAACTGGCAATACGAGTCCGTGCAGCACGCCTAGAGTCGGCACAGCAGCAGGTCGTGTGCTAACATGGTCAGAGTGAGCTGAAAGTCCTACTCATGGCCACAGTCGCAGCTGTAGGAATATTTCCCAACAAAACTAGCAAATAAAGTAAAACTGCATGGAGGAGCTCACTAAATCGCTTAACAACTTTTAGGGGTTTAAGAAAAGTTTGCATAATGTTTCTCTTTCTTTCTCTATCTCTCGGTATAACTCTATTTTTTTTCTTTCTTTGGGACAGCTGATTTAAAAAGCAGCCTTGCTGGCTTTTGTGTTTGGTGCTTGGCTGGGCTTGGTTCGGTTCGGTTTGGTTACCGGTTATTCGACACTTTGGCAGCGGCATTTGATACGGCATCGCTCAGCCAGCACTGCTCGCCGCACTTAAAGTCAAAAGCCGCGCTGTATACCGCATATTTTATGTGCTAAGCGTTCCTCGGTTGCGTTTGCTCGTGCTTTTTTTTTCGCGTGCAACATAAACAACATTAAGGAAAACAAGCAACAGACAAAAACCGCTTACCGAAAGAAAAAAAGGCGTAAACTCTTGGCAAGTCAACATAAATCAAGAACAGATGAAATGTTGTTTTCTGGCTTACCGTATGCAATGCACATAAATGCAAAAACAAAATAAATAAAAAAAGAGAAATATTTTAAAGAAACCACAACGCGTTGGCTGCGCAACCACGCGACTAACGCTCTCGGAACTCCTATACATGAAAGCACGTAGGGTTAGTTCCTTTATTGTGTTTTGTTTTTTTTTTTGTTCTTTTTTTTTTTTGTCTGCCATGTGCTGCGAAAAACTGGGTGTGTCCGGTTCGGCTTGTATAGCGTGTTAAAATGGCTTTTTAGCAGCAATATACTTAGTAAGCAGCTATAAATACAAAGAAACAAGAAAAAAAAAAAGAGAAAAACAGGAGATGAAAAAATCGACAAATAAGCAGACCAACAACGGCGGCTAACTATTTAAGCTCAAAAGCGAAAGCAACTCTACAATTACAAAAACAAAAAAAAAAAAAACGACTAAAAAAAATGTTAAGCCGGAAAGAAGTACAATAAGAAAAATACGTACGTCAGCAGCGTTATCTTTGTTCGTGAAGATTCTGCTTGAAGAGGTATTGCTTTTGTTGTTTTTGTTTGTGTACTTCTTTCTAATGTTTTTGTTATCTGGGCAGATACAACTCTTTCATGGCAGTTGGCTGACTGCAAAGTTCTTGGCAGTTGGTGCACTCTGTTAGTCCAGAAAGTGCCAGTCACAGTGATTGCTGTGTGTCTGTGTAGAAGCGTCGAAATAAACGGAAATCCGCTTGAGCAAAACTGTGCTAGGTGAAAAACAAGCAAAATCTGAAGCGGAAGTGTAGTTGCTGGCGTAGAAATTTGTTGGTTGCGCGATTGCTTTCCTTGAATTGTTGCTGTGCAGTCTGCATGCCGTGGCTCAGGAATAAATTGTGAGGATTCCAAGTAGACTGTGTGTATATGAGCGTAAAACGTAATTAGTTAATTTTTAGCTTGCGTAGATATATGCACGTGGCGTATGAGTAATGTGCAGGCGGTTGGAATTTATATTGCGTATACGCTATGTGTGCGCGAAAACTCTGCGGACTGTTGGTGCAAAATGTAGAAATGAGAAATATTTCAGCTTTTCTGTGAGTTTGCCATTGCAACCTGGGAAAATAATGCATTAGCTGCAAGTAATTAAAAGTGACTAAAGTCTGCATAGAAAATTAGCTTTTGATTGAGTGGATTGACTGCAAAGTGTATATGAGTGCGTTGGTGTGCATATGTGATACCTAGGTCCATTACATATCAATATCGGAAGTAATTCAATTGCAGATCGTGGAATGGACGGCGTAAAAGTAGTGCACGCGTGTGGCTTAGACATTGCGTATACGTAATGTACGTTGTAACTGAAACTAATTACAGTGCAGAATGCTCGCCAGTTATTAGATAATAAATTTACACTGTGGCTATCAAAAGCTTTTAGCGTTGTTTTTAGCGTTTCGCTGCCACAAGGTTTTGTAAAATGAATTTTAATGCAATTTTAAAGGCTGCCTGTGCGGCTAATTGGCTTGTGCAGATTTTTTATAGTTTCTTTTGTTATTAGTAGACCTAATTAGGAGGTAAAGCTCTATTGCCTGCAACAGCTAATTGTTGTGGGCTCGCAGTTTAATGAATAGCAGTTTTTAACTATGCACATGCCATTTGCATATTGCATGCCTTGGCTGCTTTGCCTATGTCAATTAAGCGGAACTACAGGCAACCCACATCAACACTCGAGGGTTGACAGAATGCTGCGAAGGCAGCTGCTGCCTCAATTCACCTGTACAACTTATTTACCGTCGTTGGCTCTTGATACTGACGTTTGTTGTTTGTATGTACATCACAGCAGCTGTGTCAAAAGTTAAAACTAATTTACCACCTGTGGACTCACGCACCTGAGTTTCATTTGCTTTTTATTTCATGTTTGCATATGCGCAATGCAAGTATATAAATTTTGCTTAAACTTTGTGCCCAAAAAAAAAATAATAATTTATATGTCAAACTGTCACATCGCAGCAAGCAATGCGCTGTTTCCAATGCGGCTAAAAAAAGTTAAAAAAACAAAAGGAAAACTAAAGTTGAAACCCTTTTCAAGTTTTTTTTTGTTATTTTTTTTTTTTGCCACAAAGTGTTTGGTTTATGGCGCGAAAATGGAAATGCCACTTGCCCCCAACCAGCAGCAGCAGTAATAATAAACGCTGGCAAGAAGCAGAGTGCAAACTGCCGCAAACCCACAAAAGCAAAAATAACACCAACAACAACATGAGCGACAAAAACAAAGAGACGCCAGCGCATTGTGAGTGTTTTTTATTTTTCTTGTTTTATTTTTTTATTTTCAGTTTAAAGAAGCTCGTGCGCACGGTACGAGTGTTTCCGTTTCCTTTGGCGCAGTCGACTACACTTTTGGAAAATGGCTGCCGTGACTGCCACAGTCGCTTCGTTTCAGCCAACATTCGCGGGTTCGTGGGTTCGTTGGCAGTCAACGATATTAATTTAAGACGCTCTGGGGATTCTATTTAATTTCTATATACATTTCAATTTCATGCCCATGACGTTGCCTACAGTTGCCTTCAGTTGGCTACAGTTGAGTTCAGTTGCCTGGCGTTGCGCGTTGAGTAACGGCCTGACGTTGATTTGTGATTTAAACGCGCTCCGCGACAATTTACCTCAATGTGCCCATTCATGGTTTTTGTTGTTTTTTTGTTGGTTCAGTTTGTTTTCTTTTTTTTATTTGCCTTATTTTGGCGACAGCCATTTTATTTCTCATTTGCTCTAAACGAGGGCAGCTGTTGGCAAAAATTGTGCCATTCTAGACAATGTCAATGCGGCCGCAAGGCAGCTACTCACCCACTTCCGCCAGCCAATCCCATCATCATTGCCTGGCCCTGCCAAGCCTTGCCAGGCGGCCATAAGCCAGGCCAGTTCGTGGTGTGAATTTCAAAGAAAGTGTGCTTAGCGCCGAGTGCGACTGTGGTCTGGTGCTGGCGTTGTCTTGATTGCTATTGCAATTGACCGCAATTTTCGAAAGACTTGCTTTATAAGTGTTTTCTTTTATTTTCTCTTGGTTTTTATTTTCTTATGCTGTCGTTACGATTTTTCTCATTTTCGTGCTTAAGTTTTGGCTTACTTTCTTCTGCGCTAAGGTTGCTTCGTGCATGGTTTTGTGCTTCCGCATCATTACAGCTTCACTCGTGCTTCCAAGCTGCCGTCATTCTGCGCATTTCTTATGCAGCTTAACGAATCAGTCGCCTATCGAGACTCAAAGTCAAAGCGTAGCAAGGCAAGTCAAGTCAAGTCAACAAACAAAGAAAGCAAGTCAAGTCGTCGCTTGTTGCTTTGCTGTCGTTTGCAATGATAACTCGACGCTGGCAAATGCCAAGCGATCAGCCAAATGCGAAACGCTTTGTGCTGTGCTCACTCTGCACTTCACGTTCTGGCCAACGACTTGACTTTGGCAGCCATTGTGTGAGTCGTAGTCTGCCTGGCTGTGTATGAGCTCAATGTGAGTGTGTGTGCACTTATCATTTTTGCTCTTTTTTTTAGAGTAACTGATAAGCGGCAAATGGCTGACATTGCTTATGTTAAGCCTTAAATCGGATTTATCAAGTTGCCATGGCGCAAATCGAAATTGATTAGTATTTTTTGTTTTTGTTATTTTGTTTAGCACACAAATTCTATTTGGTCTAATTAAAAGAGGATAATGAAAATGGTTTTCCAAGTGTGCTTAGCTTATTGTTGACTTAAGCGCTAAGCAGAGCCAATGAACAGACAATTGCGCACTTGTCTGGGTTTTTTAATTAAAAAAATAAAGCGCTCTTGATGTACTGTCCCCAAGCGGTCACTAAGGCTGCATACTGCGATGCGTTGACATGCACTTGCACGATTAGAACAACTTGTCGATTGGTAAACGGCAATAATACACATGAGAGTATTGTAGATATTGAAGTTAATGCAGCTGTGTGTTATTTTTATATGTTTTTACTTTATAAGCATGCTGTGCCTAGCTGTAATAAAAAAAATAAAAAAATAAAAATGTATTTTCCTCTAAAATCAACAGCCTAAATGCTAAAGCCATCAAGTAATTAAATTTCTTATATGCAAATGCCACGAAATCTTAAATCTTGAAAACGTTTTGCCCATGCCAAGCAGCCGTCACCTAACCGCCAGGGTTTAATGTAGCACACAAAAAGGCGCATGGCCACCCCGCCCCTTTTGCAATAAAATGCATTAAGTGCTTGTGTGCAGACTTTTACTTGGTTGCTTTCTTTGCATTGCTTTGCATTCAGTCATTCATTATTTTTATATGAATAATTTTCGTGCTGCTGCAGCTCTGCCTGTGCATTGTGTGTGAACAACTTATAGTACATAGTTTCCTTTGTTTTTGTGCTCGCCTTATAATGCCATAATTTAATATATAATTTTTTTAAATATTTTTTTCCCCTTTTTTTTGTCATTATTTGCATTCGCTTGCTTCTTTGCTTTTGCCTGCGCCATTGCCTTTGCGTACGTCTTTGCCCATTAATGTTTGCCGGCTTGCCTTGCTTTGCCTTTTGTGCGCATCTCATGCTGCTGCCGTGTGTGGGTGTGGGGTGCAGGCGAGGGCACGACTTGAGTAGCGACTCAACCTCGTTTCGTGTCGTACGTAGTGCATTCATGCAATTTCTCACACATCGCTGCACAATGTCTGCGCGGCGCATTGTGAGCGTGTACGAGTGTGCAGTGCAGCGTAGGCGCGTCAGACAGACGTCGTGCACATGCAATGCTCAAATAAATTTCCAGCACTCATTTAACGCCCCCTGCAAGCTGCTGCCTCAACACAACAACAACAACATCCGCACATTGCACCTACCTGCAGCACAGCGTCTGGCCTTGCCTTACCTTGCCTTGTTTGTTTGCCTGGCGTGCCTGTGGAGACGTTCGCGTAATGATCGGTTGTGAATTTCAACATTTACTGCACAGAATTTTTAGTGCAACTGATTACTTTACATTTGCCAAGATTTCAACGTTTTATTCATTCTCTTTTTCTGGCCCACTTTACTTTTGCTTCTTTATCCTTCTTTTTTTTACTTTGTTTTTTGCTTGAGTTTATGCCTTGCCATTGCTTTCGTTTCGTAGACGTTTGCCGCCAGCAAATAATTTGTAGGTGTTGCCAAATGCCAAGTACACTGCACATACTTCGATGTTATGCGGATGTGTGAGTGTGTCTGTGTGTGTATGCGAGTGGAAAAAGTCGAACAGGAAACGGAAACCATTTGCATAACAAAACTGCATGCAGCCTTGCCATTAAATAATTAGAAAATTTTCATGTTTTGCCACTGTTTTGCTATTATTAAAGTGTAATCTGGCTTTGGTGGCTCCGTGCCACTGTGAAAACTTTTTAAATCCCAACTTATTTTTTATTGTTAGGTTTGCTGTGCATTCTTTATGTGTAAAGTTTGTATTTAGTTTTTTCTTGGTATTTTTTGGTTTTACTTGATTTCCAGGTTAAGTGCCGCTATAAATTTTTATTCACATATGTATGTATATGGTATAAATTTTTAAGCTGGCATTTGTGTGACTGCAGCGCACTTGGATCACTAATTGGCGACTTTTTTGGGATTTAATTGCCTTGTGCTGACTTGACTTGCATTCTTGTTTGTTTGCGTGCAATCTTAAATAGTGGAAACAAGTTCGTGGTCGACGGTTTCCATGAGTAAGCCTTATTACTTGCGTAATTCATGCAAAGTGTGCTTTGCGCGATTAGTTTTAATTAGTTAAATGTAAAAATGCTCATGATTAAAAGAATAAACTGTAACTGACTGAAAGTGATTAACTGTTAAACAGTTGCATAAATTACTGAAATTTTTGTACGCTTTGCTTAAATTAAATTATTAAAAGCGTTAACGAACTTTTTTATATGCAACTGCATAATTGTATATTTTTGATTTATTTAATATTTTTCTTGCGTACAGGATTCAGTGAATTTTTAAACTTGATTAACTTTCAATCTTATGTATTGGTTTGTTATAAGTGTATGCGGTTAGAGCAAAGCTTTGTTTCTGGCTTGAGGATAACTTTACTTAAACGTAACTAAAGCCCAAAAGTTGATTGGAAAGTGAGGCGCTTATGGCAGACTTTTTGATTTAAAATTTCCGATATATGCCAACAAATGAATGACGTGATTAACGTGTGATCAGAGATCATCATTAAAATATGTAACAGAAGTAGGCTTAATTCGATGCTTACATGCAATGAGTTATCCTTAACTGAAGCAAGTACTTTTACTTTTGAGATCAAGCATTGCAATATGAAAAACAGGCATGAAACTAGCCTACAACGTAGATAAAACTGTGTAGTTTTAAATCACTGTTAAAACAGAAAGTTCAGTACTATAATAAAAACAATAAAATATCTTACCACATACCACACAATTTCAATATGGAAATTAACTTTCTAGGATTAGTCTCAATATTTTTTACTTATACGCACACAACTGTCACAACTGCAATGAAAAAGAAGTATCGAAAATGGTATTAATAAACGAAATAAAATCCAATTCAATTTGATAATGTATCAAGTACATAATATTAAGTATTTAATGGGAAATACATTTTAATAAACAATGGCAGCGACATGCAGTTGCATTAAGCTAATGTACTTACAATAAGTATATTTGCAACATTGGCATTCCTCACAATAAAAAAAAAAAACAAAACAAAAAATCAAAACTTTCTGCATTTCACCGAAAAGTATTGCGAAACAAATTATGTAACCAGGGCAGGAGGCAGCGGAGTTGTGAAATATATGTATGTAAATATTTTGATGAACCCGCTAAGGAAAATGCGAAACGTCAATGAATGACATGCAGGCTGACGAGCGACGGGGAAACATTGGTAGGGTAGTGGGGTGCGACATACTGATAAGATTCCGAAAATCACAACGATTTTGCAAATTCCATTGAGTGACTCAACATGAAATGCACAAAGCACATAAAAAAAATAACTGCTGAAAAAATCACAATCCAAGGCAAAAGCTGACAAGGGGCTAAGTTAAAAGCAAAAAGATAAAAAAGAATGAGAAAAAAAGAAGAGAAAAAAAAAAATCAACACAAAAGCAGAAGCAAGACCGCAAAATGTTCTTGCTGACTGTTATTGTTGTAGTTGTTTTTGTTGTCGTTGCTGTTGCTGTTGTTCTTGGTGTATTTGATGTTGCTGCTGACTTAACAACAAATTCAAATGATGTACGTAAATGAATAAATGTATAAAGTGATGCATGCAAGCATGAA
The DNA here is from genome assembly GCA_037044495.1 of Stegana nigrithorax. NCBI lineage: Eukaryota > Metazoa > Arthropoda > Insecta > Diptera > Drosophilidae > Stegana > Stegana nigrithorax. The sequence goes on along the minus strand of JBAMBQ010000844.1, from coordinate 115,343 downwards.
AGAATGAGCAAATGAACATTGCTAAGCTAAGCTCAACTGATCTGCACTGAAGCAAGCGAAAACGCCAAAGTGACTATGCGGAACTGAAATTCGTAGCATACACACAGGCGCAGCAGACCCACACGGCAAAGAAACAAGCAGGGGAACGAATAAGAGACAAAGTGGCTGTGGTGACATGTTTGCATGTGCAGAATTTCGCATAGCTTCCGATTTCTATATTGTTTAGCGCTATTTTTTTTTTTTTTTTGGCGTGTTGCTGATGTAAAAAGATACTCGCACTAACGTGAAAGCAGCTTACTCACGTTTGTGTAATCAGTGCATGTGATTTTGGGTTTTTTCTTTTCATTCTTGGGTTACTTTTCTTTGTGCGGCAACTAAAGACGGACAGGCGATGGGTGTTCTGCTGTTCGGCTGTTTGCCGCGTGGGCGTGGGCGTGTACGTGCAGGCGTGCGCCATGTTAGTTCAATACACATAATGACATAAGGAAGACAAATACGAAGACAGCAGATGAAATGTTGACTGCCACCAGAACGCAGCCACGTCGTCGAGTTTAAGCGCGTGCGACATGACAGGGTATGCATGCATTTATTTGTGAGTTTACCCATGGCTCAGGTTTGCCACTTAATGTCTCTATGCGTGTGTCTGTGTGTGTGTGAGCGCGGAGTATGTCAACATGTCAAAACCAAAAGCGCCAAAGTCAATTTGGCTTGCGGTAAAGTTCGATTTCGAAGTTGCCAAAGTTGTTTGGCGCATGGAAGCGGCAGGGCCAATGAGTTTTACGTCGCTGTCGATTTCATGTCAGGCATTGCAGTGAAATTTTACCTCCTTTGCTGCTTTTTTACACTTTTTACTCTTTTACTGTTTATTCGTTTTTTTTTTTTTTTTGTTTTTTATTTATTTCTTTTTTGTTTCACTAGTTTTTCCGCTTCGTTTTAGCGTCTCCGCCCAAATTGTGTGCGGCATTTGTTAGTTATTTTGCATTGAATTAAATTTGGGTTGGATAGTTTTGCCTCCTTCTCTTTTGTGATTATCTTTTATACTTTGTACGGACTATAAAGTTGATGTTGTGAAAGTTTCATGTTTGTTCGCTGGCGCATTCTGCAGTTTGCGCAGCAAAATATCGTAAAAAGGCTGCGGCGCTTGTTGTCACAATACAATTTAAATTTGTCTATGTGCACACATTTCTAATCATTCTCAACTGTATGAGTTCGAACATTAAGACATTCAAGTTTGATGCAACAACAAAGCATTTGTCTGATTTCTTAAATTTCAAATGAATTTCTTTTTGTTTCTATTATTTTCTGTTTTTCTTTGTGTATTTTGAAATAACATAAGCGACATTTGATTGTGAAATTAAAACTCTTGTCGCATTTTCGTTTGAAAGTTATTTACGCTTTTGTTAAAAAAAAAAAATCAAAATTCATGTTTAATATTCTCTAAAAACGGTTTCTAGTAGCAAAAATGAAAGGAAAATTTCCACTTTAACAAACATCAGATGCCATAAACAGCAAAAATTATTCATAAATTCATCATCAGTGGCTTAGTGGCAGTTGTCAGTGTTATTAGACTCTTAAAATGAATGAACTGGATGCATGTCAACAAACGAGAAAGCAGGAAAAAATCATTTCGTATACAAATAAATGCATAGAGTTCTCAGGAAACGAAACGCAGCAAAAAATCAGAAAATGAATTTAAAAAAAAAAAAAATAAAAATAAAGAGAAAGAAAAAACTATAGGAAAATCGAACATGCACGAAAAATATTATGCATGCATGAATATGCCAATGGGGAAAATGCAACTGATATCGTTATACATATGCAATTCATGACGTGTGCCAACAGCAGAGGAGCAGCTATAACGAGAAACGAGCTCATCTCGCTGCTCAGCTGAGACCTGCAACAGATATCAGCTGCAGATAGCAGCAGAAGCAACAACAACTACAACAATAATAACAATAACAAAGGCAATAGCAATAATAACAACAAGTTTGATTATGCAGCCATTGCCATGAGGCAGAAGGCAGCAGGCAGCAGCCAACAGTGCAAATGCCATAGATAGGCGATAAGTGAAAAGTGTGGAGCGGAAAGTGTTGGGCTGCAACAGAAACTTTCGGCAGCGCAGGAGGCAGCAGGCAGCACCGCTTTCAGCCGGCCCGAGCTGAGCCCAGTCGAGTCAGCCACATGTGGCGAATAAAAAATTTGCATGCATATTTGCAAACTTTTTTAGAAGCATTTTCGTGGGTGTCGAGGGTTGCGTTGCCTCATAGCGTTTGGTGTTTGGCATGTGTGTGGAGTTTCCTTTTCCGTTCGTTGTTGTTTTTGTTGCATGAAATTTTGCAACTATTTGCAAATGCAAATTGCTTGCATGCAACAGGGATATGTTGCGTAAATGTCAATGATGTTGCAAGTTTTTGTCGGCTTTTGTTTTCCTATTTTTTTGTTTTTTTTTTTTTTTTTGGTTTTCCCATTTTTGGTTTGTGTTTCTGTTAGGGGAAGTTGAATGTCAGGCATTATATTCGTATAGCCTTATAAATATGTAGTGATACGCATGACGTATGAGTCAGCACATACGACAATTTGAAGGGCGAAAAAATTATGCAGAAGGCAAATGCAGATTGTTGCGAATAATAACTATTTCCGCTGAAGTATTTCACATGTTAAATATGTGCGAACTGCAATATGGTATACATGTACATGGGTAACGATGTAGTACGCACACACATTGAATATATTTTGGAATTTCACATGATTGCACTCACTCAACTAACTCATTGGGAGTGTTACAGCTTTAATTTAATATTTTATATTTTTTTTTGGCTTTAACAAAGACTTTTTCTGATTATAGTAAAATATCCAAATAAGTAATATGACTATTTTGAAATGTGCTAAAATTAAATAAATAAAAGAAAAACATTAATATTTTTTAAGAAATCGGTAGTTACAGCTGAAGAGAATGTAGATTACCTACATAAATTTAATTGTAGTTGCTTAAGCACATTAATGAAAATAAATAACTTATGCAATATTATTAGGTATTGGAAGTTGAAAGGTATTAAAATAGAGTTAGGAGTAAGTTAAGATGAATTTTTTCTGCATAGAATTCATAACGGAACTCTGAAGGCAAATAACTTTCATTATCACTCGATACTTTACTTATCTAAGAAGCGATAGAGCGAATCCTTCAATGTGTTTTCGAGCTAATTCCCGAAGCATTTCATTTATTGTTATATTATTGATTTGTAACTAAAACGCCTAAGTACTTGGCAATTTGCGTGTATGAAAAACACTTAAAAATGGCACACAAGGAATGAAAACTTCAATTGATTTCCCGGAATCATGCTTTAGTATGGATGAGCCGCAAACTTTAGCACTTAAGGAATGTTATTAGAAATTTCTCCGAATTTCATTAATAACCGAAACACGTTTTTGTAAAATTTTTATTTATTAAAAGGACTTAAAAATGCTGTCAAGTGCCTATGCTGTTTTCCTTCAATGTTTTTGCGCACTAATGACAATTGCGAGGCGCAAATACATAATAACACAAGTGCTTGCCCATAAAAAAAAAATGAAAAGGAAATGCAAACACCACAAAAAAGAAAAGAAAAAACAAACAATAAAAAAAGTGTGCATGAAAGAATTATTTTAAAAGATTTGACAGCAAAAACTTTTACTTAAGAAACTTTCGCATAATAAAAGTAGTCACAGTCGTACTTTGTGTTGCTTATTTGGCCATTGTCTGTTGTTGATGTTGTTGTGTTGTGTTGTTGTTGTTGTGTTGTTTTCCTTTTCGATTGCTTAGTTGTCACAAACACGAAAACCACATTAAAAACAAATTGGTCAGCATGACAAACTTATTAGGCAAAGCACAACAGCAAAAGAAACACAAAAAGAAAAAATAAATAAAAAGAAAGAAAACGAAATAAACGAAATGGAAGAGAAACGAAAGGAAAGGCACATGAATGGAAAGGAGAGAAATGGAATATAAGAAATCAGATGACAAAACAATAAGCCAAGTCAGTGCTCAGAGCACGGTCGAGTGAAGACAATTTGCCATTTCCGGTTGACAGTCGTGCTGTCTGTCGCATTGCTTATGCTTAACATATGTTGGCATAAAAGTTGCGAATTTCCACACGCATGGAAAATGTCGAAAAGTTTTTTGTGTTAACTTTTCTTTGGCGCTGCTGTCGTTATTTACGACATGGAGTTCCTTTGCTTTTGCATGCCGGCATCTATTTCAGCTTTATCAGCAGTTTCCGTTACGCGTCCTGTTGAGGTCATTTATTCCGCGTGCTTTTCTTTTCTTTTTCTATTTTTGGTTTCTTTCCTTTTGTTTTTGTTCTTTCCCCCATTTTAATACTATGCACGGTCGATATGCGCATTTCGTTGCTTTTTGCGTAAATTGGAATTGGAAAAAATGAAATATTTATTTTGTTGCCAGTCGCCGTTTAATCTGTGTTGATTTTGACTTTGCGCAACTACGTCGCCGCCATCTACTTGAAAAGCACCGCAGTCGTCGCTAAGTGTTGGCGTCGCCTCCTGCGTCACACGCTGCTCTGTGTATGCGCATCCCGGCTGTGGTCCGGTGCTGCTGAGTCGGTTTGGCTGGGTCCAGTTGTCGTTTTGTGTGCGTCACTTATCACTTTTGGCTTCGACTGGCAGTCGTTGAATTGTGCTTCCGCTGTGGCGTGTCCCTATGCTGCTTCTCCAGCTGGGGACAGAATTTTCATTCGCCACTGTACCTTTCTTGCGGCTCTGCTGTGCCTTCGTGCGTTTGCTCTTCCCAGTCGTGCTGGTTCCACTTGGTTTCGCTTTATTTGCGTTGGCGGCAAAGTGTCTCGACACTCGTAAAGTATTATTGTTGTTGTTGCTGTTTCTATTGTTGTTGTTGTTGTACTTGCTGTCGATGACGAGGTCTTTTTATGTTTTTTGTTTGTTTGTTTTGCATTTCGCGTTTGCGTTTGCTCTTTTTTTATTGTTTTCTTTGCAGTTTTGTTTTCCATTTACATTTTTTTTCCGTTGGTTTTCGTTTTGTTTTTTCTCTGTTTTTTTTCCGTTGTTGTTGCTGTGTTTTGTGTGCGGTTGTGCTCTTGCCCACGTCTGGCAAACAGACACACACTTTATCCATAAAAGTATGCCAAGCTTTTCGTTTCATTTTTTTATTTATTCTCATCTGTGCATATCTTATAAAATTGTTTATTTTACTTGGCTTCATACCATATTTTTTATATGTATATATATCTATATATTTGTATATTTTCTGTTTATGTGCACACCCGTAAAATGTGTTTATTTTTTTTGCTACATACTGCACACAGACCTCACATGTTGTCACACATTCACACACACACACGTACACTCCTATTGCCCCAGCCTGTAGCATTTGTTCGAGTGTATAATGGTTGTTTACATTTAACCTTTTTATTTTTTTATGCTTGTGTTCCTTTAGACATTTTCTCGTTTTGCCTTATTTTTATAATTCACTTTGATGTTGTTGGCGTGTTAGCTGTTGTTGTTGTTGTTGTTTTCTAGTTACATTTTTCGCTTGTTTTCCTTTTGATTCAATGGGTTTTGCCATTTTCTTATGTTGTCTGTCCTTTTGTTAGCAACTCATGTAAATACATATATGCTATATGCGAGTATATATGTATGTGTATATACATGTATATAAGATAAAGTAGAATTGTGCCTCTACTTTGTGCAGTTTGTTTTCTTAGAGCAACATCAAGCATACTCGTTTATAGTGTTGCCACTTAGGCAAAACGACGCAAACAAAGTGTCCTTAAAATAGTCATCAACAAATAGCGCCAAGACTCGAATATTGTATGCCGTCTAGGCATTCAGGCACTTCTTCACCTTTTGCCACTGTCATAGCTGCTGCTGTCGTTGTCGCTTCATTGCTATGTATTAGATACACCATTGCTTACTCTCTTTTGCCTGTTTTGCTTTGTATTGCTAAAGAGTTTCCCTTTCATGCTTTGTTCTTGCATAGCTTACAACTCTCCTTCTCTTTCTTTGTTGTTGTAGTTGTTGGCATTTAGGCTGGCGCTTGAACACCTTGAAGTTGATGTGGCTTTGAATTTTAAGTATGACACACTTGAAACTTTGTTTTAGATACGCTCACATGCACAAATGCCCTTAGGTATACTTTAGTGTTGTCATTTAAGTGCTTATGAATGTTGCTGAAGTAGGTCCTCCAGTAAAATTGCGTGAATCAGTCTGGGACACGTGTGGCAGCCAGCAACAATTGTCGCTTAGCAGGAGTCGCACTTAAGTGTTGGCAAGAAAATAAGTGTGCCTAACTGCGTGGTTATGAGTAATGACATTCTAGCAATTATTAGAACATGTTAAACTTATTAAAATGTGCAGCCCTGGACGCAGTTTAATGATATTAAATGTAAAGGGGCAACTTGCTTTAGCAAGGCAGTAAATAGTCCTGGAGCCTATTATACCACTACACTGTATATACCTTACACTGTATTTGGTATTTTGTAAATTTTCATATTTTTCTGCATTTCATTTCCTGCTTACACTCGCCCAAGGTCCAGCCACAGCTCTGCTGCTTGGCAAACCGGGACAGTTTGTTTTGCCTCTGGGCATGTTTGTGCGACAAAGCCAGTTAAATGCCTTAGTGTGGTCACTGTAAAATTGAATCTCTGACATGACAATTAAACGCCTCAATGCCACAGCTTTGATTGTTTTAGCTTTTACAAATTTTTGCATTTTTAAACATTTCACTTACTGCTGGCTTGTGCCGTACAGCTGCTAGTTGTGTCCGTTTGTTTATCAGTTTCTTGTTGTTGTTGTTGTTGGTGATCTTAAATCTTTTACATTGTTTGCTATTTGGTTTATTTGGTATTGTTTTACAACCTAAGCCACAATATCTGCTCCCGCACAAGCCGGTTGCTCAGCTCCGTTTTCATTTGCTGTAAAAGTTTTGGATTTTCTTTTTTGGCACGTGTTTAATTTTGCTGCTCAGTTGACTTTTGTTAGATTGTCTTGACTTGGTTTTACATGCATAATAGTTTCGTATAGAAAGACGATACACTTGCACAAAAGCATTTAAATTGCTTACTTCAAACTCGTTGCCCCCTAAAAGTATGCAACACTTTATGCTTGTTTGCATTTTGACAGAATTTTGTACATTTTCAACATAGAAACCTAATCCTTGTGTGCTGTGCAATGTTTGCCATGTTTGCCATGTTATGTGTTAGTTATTTTAAGTTTGTATTTGGCTCTGGGCTCTGGTCAGATTTACATGTTTCCGAGCTAGGCGGCACCAGATTGATTTTTATATTTTTCGTTTTTTCACACAACGCAAATATTTGTGAGCTATTGTTGAGCACCGATAGTGGAACTCCTAAGCATATACTTGAAGAAGGCGAAAGGATTTAGCAATGGACCTGATATTTAATAGACAGACAGTGTCCTTTGCCAGAAAGACGAATGACGACTTCGCAACGTAACTTTGAGCTAATCAGATGCTGAATGCAATAGTCGTGTATTTAACAATACAGGTAATGTGTGTTTCATTCGCATATCAGTATTCAGCATAATACAACAGCTCACAGGTATTAGGGTATCTTAAAATATTCTCTTCGAAGTAGAGAAGAGAACGGTTTCGAATCCTTTTCCATTTATATTTACTTTACATTTTAGTAGGTACGCTGAGTCGCTTATATATCAGTCATCATGTTAATTCGTGACAACACAAGCAGGCATGTAAAAAGTAGCACATTAAAATTACAATATTTGTACTATACGATATAAACTAAAATTTTTTTACTTAAATTTGGAAATCACACAATGTTAGCTTCACATCGTTTTCCCAGTTCCATGTTGAGCAGCTCTGCAAAATAATCCTTATTGCTACAAGTTTCTAGGCAAAACAATGGCCGCCTGATGACCACAGCCTCAGTCAGGCCAATGCAGTCGAAAATTATGCCATTCACACCCCATGTCTTGAGGCGTTTGCGCAGCAGCTCATCTGTGTTCTCATCACCCCAACAAAAAGAGCGAAGATCGAGTTTCAGCAGGCAGTTCAACACCTCGTGCTCTTTGAGTATCGCATTGCTGTGCATTATCAAGCCTAATAATCCGATGGCCTTCGCTGAGTAAGCGGCTCTTCTAAAGTCATTCACGCGCTCATCCCTATACTGCACAGGTTTACTGGGATCGGTGAGTATCAACATCACCGGGTAGAGATTCTGCTTGTAGCGCAGTGAGGTGCAGATGCCACAATCGAAACTTGAGAAGACAATGCGTCGACTGCCGGCATGGCGCAGCACAATATCCAATATCTGATCGACATAGTAATTAAGATTGAATTTTGATCTGAACCCTTCATCCTCCCATTGATTGTTTGAATCCTTCTGCGGATACTTTACTTCAATAAGGAAACCTGCCTCTGGCTTGACTCCATTCATAACCTGTGCCAATGGCACAAAGGGCATTTGCTCATGTAGCAGCTGGTCGCAGGTTAAGGCTTTGCCTTTTGCAGGTCCACAGAAGTGGAAAGCTTGACACGAGCGTAGCTCAGCCTCCGTGAATGCATCAAGGGGGAAACTCAATATGCCATTTTCGATTCTTCCCGCACGACCAATAAGCTCCTCTATGTCAAACAAACGCATGGGAAAGGAGTAAATGTCATGTTCCTTTAATGCCTTTGAAAAAGGTTCGGGCTTTAGTTGCATGCTGAGCACATGATCGTGATAAACAATCGGCTTGCCATCCTTCGTCATCAGGACATCAAACTCAACCATGGCCGCACCATGCTCGGCAGCCCGATTTAGTGAGAAAATCGTATTTTCACGCACAAGATTGTTGGCATCTAGATATGTTCTACCCGAGCCACGATGACCGATTGGCAGGCCCACATTTTGCTTATTCCAGTAATTCTGATAGGTTCTCTCAAATGTGAAGTTGCCATTAGGAAGCGGCATTATCACCTGATACTGCAACTTCACACAGCAACGCGTCTTACGTGTACCAGATTCGAGAATCTTAAGCTTAATCCAGCCATGTCCGTGCGTCATCTCATCAGGCTCCACATACCCATAGCCATAGAAGCACGGCTTACTGTTAGCGCCAGTCTCATCGCATCTGCCATAGGTGTACACATCGAAGCGATAGAGTGTGAGGCAAACATCCTTAGCCGTTAGCGTGAACATCACTAGATCACTTGGACCACAACGTGCGCCATGCTCGGGCTGTTCAATTTCCTCACTCGGTTTGGACAAATTCAGCACCTTCACATGCATATTGGTACAGTCCGTTGTTGTCATCTCCGTTTCGTTGGCCGTGCTAAGTTCGTGGACGCACGTGACGCACATGGGCGTCAGTTTCAGGTAGAGAAGCACCTGTTGCTTGGGCTGCTGCCAGACGAAGGGCGCATTGAAGACGTGAAAGTGCACCAGGCACTCCTTCTGTCCCACCCAAGCTTTGCTCACCTTGTAGTCGGTTTTCTGCCAGCCGAAACGCTCAATCGCCCTATCGCGGTCGCGTATCTTACGTGGCTGCCGATGGGTCTCCCATTTGCGTATGCTCAGATCTTCAGTCAACGGATTCCACGTGCAGATCACATAACGATACTGCAGATCATAACCGCGTGGCAGTGTTACGTTTACTGTATGTCTGTTCTCGGAGGATGCGCTCATTATGAGAACGTCATCCACTTGCCAGTTGCCCATTTTCTCACAGTTGCCTGTCACGGCGAGGCTTTCGTTGAAATGCAATTTGCCATCGTACTGCACCCACAGCTGCCAGACCGTCTTTTTCTCGTCTATTTTCTGCGAATCGTCCTCTTGCTTTTGATCATCTCTCAATGCATCGACCGTCTTTTGCAAGCCGCAGATCTCAGGATCATCGGCGTAAACCCAACTGGCCATGTTGCGAAGGTGTATGGGGAGCGCCGGGTTTGCGATTAGGTGTAAATACATAAAATTTTGATGCACGTTGATTTTTTTTTTGTTTGTTTTTTTTTTTTTAAAGGAAATTACTTTGCTAAAGTTTTATGTGACATTGAATGCTTTTGCTGCTTGGGAAAAAATGAAATTAACTTCTTATTTTATAAATTACCTTGATAAAGGATAATGGATAACGACTAATACCCTACATTATTTCAAATATTTAAAAGATATCTAAGATCTGCATTTAGATTAAACCAATCTGTGTACATATCTATATAAATTGAAAACAAAGATCAACAGAATGTGCTTTCATGGTAGGTCTTTTCTTTTTGTTATTGCTGTTGATCAAATATCTTACTGCGAAATCTAATAATGTTAAATTTTAATTTTGAATTTTCTTTTTATAGATTCTGTAAAAATAAAAAAAAAATCAATGCCAAAACTTAATCAAATTGCCTGTCGTGGGACTATTTGCACGACTTTCGATCTCGGCCTTGTCTGCTAATTGACACTGCATCTAATCAGACTGTTGAACTGTGCATTTGTCTATTAGTATTTTTTTTTCTCTTACTTTGTTGTGCAAGTTCCTTCTTGCAAGTATTTTTTTTCTTCATTTGCTTTCGATGTCTCTCGAAAGCAGCAGGAGCAAATTAATTGCAATTGAAGTGCATATTTTGTGCATTTTACGTTGTGCTTTGCTAAGCTCAATGTACAGTAATTTACAGCAACATGCAAGGACAAACATCGCACGCACACTTAGATGCATGCATGTCGTCTATAAAATGTCTAACAAAATGAAGTTGGTGTCCATTTTATGCGTTCGACGTGGAATGTAAATAAAATGTTGTCATCGTCAATTATTGTCGCTTCTGCGTTTGTGTTTGTGTTCCTGTTAGTTGTTGTTATTGTTGTTGTCGCTTTAACTTTATTTGCCACCTATTTGTAACTAACATAGTCCTGCAGTGTAGCTTTTTCACTGGCAAGAATGCAAGGAATTTCATTTGCAACAGAAGGACAATGCTGACAACGTCACGACGACAACAACAACAATAAAAAGAGTACATAGCAGTAAAAAGTAACAACACCAACAATTTTAACAGACTCATCCATAAACTACACATGCACGTGCATGCACTGGCACGTTGCACGCCACAACGCTCCATGGGAGTTGCACAAACTCTGTGATTAATTTGTCATTGAGCTGCTAAAATCTTCTGCGTAATGGCAGAACAACATATCGAACAACAAAACAACAAAATTTAATGATCAAAAATGATAAAAATGATGGTCTGTTCGGGTGCTCCATGTGTGTGGGTATGGGTGCGTGTGTGTATGTGCTTCTTTTGTGTGACAGGCATATGACATTTGGTTTGGCACTTGGCCACTTAAGCGTGCTCTGTGTCGTAGACTTGCTTCTGCCTTTTCACATTTATTTGCATTTTCATGCAAATTCGAATTTGAATTTCTGTTTGCTTAACAAACCATAAGCAAGACACACAAAATGGCATATGTGCTTTCATGCTTATCGAAGGCAAACTCTGCCCAGGCAGCTGCTGCTTTCAAATTGCCTCAAAAGTAAATGTTACTCTTCAGTTAACCTTCGATTCGATTTGCTTTGGCAACTGCTGCCGAGAAACTTTCGCCTACGGTGCTGCTCTGGCCGCGCATGCCTTGCACGCAGCCAAATGTCAATTTCGAGTTCATTACACAAAGTCAATAGCAACAAATAATAAATAATTGCACCAAACCAGGGAGTATTATGTTTAAAGAAAATTGCTATAAATCAACTCGGTAAACTCGGTGAATAACAAACTGAAAGCAAAGCAAAAAAAAAAAACAAATCATTTTGCTTCATTTTATAGATCAATTAGGCAAATGCACACGAAGCCATAATCGAACAGGCAGCAGCCAAGCAGCCGCGTTCTATGCAACCGCCGCTGATAGCATATTGGGGCTGAAGTACTTAAATTACGCATTCGAAGCCCTCGTTCTTCAGTCATGTCAAACCTATATACAACAACAATTACTGCAACAACAATTCGATAAAAAAAAAAAAAAGAAAACCCGCAGCACAAATTTTTGCATAAATATTAATGATGTACGAGAGCACAAGAAATTCTATGCGTGGCAGCCGAAGTCATTGCTGGCCCTTGGCTCAAGTGCCATTGTTGTTGTTGTTTTTGCTTAGAGTCCACGTAAGCAGCAGCAGCGAGTCAAGCAGAGCAGGACTAGACAGGGAAGCACGTTGCTAAGTTGTAATTGTTATTATTTGCATGTTATTGTTGTTGTAATTTGTTAGTTGCTGTGTTCGCTTTATTACCGTTATTCCAGTCATAGCAAATGCTACTGTTTCGTTGTTATTGTTCTTATTCTTGCTGTTGTTTCATTTGCATAACAAGACAATAAGCAAAATGTAATCGAGTTGATGTCAAACGCAGAATCAACGGCATCTACAACTACAACGACACAAAGAGTATTTGTGTTTACAGTATGGAAGCACTATCAATGTCAAGTTGGTGGACACGCGTCACTACCCAGCACCGTGCACTCACCATTACATACTGTCAACCTTAAGCCCTTGACAATGGGTCCGTTTGATTGTGCTTTCATAGTATGAAATTAATTACAGCTTGGCACCAGTCACTCAATGAATTCGATACTACGCTAAGTGGACCGTGTTTAGGCATCCTGAGTCAGGTGAACTCGCGCAATTCATGTTGACTGGATTGCATATTACCCTAGACAAGCTGTTCTAAAAAATGTACAAGTTTTTCTCTTTGAAGAAAGTACATTAGATCATCTAGTATGATTTATAATTCTCCAAATTTGAAAACGGTCAATGCAAAGTTTTGAGCCCAAATATTATTACATTATTTTATAACATTTCTATGTGAATCGATGAAAATATTATGTTTAACATAAACTATAAATGATTTTATATTGATGTTGACGATTTGAATTTAGATACCCAGTTAGCGTAGGTTGTCTATATCTAGTTGACTAAAAAGCTATTTAGAACTATCGTTTTAATTTCTCTTAAAGACGCATTCTGTAGACCGCACCGGCATACTGAAGTTACAACTTAATGCGATTTTTTATAATGCCACATTGGTTTGGTGTTTAGTGTTTGCTTTTTGTTTTTTGTTATGTTGAGCCATGTAAACGTCTTTTGGCGTGCGTAAGCTGCACAAATGCTGCTGCAAATGCTTGATTAGAGCACGGACAAGACATGCTCCCGACCATCGGATCTGCAGACACATGCTGCACGCCTTTGCCGGCTTGGGTGACTGCGGCCTGTTGTGCACATAGACCATTAAAATCCACTCAAGTGCACTTAAATGCTTCCGTGTACTTTAGTCGGAGACCAGCTGAGGCGTTTGAGCCACAGCCAAGCAGTGAAAAGTGCAGGGTATAACGAGTGAAGCACTAATGACAGTTAAGATTTAAATCCTGTGTACAGAGCATGCAATTTACTTTTGCCAAGGACTGCCAGAAGCAGTTTGTGGCACGAGTGCATGTGCATAGACAAAGTGGTGTGCATGGGGCAATCGTGTGCGTGTCAGTGCCGGCACAATGGGTGTGCCGAAGACAATTTGTGTCATTTGTTGCGAAACTTGTTAGCAATTGGATTTCTTTGTGTTTATTGTGTCTCTCTCTAACTTAGCTAAGCTTAATGAGTTATTGTCTACGTGTTGTATGGCTGTGTGTGTGTGTGTGTGTGTGCGTTTGCTTAACTGATGAATAAAGACTATTTCGTGTGGCATTTTATATGTGACTTTTTGCAACTGAAGTCTGAACACACCCAAAAGCGCAAATGCTTTGCAGCGAAGTGCATTAAAATCGCAACTAAATAAAATTAGCAAAAGTTGACACATCAAAATGCTTTGGCAGCGTGCAAACTTTGTTAGCACTTTGGAACGCTCGGTCTGCCACTGACTGGGACACTGCCACTGGCTCTGGTTCGGTTTGTAGTTTCGCCTGTTGCCAAGGTTGCTCTGTGGCACTCCAAAATGTTGGCGTTAGTTAAAATTAATGTTGCAAGTGAGCATGAAAAGTGTAATAAAATTTTGTGCATGCAACAAAGTAAAATAGCGCGCACCGTACTCAAGCAAAGTAGACCAAAGACTACAGAAGCAAAGACTACAGTAGAGTAGAGTAGAGTTGAGCTAAGCAGACTAGATTAGAGTAGAGTAAAGTAGAGTAGCGCAAAGTGCAACAAAGTTCAGTTAAGTAAAATGCGAGTGGCTGCTGCAGCGACATCATGTGGCAGGAGCTCAACAGCTGCGGCAACGGCAACTCTAACGGCAGCGGCCACGGACACGGCAATGGCAACTGCAAGCGACCTTCGTGCGCAATTATGCGTTGCGTAAATGGCAAAGCGATGTGAGCGCGCGGCAGACGCAGCAGGGCTGGCTGCTGAAGGCGCTTGGGATTGTGGCCAAAGCATAAAATGGCATTGCCACTAGTTGCATCGGCACATTAAATGCAACAAAGTTGCCAAGAGCAGCACGCCCGAGCCAGCATGCAGCTAACTTGGCTTAAATTAATATAATAAAGAGTGCCAAAGTTCAGACAACCCACGCGAAAATTGCCAAGAAATGCATAAAAGCGTTAAAATTACCCGAGCATTTATAGCCAACCCCAGGCCAAGGCAGCGCTGCTGGCATGGCTTGGCTTGGCTTGGCTGGGATTGCTTTTGGGCTGGATTGGGTGGCGCAACTTTAAGCATGAATTTAATTAAATTGAAAGCAAGCAAGCAAACAACTTAAAATGCTCCTCCGTGTTTGCTTTTTGCCTTTCTGTTATTTTCTGTGTGTGGACTTGGTCAATATAAGAAGCAACAAGCGATCGGTGAGTTTGCTGCGGAGGGGGTTGGGCGCATTTGTGCTAAGCTTTGCCATTACTTTTTATGGCAAATGACTTGAAGCCAATGCGCCGCTGTCACGTCTATTCAAGCCACTTACGAGTGTGTTGCCAATTTTATCTACACTCATTGCAACTTGAAAGCGATTTGGAAGTGGCTCAGCCGATACGTGGCCAGCATCTGACTCCACTCGGGTCGACTTGACTGACTGGCAGCACTGTCAGTGTGTCGATTGTTGGCCGCATTCACTGGCCCTGTTGAAAACGCCATGCATGCCACACACACAGCCAGGCACACACTGGGCTGAGCTAATTGCGCCAGGCAGCCAAGCCGGGCACTTTAATTTGGCTTAGAAGGCCGTTGCGTGCGTGCTGCGCGACTCGTTTGCATGCGCTTTGGCTCCATGGCAAGTGGTGCCTCGTGCCTTGTCCACGAGCATTGTGCCTAATGGGATAATTTTGCATGTCAAAGCTGATCGCATTAGGTCAGTATGGCAGCTCTGCTCGAGTTCAGCTTAAGATGTGCACATGGCAAGTGTTGCCTCTGATTTTTTTGCGAGGATTGCTTTGCTCTGAAGTGGATAAAAAAGAGCAGGAGAAAATGTACGTTACTCGCTCTTTGATTTTTAAAGTATGCGTCGGTCGGTTGCTGCAATGTGTGTGTTCGGGAACTGCAGGTAGGTTTTAGTGCAGACGGTTCAGTTGACTGGAATGCCAAGGCAATTGCACAAAAACACAGCAGAGGTCGACATCGTTTGGTGGTTGTGCACGAAGCAGCAGGCATTCTACTAAACATGAGAAAGAAGCTTACCTCATGGGCCATGTTAGACACATTGCAGTTGTTCAGGCTTAGGGTAGTTTATCGTCTCGTTAAGGATTCTGCAACGAAAACGCAAAAAGATAAAATAAGTTAGTTGGAAAATAACGAACATGGTAAAGAGCACAATGAAAGATTGAAGGTTACTCATGAGGCACTCTACATCTGCCCTAGCAGCTAGAAATGAATGGCAAAGAATGACAATTAAAGAAACTTTTGGAAGTCTGGCTATACAGACTTGTGGAATTGATGTTTTTATTCCTAGGAGTTTTTACACTTCTTGCAATAATTTCTTTAAACGATTTTACTATTTGATTTAAATTTTGGTTTCATTGCAAGTCAATGCCACCTAAAGCAAGTCTGGCAGGATTTGATAATCAAAAGACTCTGTAACAGAAAGGGCTGATTCAGAAACGAGATATTCGTTGAACAAAATGCTAAAGCAATTCTCTGGGCAGAGAACTTTTACTTGTTACAATGCTTATGGGAGAAGAGAATCTAAAAAGTTGTTAAAGAGGTGACTTCTTTATAGTTATTCGGAGTCTTTTAAATAGCTGAGAAATACGTCTTTATCTAATTACCTCAACAGTAAAAAATTATGCTGTGTGCATTGCACGAAAAACTGCAGACATTTCTTTATGACACCAAAGGCCAGCTGGTCACTGCTGAGTCGGGCACATGCTTTGTGTTCTTTGTATTCTTGGTACATTGTCTCAATAAAAATCCTTGTGCTATAAACGATTAACGACTACAGTTAACACGGCCATAAGCCAAACAATGCTATCCATTAGGCACACTTTGTAGCCATGTCTTGTAGTGGTCATTAACATAAGTTAAGCATGTGCCGATACGAAAGAGGTTTGATGAAGTTAGTTTGGCTTCGATTGCAGACGCATGCGGCGCAGATGGGCAGCGACGGCAGCAAATGCCACACTGCACATAAACTTTACTTCACGCCAGAGAATGTTCTTAGTGTGTACATTGGCAGTCCAGTCGTGTACCAGAACTTTCACAACTGGCCATTAAGGACATAAACTTATTGTTATGACAGTTGTGCCAAATAAGCTTTTTGTTCGTGTTTTTTTTTGTTTTCCTTGCTGCAGCACAGGCAACGTTCGTATGGGTCAGGGCACACCCACGTGTCAGGAGTAGTGTCATGTGTATATTAGGTGCAGCTGCTGTTGCTGACAGTGAGAACAGCAGCAATAACAATGAAGCAACAACAACAATTACAACAAAGCACATGACACAAGGTAGCACATTGCCAAGAAAAGGGAAGGCCGGACAGGGCATAGCATGGCAAGGCAAGGGCAGGCAAGCCAAGCCAAGCATAACACGTTAACTAAAAATATTGCACATAAAATTAGCATTTTTATCTTGACCATTGCCGACGTCTGTCGTCTGTTGTCTGTCGTATGTTGTATGTCGCATGTTTGCTGGCTGGCAACTGAGTACAGGCAGTGCGCCATGCTTGCTACATGCTACCGAGGTCAGTAATTAAGACTGGTTGCTGCAACAGCTACAGCAACAACAACAACAATGACAACAACACATGGCCTGAATGACGCCTACAGCATGCACATAAATATAGGCCTCGGTTAGACTCAACATTGGCAACTTGGCACTTGGCACTTGCCCCTGCTGCTGTAGCCCGCTTTCATTACTGCAAACTTCTTTTCATCTCTCTCTCGTTTCTTTGCAATTGCAGTTGCTTTTTATATGCTTTTGTCTGTTTTTTGTATCGTTCTCATTGAAAATTGCCAGCATAAAGTTAAATTTAATGGCAGGTGGCTTACATTTACATGCACATTAAGTTGGGCTGCTGCCCCAGGCTGTGTTTGCCTAGCGGCTGACTTTTGTTTCGTCTGCGACTCAATGCCTGCAGCAGCAGCAGCAGCAGCAACAGCAAAAGCAACAGCAGCAGCAACGTCGGCTGCCATTAACTATTTAATGGTACATGGTCAGTGTTATCTGCTGTTGCCGCTTGCTGCCCGCCTCTGCCATGTCGTTAAGGACAATCATAAAACTCAGCTGCGACCCTGGGTTTGTGTGACTCGTCCACGACGATGACGACGATGATGACCTCGACGATGATAATGATGATGATGATGAGCCAATAGAGTGCGCTGCATGTTTGTTGGCTTTAGCGCGCTTTGCAGTTTGCTCCGTGCTGACCAGCATCGTCCTACATAATTGTCTGTGTTTGTGCCAATTTGCAGGCTGCACACCAATTAAACACAAAACCCAAGCCAGGCAGGCTACGGCCGACGTGTTTTTCATTTTATGATTTTTTCTCTTTTGGGTTTCTTTCCTGTTTCTGTTTTTTGTTTTTTGTTTTTTCTTTATAACACAATTTCATTGTATTTTATTGCATTGAACCAAAAGTGCAATATTCGAAAGCTGCGTTTGTATAAAAAATTTATAGAAGCGTATTTTTGTTTTGTGCCATGACTGTACTGTCGTTTTATGACGCTGTGGCATTGGCTGCTGTCTGTTGGCATTTCTGTGTGCTCGTGTGCAGTTGCCGTGTTAATTGAGGTGAATTACATCACATTGAGCTGCGTGCCCGCTCCAGTATAGCAACAACAACAACAACAACAACCGCGCATAGCTTATGTACAGTTTTGTAAATAGGTTTATGTGCACATTTGTTTCCTTAATTGTGTTTTATTTTTGAATTTTTACAGCGAAACACATAAACTACCAACTTATATACGTATCCTGCGAGCTGCAAAAAATTTATAAAAATAAATAAATAAATACTTTAAAAAAAACAGTAAACAAAAATATAAAAAAAATACAAACATTCAATCGCCTTTATTGCCTTGTTGGTGCATATTTTGCAAATTTATTGTGCTGCACTTAATGAAATTTGTAAAATTTTTTTATTTACTTCATTTTTGTATTGCAAATTCACAGGCGCATGACTTTTTAAATATGCTTATATATTTTTTTTTATAAAATTTGTGTATTTTGGGTTTTGGTTTTTTTTTTTGTTTTTTGTTTGCGTATTTTGGTAAATGAAATTAAATGCAATATTTTTTTACCACGCAGGCTGGTATTTTTTACGGTTTATTTATTCGCAGTGAGTTTTGTTTTGGTTTAATTAAATTTATTTAATTTTTTAGTTATGTTTGTTTGCGGTTGCTCTCGCATTATTATTGAAACGTGTTGATTAAATTGATAGCATAGATGGATAGAACTTTTTATGACATATTTGTTAAAGAAGTGTGAATGCCATTGTCAGTTTTGCATCAGGTTCCATTTTTTATTGTGAAAGCACCACATGAAACCCCAACACAGCGTGAGTATTGTTTTACAAAAAATTCTTCTATTTACAATTTAATGAAAACATTTTTGTCAAGCTCCACAAATCTTTGAGGAATTTTTGTATTGTTTTGTTTTCCTTTTTTTGACGTATAAGCAGCAGAATTCAGGAATGTTTACAACAAATTTTTAAAGAAATATGCAATTTCACTATCTGAATTAAAAAAAGCTGATATTAAAAAGCAATTCTCCTAAAAAATGTCTGAAAGCACATTCATTAACAAAATTAACAAAAATAGTTGCTCACAAAGCAATTCAAAAGAAATCATTGCACGCTTTTTGAAACAAATTTTTCAGGTGGGAACTGCAGCTGTGAAGGTTCCAAGGACAACTTTGACAGACATATAATAACTTTTTTGCGAAAAGTTACATATGCAATCCTGCACTGCTGTTAGAGCTGTCACAGCAGTGAAAATGAAATTCTTGGTTAATGCTTTTTAATGCACATTAGCTGTGGAAAAAGTAACCTGAATTAATAAGATTGCGAAAATACATTTTTTAAATACAAGAAAAACGTTTTTATTCAAAATATAATATAATAAATTTACGGCCAATAAAATTCACATACTTTTTACTAATGCAAATATAAAGTCTAAATAGTTTTTTTAATTAAAAATTGAACTCAAACGGAGTCTTTACGAAATAACCTTTATGTGCATAGAAATGCTGCATTTCATTTGTAAATGAATAATTGCCATTTTATAATTAATTGCATATTTTTTTTTTTCAATTGCTTAGCTGCAAAATATTAATATTGGATATTTCTACTCAGGTAATATTTGCTGTTTGCAAATACTGCATGATCCCTTTTATGTTGTGTGTTTGGCTTATAACTCTAACTATCATTTATTTTCTAACATAGCCTCTTCTTATACTTTGAAATCTCTTCTTACTCGTAGATTTAATGAAATTAGAAATTAGATAGAATTTTAATCTTATTTTAATGTTTACTTTAATGTATGTATTAATTTTAATTTAGTTCTTTAGTTTTATTAATTAGTTTTTGTAATCTTTTAGTACTAATAAAATTTGCTAAGTAGATAAAGCAGCTGTTGACCATTATCGGTCGTAGCTGTGGAACAGACACTAGGTCTGGTTTCGTAAGTCCTCTTGCTTGGTAGTGCGCTACCACAACGTCTGCGAAAAAAAAAAAAAAAAAAAAAAAAAAAGCGACGCATACTTTTGCAATATAACATATTTTCTATGTAAATACGCACAAGCCAAGTAGCGATGTTTGCATGGAAAATATCATCATTGTAATCGGCTTTGTACAAACTGAAATTCATTTTATTGTCTCTGCCAAAGTTTCTGCAATGTTTAAACATGAGAGCGCAAACAAAAGCCCAACACTCGTAACCATTTCAATTTATAAAATGGCAAATGTACACGTAAGTAATTACAATCAACTAAAATAATACAGGAGCACACGCTTAGCGGGGGTTTAATGCTTAAAGTGGTCTGCTCTACTCCTGCTCTGCTGTAAATACACAAGAACACACACACGCACTCACACACGCGCACACACTCGCTGTGGCAGTGTCTCAGTCGGTTAGCAGCATTATGGCTGGCATAGGGATGCGCATAATGTGCAAAGTTTGTGAAGCAAACTAATTTCAAAGTAATTACGTGGCACAAAAGTGTTGATATTAGACGCAAGGCGAAATGCGCCGACAGCAGCAACAATGACAATAACAAAAAAACAGAAAATATGCAGTAGCACAGCAGCAAATGCTGGCCGAAGACAGTCATGGAGGCATATTTAACAAGCTTAAGTGTAGTAACAAAAAACAGCTGCACAAGTTGTGTGAAGGCTTCTTTCTTGTGTGTTTTTATTGTTGCCAACAAGAAATTTTTGACAAAGCCAACAACGGTGGCAACGTTGCTTGCTTGCAGACAACCCATGTCAGCATCGACAGCAGCAGCAGCAGCAGCAGCGGAAGGAGCAGGGGAAGGAGCAGGGGAAGGAGCAGCGGAAGGAGCAGCAGTAAGAGATGCAGAAAAAAGAAAAACAAACACTTTTCGCTTACTTTCAACGCATTTCGACTTTTCGTAAAAAGTTTTCGTTTTTCGTTGCTGCAAATCGACATCATCAACGGCAGTAAAAAGAACAACCACAGCAACAAAAACAACAACAACACCAACGATGACAGTGGCAGGAATAACAACAGCAAAGACAACAAACACTTGCGCACCGCACGCGGCGGCTTTTTGTGCAGGGAGCAGCGAAAATTGCCATAAAAATGATGAGTTTCGCTTCTCGATTGCTTTGAGCCGCAACATGAGCTCGAAATGACTTTGGCGACTGTGTGAAAGTTGCAGATGAGCGTCAAATTAACTGCGCGCCATTGCACGAGGCGCCATGCGTTCATTTTCTTCAGCTTCGCATAATAGTCGGGCTGCAATAAAGTATTTTATTGCGGTTTGCCAAGTTAAGCGTTTCCTCTGATTATGATGCCATGTGGCTAATGCTGCTGTGTGAGCAGACACAGAGTTAAGGCGCAGACTTTCTTCGGCTTCCGTAATGGAATCGGTAACTTATCTCACATCAAAATCATATAAATACAAGACGGAAAATTTGTAAGC
This sequence comes from Stegana nigrithorax, assembly GCA_037044495.1. NCBI lineage: Eukaryota > Metazoa > Arthropoda > Insecta > Diptera > Drosophilidae > Stegana > Stegana nigrithorax. The sequence goes on along the minus strand of JBAMBQ010000844.1, from coordinate 93,848 downwards.
AACCGTTTTGTATTTTTAGTTAGCATCGACACTCTCGATTAGCAGTCACCGTCCCCAATTTGCACCTTTTGGCATTTAAGCTCTCTCGGATTTTTTTGTTTTATGTCAAAACTGAGCTGGCAGTCACACTTCTTATTTAATTACCAAAGACAATTATTGTGTGAGAATGTAATTAAAATTATAACCTTTTTTCTTAGAAAATGTTCGAATAGTTTTCTTTCATTTTTATTCTCTTGAAGTTGTTCCTTGAATTCTCAGAAATGACAAAACGATAATATACAACTATTTAGAAATATTTAAGTAAATATAAATGAACTTTCTCAGGTATAAGAAAAATCTTGTTTACGCAAAGCGCGCTCAGCCCTTAACTCGAAGATTATAGAATAATTAAAATTCAATTATACCGAATAACTTTCTAGAATGTATGTTTACCGTGTTCCTATTATGAGGTCAGTGAAGCATGGAGCAATTTGCCAAGCATGAACTTTCCATGAAAATTGAACCATGCGCATATTTACCTTTTAACAAAATTACTTGCAAGTGCTTGCATACATTTGTTAAATCCACTTGAAAAGTTTGCAGCTGGTAAAAATATTCCTTTTAAGCTACGATAATATATAAAATAAAAAAGTATCGCAGCAATTGCGAAGAAGCAACGTACAGCGGAGACTTGGCCAATGCAATGCACTCATATCAATTCAACTCAACTCAACTCAAGTAGCCGCAATTCAATTTGAGTACATTTACTGAACTAAATAAATTCCTATTTATTTCAGCAATATTTTACAATTTTATAAAGTAGATGGCAACAACAAATGGCAACACAAACAGCAACAGCAACAGCCAGCAGCAACAATACTGAACAAATGAGGAAAAAAATCGAAAAAAAAAAAACGAAATAATAGAGAATCAAAAAAATAAAATAAAACGAAATACTCAACAAAAGGGAGAATACGTATGGCGGCTTATGGCAAAAAATGTCGCAAACAGAAAACAAAAGCGTATAAAGTTCTTTTCGTGATAAAAAAAAAAAAACCAAATAGAAAAATAAAAAAATAAAACGGAAAATTTCTGTTTCTATGCAATAGTCGAATGTGTGTCTGTGTTTCTCTTTTTGTTGTCGTTGTTGTTGCTTTTGTATTGTGTGTAAACGGAAACGGAAGCTGATGCTGATGCTGAAGGCAGAAAACAAAGCCAAATCAAAAAAAAAAAGGAAAAAAACATCAAAATAAAAAACAAAACTAAGAGAAGCGCAAACCTAGTTACAGTCGCGTAGTGCCGCCGCTTGCTGCACGCTGCTGGTTACCAACCATGGAATGGGTTCCATGCATGCCGCTGTGGGGTCGTGTGGTGTTTGCAGTAAGCACACTTACACTCATATTTAACTACACATGTCGACTTTTCCTCTGCAGTCTGGCCAAACTTTTCACGGCGCGAAGCCAGAGAGCGTGCGTGTGTAGGCGACAAACTACGCGCACATGTGCTCATTTGCGGACGAGTGGCACGGGGAGGTGGGAAGCAGGCGGGCGTGCTGGCTGCGTTGCCTGTTGCCAAACCGAGCGCAGGACGCAAACATTTGCACGAGTTGCCACGTAATGCTTCGCTTTGTGTTGAATTTAAGTTGTTTTTCTTAGTTGGAATTTTTTCCACTTAGTTTCTTTATGTATTCGCCTTTTGCGTTAACAACTTTTGCTTTACGAATTTTCTTTATTGCTTTGTTTGTTGTTGGTTTTGTTGCTATTATTTTATAACTATTGTTATTGCTGTTCTAGTTGACGTTGTCGTTTTTCTTTATTTCTTGTTTCGTTGTTTTTTTTTTTACAGTTATTGCTATGCTTTGACGTTAATGCCACAAATAAAAATTTCAACCTAATTTTAAAAAGTTTCAACAATTTTAGCAGCGTCCGTATGTGACAGAGGGTGTGTGTATGAGCGAGAGAGAGGGGGAAGGTTGGGTACCAAGTGGCTTTCGTGGAGTGCATGTGTATGTCGGTGATGTATTCGGGTAGAAGCCAAGCGTATTAGATTTAATTTTTATTTATTTTTGAAGCGGTTGCAATTTTCTTGCAGGATTTGAAGGCAAGTCAGGCGAGTTACGAAGCAACGCAAGGCAAGGCAAGACAAGGCAAGGCAGAATTTGCTATTATTTTTTTATTATATTATGATTCATTTTATTGTACATTCATTAAATTGCACTGTTGCCTGTTGTTGTTGTTGTTGTTGCTTTTCGACTTCCTTCTCTGTTTCTCTGCTTATCGTTTAGTTTTGTGCTAAGCAAAAGTGGCCTTGCTTTCATTTGATGAGCTTAGCACAAAGCACAAATTTAAAAAGGTATTTTGCAGCATGTGCTTGAGTCGCATATTGTAAAAGCCAAGGCAAACAACCAAACGAGCAACATGAACAAAAACGGAAATTAAATACATAAAGCATATGTGGCAGCAAATTTATTGCTTTGAAAAATTTACAACTTGCTTGTGTAGCAATTTGCTGTGCTGTGTGTAGCTGCTCACATACGCCAAGAGCAAAGAATTGCTCCAAGCAAAAGTTTATGCATATGTGCGCATAAAAAGCTTATCCACTTAAAAATAGCGACAGCTGCCCGCCAGACTCTCAATGGAAGCAAACATAAAGAAGTTGTATGGCAGACAAGGGTATGGAAATAAATTTGCAATTAAAACAATACACACGATAATGATAAAAATATTAGAAGCTTTTACAGTCATAATTATTGTATTCATTATAGCAACATGCTGCTGGCATCTCCAGCTGCTGCACACTGATATGGACTACGCTTGTGCCCGCAGACAAGCAACTGCCAGCTAAGAGAGCCGTGGCAAAGAATGACATGGCTCACTGTCAATTAATAAAAATATGCAGCATGCCAAACATCGCATTTTGCCAAACATGGCTTATCGCCACAGCTAAAAGCAATGACCCAAATCAATGTCAAAATAGAAATGTAATTTGATTTCTAAACTCTTCAATAAAGGAAAAAAAATAACAAATAACGCAAACCATTTTTGCCTTTGCTTTTCACACTTGAATAGTTCATATGGCAACTTTAAAGTGAACTTACCCACAACTCAGCCAAAGTGTGCAGCAGTGCACAGTTTAAGCAACCTAAAATAGAAAGAAAAATAAATTTATTAAGTTTATAAATTTTAAGCAATTTAAATATAAAAAACGACAGATAACAATTAACGAAATAAGTATAGCTCAAACATATTAAGTTGAATGAAATTTGGCTCGCTTTTGTCTCAGTTGGCAAATATGTTAGGATGCGGGAACTTTGCACATTTCATTGTGAATTTTGACATGGCGTATAACTTTAGCACAATGAAACGCAGCTGTATGCACACTCGCACACACACATACAACACATAAACAACAAGCACAAAAAAAGGACGACAACAGCAGTGACAGCAGTTATAGCAAACAACAACAAAAGATACAGCAAAGCAGCCGTGCGGCAAATGCAGCTAATGGCAAAAATAATATTTAGCGAGCACTTCATGCTGCGCGATTTGAAATGCCAACATGAAAATATGCCAGCCGAGCGCACAGGCATCGCACGAGGGCTGCAAATGGCTGAGGCCTAGCAGGGTAGCGCTGAGATCGGCTGCTGATGCGTGCATTCGTGCGGGTGAGGCAGTCGACTGCGCGGCAGCGTTTAAAAAATATTTTGCTACAAGTGCACTTAATTGCTGTGCAATATTGTGAGGGTGGCGAATTCGCAATATGCGCTCGAGCCTCGAGGTAATAAAAGTTGTCGGTGCTGTTGTTTCATTTATGCCAGCAGTGAAATTTGCTCTGGTAATGAGTAGCTGTGCTTGAGGTTGCCTATGACGGTAGCATTTTCATTTGCAAGCCTGTTTTGGCTTAGGCAAAACTCAAAAATCAGTTGATTTTTTTAGTGTTCATTTTTATTACCGGCAGCAAATGTTTTTAAACATTTTAAAGTTTTTTTTTTCTAATTTATCCTGTTACACTTGTCATTTTGAGTCAATTTCGCAGCCATCACAATCCCATGATGCAACACTTTTTGTCCGCACTTTCGCTTCGCCCCAAGGAAATGTGGTAACTTGCTAATTGCATTTAATACGTATAATTGGCTGCAGTTTAATTACACAAATGTTTTTAACTGCAATCATATAACACGTATACGCCATATTCGTGCTGGCACTGGTACACAATATTAAGTATACGCTCCATATGCTCCATTGACACTGCGTTGTGTAAACTACAATTAAAATCTTGCATTTTTCATAACATTTTCATAACTCGCAGTAATAAACAGCAAATGGCACACATGCCAATGCACCAGCTCGGGTGCAAACATTTTAAAATATTTAAGCATTACTATTAAAACTGTCGTGTCGTGTGCGTTAAATGTGACTCGCTCGCTTGCTATATTTTTACTACAGCACGGCAATGCCTGCCACCCCCTCCGCGTCCGAGCAATCTCTGCCGCCTACTCAATGCATTGGAGCTTTTCGGTTGATTGTATTTTATGTAATACATCCTGCCGTCATCCTGGAACAGCCGCGCACACCGCTGTCAACGCCTTCGCGACGCCCGGTGGCTCGTTACTTGCAGCCACAGCCACAATAAATATTGTGGCATGTACAAGTTGCTACGTGCATTGCCATGTCGTACATCATGGCGTATGTGTAATGCTTGTCGGCACGCCCTTTTGAACGTGCTCACACCAACAACAGCAACAGCAGCAGCACCAGCAACAACAAAAACTACACCGTATCACATCGTATAAAGTCGCATAGCTGTTGCCTTGAAACTGTCTCTGTGTGGATGCGCACACGTTGCTGCAGCATGGCATCATGGCATCAGCTGCAGTTTTATGCTGCACTTGTGCATTTTTTATGCTGCAACCAGGTAACACAAATTATGCACACGCAGCCAATGAAGCATGCCTTGCACAAATACACAACACACACTCACACGTACACAACCCCAATGGTGTGGCATATCCTGCTGCTGCTGCTGATGCTTCACTGATTGTTGCTCGCCGCCTGATTACGTTGATTTCTCATGTTTCCCGGGGTTTTTCTTTATTTGTGCAACGATTTTCAACTTTGTTCGTTGCTTCCGTTCGTAAACGTTGCGAACCGCTTCACTGCTGCCCTGTGTGGGTGTGTGTGTGTGTGTAGCAGTCTGTGCATGTGTGCTACAAAGCATGCAGAGTCCTGCATTGTGCGATTCCACGAAGCGTAGCGTAAAAGCACACGCTGCAGCTTCGCTCCATTTGGTATGACAACAAAACAAACAACAAAAAAAAAAGAAAAACGGCAAAAAGAGAAGAGAAATTCATTCAAAAGAAATGCAAGCAAAGAAAGCAAACCAAGTGAAACTTACACAAGACCAAACGCAAACAATAATAATGCGAGTGCACACGTACTGTGAGCCAGCGCCATAGCCAGAGCAGGAGCCAGAGCAGGAGCCAGAGCAGGAGCCAGAGCCAGGACTGTGCTCGTACACTGTTTGCTTACGCTGCGGCATGACCAGGGTGCGGGCAATAGCTGCGCAGCTGCTCGTGGCTGTTGCCAGACAGTTGGCTCCACTTGGCAGCGTATGCGAGATATGCAATCACATGCACCATACATGCAATCGCAAGTGTACAGTCTGCGCGGGTGTGGGTGTGTGTGTGTGCGCATCTGCTCACACAAATGCACGAGTATTGATGAAAGTATTGCGAAATACCTGCTACCATTTTTACTTCCACCCGCTTATGCCTGGCACATATGCACCGAGGCCCATGTAGGCTTTAAGTCCAAGGAACTCGGTCGCCTTAAAGTATGCTATGAGGTGCTGCACAGCATTGCCTTGGCAAGGCAGTTGCCTTTGTTCTGTGCTGCTGCAAACCGAAAGTCTGGCTTTAGTCTGTTTGCATAAAAAATTCTTTGCGGATCGGAAAGGTTTGCAGTTGCTGCTGCGTTCGGCTTTAAGTTGGCTTTCAATTTGAGATTTAAGTCTAAAGAGAATTGTGCCAGAACACACCATTTGAGGATGAAATATAAAAATATATGCATGTTTTGAAACGAAACCTTGTTATCTGCTTAAGTCTGTGCTATATTCTTGAGTGAAATGTACGTAGCAGCTTTAGAAGTACTGCATTTGAGTTTTAAACTTGCTGATTTATTTTATCCACTGTCATAATTTCCTATTTCTCTGCAAATTTGGCCTATAATGCTCTTTCAATCTTCATTAACTTTTGCGACAAATTTCACTGATAATTAGACAACGTGTTACGCACACTCATAGGCCAAACAATTTTTTAAAACTGCTGTGACGTGTGTGAAGTCCTATAGGTCCAAATTTATTATGATGGATGGCATATTTGCGTGTTGATGGAATGCATGTGAATGATGGAAGAGTAATCAGCGTATTGGACATATTTCTATGAAACATTAGTGCATTCAACTAATATTACATTAAGACATTATTTTATTTAATCACATGTAATAAATGAAAACAGAAATGATGTTGAAAATTTAAGAGGTTTGCTTTTTGCATTAAACACAGCTTCAATATAATTATGAAGTAAATGTAACAAATGTGACATTTGTTTTAAAGAAACTTTAGATAAATGTAAATTATTAAATAAAAGTTAATCAATTATTTTTTTGACTTGCGCCATGATGAAATTTCATTTCGACCGCTTTTCGCTGACATTTTCAACTTAATTAAAGTAAGAGCAAAATAATAATTAATATTTTTTAATAAAGCATAATTATAAAATCAGCGCGCAAACACAAAAGTTTGCAATTAAAAATAAGTAGCTCATGGCTGTGTTGTCACTGGCAGCAGGCAATCAACAAGGCAACAGCAATAACAGCCACAACAACGACAAACGCAACATGTTGCTGACAGTTGGCTATCAAAGCCTCGCCAGGCTTTTGCTTTATGCATGAAGCTCAGCCATGAATGTGAGTTGGCTTCATTATTGCCATTGAAATTGTTATTATTAATTATCAAAGTGTTTGATGTAGTCTCTGTTGTTGTTATTGTTGTTGTTGTATTATTCATAAATATTAAATGAATATTGAATTATTGTTGACCAAAAGCGCAATCGGTTAAACGGTTGCAAATGCAAATACAAATACAAAAATTAAAACGGCCAAGTCAAGCCAAAGGCAGCCTCCAAACTTCAGCACAGCACAGCAGCGCACACTGGACACAAGCAAGAACATCCGTGCTTTTGCTGTCAACAGCGAAATGCCAGCGTAATTTCATTAATTAATTTGACTTGCTCGTACATCAAACGATTGCCGCGAACTTAATGAATGCACACTTAGCTGCGCGCTCATTATTTATCGATTGCAAATACGCATATCCTGCGACGCGTTCCGTTCTTTTTTCACTATGGCATTCCATTCCACGCGTCGATGCTTTTGACTTTGTTTTAGGCTTGATGTACACATTTTTTTGCGAGGCCTTCAATTTTTATTTGGTGGGTTATTTTTTTTTCTTTGGGTTGTTCTTGTTACACCCTTGCACACACCCTTGAGTGTACGTGATGTGTATTTGCTTTAGGCGTTGTTCACACAATTTGCTTGTGTGCTTTTAGGCAATGCGTGCAAAAGTTTTTTGCTGCCATTCATGTGGCATGTGGCATGTGGTTCAGTGAGCTTTGTACATCTAAAAAACCATTGCAAGAACGTTTTGCCTTAGCTGTTTGTTTTTGTGGTTCTTTTTCGCTTCTACATCGTTTTTGTTTGCATTTTCGCGATTTTTCCTAAGCGGCTTAGATTTTTCCGTGCACATGCAAAGCACTTGAAACCATTTTAGAATGTAAAGACTGTTTTCAATTTGTTGCGACTTTGTTACCTTTGTGTATGCGCTTTCTGTATGCGTACCTTCTATTGCTTTGTGTCACACATGCGAAAGTGCCACAGTGGTTTATATTTTGCAGACAAATTGTAACATAACTTTTTTTTTGATTTAGAAAAGGTTTTGTTTTTTTTTTTTTTTTGAGCACTCTGATTTAATTTCAGCTTAGTGTTAAAGCTGCCTTTGATATTTTATCTTATTTAATTTTTTTTTTTGGCTAAGCGTCTTTAGTTAAGCTGGCAAATCCAAATGCTTGGCATACATGACGCAGCTGCACGCGCATATGGGCAACTAAAATGTAAAATATCCGGTAATCAACTGTTGTGAAAGCCCATTCACATGCTCCTGGGGCGTTACATCTTAGCTATATTTACTGTGGCTCATTAGATTTATGCCGTATCTGTTTGAGAACTGTGTGCGACAGTTACGTGTACTCATGGCTAAATTATTTACCTGTCATTAAACACACGCCTAGAGCGAGGCACACACCATTACGATGTGTGACGTTATTCCATCATGCCAGAGCCGGAGATGGAGACGGAGCCTGAGCCGGAGCTGGGGAGAGCTGACTCGTGCATGCGTGCGTAGAACTTAGACACTTTGCGGGCTTACACAAGCAAATCCATAACAAATGAGTTATGCATTAATTCTGCTCACCTTTGCTTATATATGCACTTATATACTACTTTTTTTTTACTTATTTATTTTTTTGCGCACAATATCATTTTCGTTTTGCGTTAGCTTTTTCTTACATTTTTTGCTGCCTACTTTTTTGCGCACTTAATAACGTGTTTATTATGTATGAGACGTATACGCGCAGGCATTCACATTCACGTTCACTTTCACGTTCTCATTCACTACGCTCTGCCTTTGCCACATCTTCTCTGCTTACTTATGTTTTTCTTACACTTATATACATTTTATTTTTTGCTTTTTGTATTTATAGCATGCATAAGACTTGCTGAATAAGTTATTTCTTTTTTTTCGGCCTATTTAAGTTAGATTAGCCGAAAATAATATTAATCAATCACGCCTCAGGATTCGCCACATTCGTGCCTTGTGCTGTGTGCTTTGTGCTTTTTGGCCATGTTGGCACACGTTTTGTCTGTTTTCATTTGCGTTCTGGTCTGGCATGGTTTGCTCCGGCTTGGCTTCGCTTCGCCTGCTGTGACGTGTCTACTGGCATGGCTGCCATGACTGTCACGACTGCCAGCTCTGCCACTTTGACTTACATTAACGCCTCGCATAGTCAGTTGCTTTTCACGTTGCTTGCTTTTTTTTATTATTTATTTTCTGTATTATTATTTTTATTTCTCTGCTCTTTTTTCAGTGTGTGCTTGTTTGTTTTTTTTTTTTTTACTGGCTTTTATCTTATTTTGTGTGTTGCGTGTGTGCTGTTGTTGTGGCTGATGATGATGCCGTTGATGTTTTGCCGCAAGTGGTAAAGAAAGAAAGCAAGCAGAGGAAAGGCGTAGAAAGAAAATCAACTAAACAGACGAAGTAGAAATTTTGACAGATGCTACCGAAAATAAGCTGCAAAAGCATAACGTGTCAGCGTTGGCAGGCGTCGATGGGTAGAAGTTGCTGTGCTGAGTTGAGTTGAGTCGTGTTATGTTTCGCAAATGTATCTGCCCTAGAAGGGGTAGAGACGCCGGGGGCAGCAGTAGCAGTGCTGTGTTTACGTACGTGTTTTGTTGCCTGTTGTGGCATGGGCGTGTGTTCTGTGACTAGGCAGGGAAAAGCCAAAAGAAACAAAAAAAAACTTGAAAACAAAAACAGAAATTGAAAGCGTGTCATAGTTGGTGTGTCTGTGTGTGTGTGTGTATTTTTTTTATCAACCTTGCTACGCTACGTTTAATATGGCAAACTGTTTGGTTATCAAATGGCTTATAAACACTTTAGGCAAACCAGTCGCTGACTCGTCGGTTTGCCATATTTTGATAATAATTTTGAAACTCGTTTGATTCCTTCGTCGAATTTAGCATTGTTTCAGTAACTTCCTGGAGAAAAGTTCTTGCTGACATTGTGTCTATTACACTTTCAGTATGTTACCCTAATGCCTTAATGTTTGATATAAACTTATGTTCTCTAATGCGCTGGAAAGTTCTCACGACTGTTGACTGTGTGGCAAAGAGTGCGATATGCGTTGATCCTTAAACTATATTGAAATGCTTTAACTATTGTTGAAAATGTTTATGAATATTTTTCCCTCTTAAAATCCGTAGGTAACTATTTATTTATTTAATTATGAATAGTTTTTTCAACTTTTTGCCTATTCAAATTAACTATATGCATTAGCTATTTTGCCAATAAGATAATGACACATGTCTCAGCAGTCAATATGCACACTGCCCCCAATTGTAGGGCAACTGAAATAAAAACGCCTTAATCTGCCACAAATAAGCCTGTATAACATTTCCATACCCCAGCACCCAACTCTTCATATCGAAAATATGATTAAAGCTACTCTGCGCTCGTCAAGCAAAGAAGCTGCCAACATTCCTACAACACCACATACCGCAAGATAGAACATAACACCATAACCGAACACCCCCTCCCAACACCTGCAAGCAGTGGAAAAGTTTCCGTGCGTCTTATATGGTTTTCGTCATATTTTTTCCTTTCCTTTGCTTGGCGTGGCTGCCGTCGCCTGTCAACTTTGCCAGATACACTGCCGCCTGTCGGTCGGTTGGGCTGTCTGTGTGTCTTTTATAACATCATTTATTTAACACTCGCACTCCTCATACGCCGCACATTTGAATTTATGTTGATAATATTGTCTAAAAAATGTATGCAGTACCAGGCACTCAGTGCCTCAGTGCATGGCTGACGACCTGCTGAAAGGTGTAGTTGGCAGGCTTCGAAATGATTAATCTGCCATACATAACACACAAAAAAAAGCAGCAGAAGTAGAAGGGCGACGACGTGCTGCTTTATCTGCGCACCCATGCACGCACGTAGTCACGTTAAACATTTATAAAGCGTCAACGCTCCAGAGCAGATGTATGAGACACATTTACCTTATGATACGCGCATAAATATGACAGACTTACGCACATGCTTTCCTTTTTTTCTGGGTTTTTCTTTTTCTCTTTTCTTTTTTTTTTTACTTGTCATTTGCCATTTTCCTTTTGCTTTTATCGACGTTTTGCCATTTTACAATCGCTAACAGGCTTCAACAAGTCAATCGATCTATCAGCGCCGCGCAACAATATGATCGCCTTCAATTTCAACTTTGTTTAATGTAAATATTGATGTGAGCTCGTAAAATCATGTGGAAATTGCAGTCAATTCATTGCCGCATCAAATGAAAGTTTTTACGACACTGTTGCCATATCCTCCATCGATGCGCTCTCACGTCTGCTTCTCTGCTCCTGTGCTCCTACGTTCCTGCCTGTTGCATGCACTAAGTAATAAAATTCGCGCGTTGTGTGCTTGTTAAAACATCATATTGCATATTGCCAAAGTCGGTATGCGCCTTTGCTTTGGTCCTCACCTTTTTTCTTTCTATTTTTTACTTCAGCATAAAAATGTATTTTTAAATATAGCAAATGCATGCAAGGAAGCGCAGCTTGCTATCGCAGAAGGTGTGACTATAAAATCCTGATTTTGTTCTCATATTTGCTTTTCTTCGTTTTTTGCATTGGCACTCGATACGAAATCAAGAAATCTTTCGTGTGCGACAATGCATAAAGTTAATATCGACTTAAAATCTTAATGCAAATCCATCAAGTGCGCAAACGTGGCAATGAAGCCACGACACTTGTTTGATTCGACTCAAGGCGTTGCCTTGCCTTTCCTTGCCCTGCCTTTCCTTACAATTTGTCTCCATGGCCGCTTGTCGCGAGTGGGGTTTTGTTGCTTGTTTATGTTGTCGCATAAAATTTGTATCATTTCGCTGCTGAGTTTATGGGTTCGTTGCTTGCTTGACATTCACTTGGCGCACATTGATTGCTCCGCTTGGTGTCTGCGATTATAGTTTGTTACTGCGCGCACTAGGAAACTATTAACAGATTTTCCTGTCGTTGATATGAAACGACTGCAAAGTCAATATTGGATGCACTTTGCTCTTCCATTCCAAAGAAATTTATGGTGTGACATTTGCCGCTGCAACGTGCATTTGGAAGGATTATTCTTTAAAGTTGAATATTGCTGTAGTTTTCATTTAAGTTAGTTTATTCGCAACAAATTAGCAAAAAGTTATCGTGAAAGATAATATATTTAGTTCTCTGATAAAAAGAAGCGACGCTTCATCGGATATACCTGCATATGTTTGTCCAAGTAACACCTGAAGATATTAAGACACAATGGTCATTTCATTTGTTCACAGGAGTAAATTCGTAGTTCGTTAAAGACATTTTACAGGCAGCCTGAGTGCTGAAGAATCGTATACTCGTGAGAAAATTATTTATGATCAAACAGAAATGAAGGGATAATTAGATAAAAAGTTGGTTTTGGCTTGTAGCTTAACTCACTGCTGAACAAAAGGCAAGGCAAGTCCCAAACTAAATCAATAACTGCTTAGCCGAACAATGTAAAATTAATGGCATAAATCATGTCAAACTAATTACGATCATTCACGTATAGAAAAGCGGAACTCAAGTAAAGAACAGCAAACAATGTAAGTGATTTGCTTCGCTTATAAGACGTCGAAACCAATTAACGCCATACAGTGTGCATGTGTGCGTTAACAGAGTTTCCACGTCTATGTTCAATGAATGCGCAGGACCCTTGAGGAATACATCATTAAAGATTATTATTCATTTTGCTGCAATTATCTGCTTCAACACAGTACGACTAACAAGACAAAGCCGCAACGTCAGAGCCAACTGGCTTCGTCTTCGTCTTCGCCTGCCACTTGCTGCAGGACATTGCCGTCCGTCGCCTACCTCCTGCCTCCTGCCGCCTTTCGCTTGGTGCCTGCTGCTTGCTGCTGCCTGGTGCCTGGTGCTGCGTGGTGCTGCCTCTTGTGTGGAGCTTATTGTTAGTTTTTCAATAAACTTGGCCAGAGTTTGTTTTTATTGCCATAGCACATAACACAAAGGACTTAATGGCCACCGCACACAGCGCATAGCGCCTGGTTAGGGTGACGTTGCTCGGAGAGGGCATGGGGCTTGGGGTTTGCGGCTGTTAGCCACACTCAGTGCAAGGCATAAAATATGGACACAACGTGTGCTGCAAAAAAAAAGGAAAAGTCTGTAGTGGCACTTTGCTGGCGCTGCGTTTTGCCTTTTGCTGTTGTCCCTTTCTCGTTTATCTACTTTTGTTTGGCTTTGTTTCGTCTTGTTTTGTTTTCTGTTTTTTGTTATGGTTTTAATGCTGAGCGCATTTGGGGCTGTTATGCGCATGCATTAAATAATGCTTACAAAAACCAAACGCGTGCATAACACACTGCGTACAATTGTGAGTTCATAAATATAAAAAACATGAAATGGCAAGCAGCACTTTTTTAGTTTAATGTTAAGACAAGCGAGTGTATGAGTGCGAGTGTATGCTTCTGACAGTTTGCTTGTGTAAGCGGATGTGCGCGCATTGTGTTTTTGCGCATCCGGTTGCCATTCGAAGCAGCTGCCAGCAGCAGGCATGGACGTGTGGTGCACTTACACTTGCAGCCTGCCACAGTGGGACCGAGAACTGACGACAATTATTAACTGACAGTTGTCAGAATTCATATGGCAAGACAAAAGCGAAAACGTTGCAGCGTCCACTCCCCCCAAAGAAAAGGGAAACTAAGGCCAGCAAGCAGCATAGCAAGTTGATGGGACTTTTTTTTTTTGGCTGCTGCGGCGGCTGCTGCTGCTCTGCAGACAAGACTTAATCGTTTTCATAGTTTCCGACAAACATAATTGATTAAAAATAATAATTCAAAGTTTGCGTTTGCCGCAATGGGCTTAGCGCATCACTCAAGCGGACTTAGAGCGGCAGCTTAATTGTGTGTGCGTGGCGACAGACGCCGTCTTGGCGCAGCAAACGGCAGGCGGACGGACATGCGTATGAATGGCGCATTTAAAAGAACCGTTCCATTGGGTCGCCGGTTGTTGGTTTGCTTATTGGTCTGTCCGTCCGTTCGTTTGTTAGTTTGTGCCAACGTCATGAGTGGAATTATAATTATTGATGGACGTGCTAAGCCAAGCAGCCAAGCAACCAAGCAGCCACGCATACGCTGCCAGGGTGCGCGATTCGCAACCGCACAACCAACTGCTGAACTGCTAAGCTCTCAGCATGGTCGAGTGCCTCGAGTGTGTAGAGTAGTGCATTGAGTTTCTCTACTCGCACTCACAGTCGCAGTCGTGTTAAGTTTGAGCTGCTTTAGTGCTATGGCCAGGCGGTGCAGACTTCTCCGGGTTTTAGTTGGCTGTTGTTTTTCATTCGCTTTTAGCATTTATTTATTAAGCGCTGTCACAAAAGTTTTTTTTTTCCACATTGTTTTTGTAAACTTTTGCTTTGCCTTTTTCTTAAGTATTTTTGTTGCCACAGCATTTATTATTATTATTGTTGTTGTTGTTGTGAGTGTTTATCAAAAAATTTTTTAATTTACTTCATTTTTGTGCTAATTATAAACTTTTTAAGTGGCTTATTGGGATTTGCGGTTGTTTTTTTTTAGCTTTTATTTTAATTTATTTTATTTTGTGCTGGCAACTTTACTTCTCGGCTGCTTTTGCTTTTGCCTGTGCGCACTTAATTTGTAAAGAAGAACTTTCGAGATGTTGTTGTATTTGTATGCCACTATGCGTCTACTTAAACATTTTTTATTCAGAACATGCGCCATTTATTTATGTGTTGCATACTTATGTGCGCACAGCGCATAAGCCTCAATGCATTAATTTAAGTCACTCTGCGTCGCTCCCACGTCATGAATGCTCCCCCCGTTTGAGTTTGAGTTTGTGGCTTTGAATGATGTTCGTTTTAATATAAATGAATGCTGTCTGCCATTTTCTTATTTTTTCCGACATTTATTCAATATCGAGCGCCCTGAGGTAAGCAATGCTTTCCTTTGTGGCCAGATTTATTGCTTAAATTTTGCAATATTTGGCATATTTGCACAGTTGCAATTGCATATGCGCACAAAACATCATGTAGCTGACACGTATTTGCTCAAATTGTTTGATTTTACACTCGAATGTTGCATGTGTACACTTTGTGCTGGCTGGCTCAAATTGTGCTGTGTCTGTTGTGTAAGCAAACAATTCATTATTAAAAATAATTGCCTGCAGTCTTAATATCGGTATGAACATTCACGACGTTTGCCAATTGCATCGTTTCAATTGCAATTGAAACTTGTCCATTGAAGCGACCAGTGCAAAATCAACAGTGATTTATCTGTTATTGCTTAATGGTTCAGTGAATAATTATCTATAAATTGCTACTCGTGCGGATTGCAGGTGTCGTTTTACTCACACTTTGCTTACGAAGTTGGTTCGATCAGTGATTTTAGTAGTTTAAGTCCCTTGAAATTATTTGGCATTTGGCTTTCAGCTTTTTGCAAAACAAATTTTATACTTCAACAGCAATGCATCACATCAAATATCCACGGGCAATGCAGCCAAAGTCCAATGCAATTAAACCAAAAGTAAAACAATATTAAGGTATAAACGACTCAGAGACAAACAGACAGACATGCATAAATCGCATCTCAGCTGGTAAGCAACGCCACTAAATCTTGCACAAACCTAAACGACTTTAATTTGAACTCAAGAAGCATTCAATTTTCTCAATCATTGGACAAATAAGCGTTGATGCGAAGTGATGCCTCAGCACACAGCAGGGCTAGACACTGAATGACTCCATGCGAAGCGATGCGACGCGTTGCGATGCGATGACAAACGAGTTGTAGCGCGACAACAGCCAAAGCCAATTGCAATGCCAGGAGCGAGTGCACAACGTTGGCTATGACGATGACGATGATGACGAGGAAGCTGAACAAGATGAATATGAGGGGAAGATGAAGGAGATGGAGGAGGATGACTGTTGCAGCTGCCACTAGCGTGCGTCGACAAGTTCGACAATAAATTTTCCACAAAGTAAAGTAACAATATTAGTTTCTGACACAAGACAAATAGCAAATATAAATAAGCGCGTAGCCACTTCATCGAGCAAAGCAGCATTTGTAGCCATGTCCTCGAATCGCAGGATAGAGGCAAAGGATAAGCTACAGGCTAAGCCTGCAATGCTTGAGCGCAGTGTACACAAGTCTGGGCGCTGCCAGAGTAAATGAAAATGTAATATTGAGATAAGAACAATAAACGTCTGCGTGATGAGCCTGTGTGAGCGATCCTTCGATGGACCCCACTCGAGCGTGCTAAGCGAGCATATAAACGCATTAATGACATATCGTGCAAATAAAATTATAGCTAAGGCGGCCATTCAGACGTTGCGTAGAGCTAAGACTGATATATGACCTCCTTGGCACCGCGCTGCCGCACAACTGATTGCCTCATTTGGGCTACGCTGCGCTCCACCTTGGCCTAATCAGTTGAACAGCTGCTGCTGCTATTGCTGTTGCTGTTAGCTGATGCTGATGACAACATCAAGTGGGCCGCTTATTGTTTAAACTTCAATTCATTTTGTGCCGCTGCCACTGTCGCAGTGTGGCATGGCGTGGCGTGTGAGTGATGTGTGGCATTGTTTAGGTGTGGGGATATGTCAAATGGTTTGTATGTCATTCGTTGCTCGCGCGAATCGTGCCAGAAATGAAAGATGAGCTCTGCGGATGGTGAGCAACAAAATATTTCATCAGGGAGTTCGCCTTGGCGCTCAAGAATTTGCTCCACTGTCTGTGTCTATCTGCGAGTTTCTAACTATCCATCTTTGCTTTTATTTCCTTTTTTCTTTCTTTTCATGCAGCATGTTTTGTTTCACTGCCTTACACTGCTTGCCAGTTCGCCAGTCCGCCAGTCTGCCAGTCGGTCCGTCTGTCCGACGGCCTTTCTTTCTGTTTTGCCAAGCGCGCGCGTTCGCTATTAATGATGCCGCTGTCGGTCTATGTGCAACCCGTGCGCTTACTCCGCACTCGACTGCCGGCACCCAGCCACTCGTTGTGTGCTTATGTCTGCGGGAAACTCATTTTCAATTGATGTGTGTATTGGTTTTTTTCCTTTGCTTTTATTGTTTTAGTTTTTGTATTTTTTTGTGTCTATGAGCATTTTTCTTCGTCTTTTGCACAGACAACGGCAACATGCTTTCGCCGTCGTTGTCGTCCTGTCGCAGCACATACCTACGCACATGCAGGCGTCGTTGCTCGCATATGTACGGGCATATCCTGTCTCGCAGTCGTCATGTCGACATAGTCAGAGGCTACAACGACGTTGTCGTTGTTTTTGTTGTTGTTGTCGTTTGTTCTGTTACAAATCGTGTCCTTTTAACTGTGCGCTGCATTTCCGCTTCCGGTGCTTGCAGCTGCGCAAGATTTGTCGACAATTGGCTACACAGCAAGAAATTCTGCTCAAGTCATCATTTGTGAATTAAAATGCATCAAATTTATCTTGGCGAGTCATCTGGAGAGCATGTAGCACAGATTGAATTTAATCTTTACCACAAATGAATTTCTCTTCTCGAGATCTATGTGTTCGCCTTTGAGAAATCAGATGCATCAACACACGCAATGTTTTATTTGCTGAACTATATTTCGTCTTTAGAGTGAGGCCAGATGATTTCCACAGTGTAATTGCAATAAATATCATTGACTTCGGGGCCACAGCAGCCGAACTGGAACGACTAAGCCCCGCACTGACTCGTGTTGAGTCTGGCGCGTTTCCGTTAAAAATTAAAAGACATCTCCAGTGTAAACTTTCAACTTCACACAAAATAACAAAAAAAAAAACAAAAATATAACAACAACAGCAAATGCAACGTCTGCTTGGCCTTCATCGTTAGCAACATCATGAGTATCCTCGTCAACGCCAACTTCCAGTATCATGGCCAGGACTTATTCTCATCAGGCGTAACATGTGTCGCTCGAGGAAATTGAATTTTTATTAAAGGAAAACATTTTTATTGCAGATTATTTTCGTTTTTCTTTCTGCTGATTGGATCACAGAAAAAGAGAAAAATAAGACGGAGTCGAATAAGAAAGCATTTCCAACTGAAAGGTCGTCACCAGCTCAAATGGCTTTTCGCAGCAAACACTTTGCACTGCAGTTCCTACGGCTCCTGTGGCTCCTGCTGCTCGTGCAGCTGTTGGTGCTCCCGCATGCGGCAAAACTCTTCTATGCCATTCTCATATCGTCTCGTTTTCGTTTGTGTTGGAGTTGGAGTTTAAATTTTAGTTTGTCTATTGCTGACGCAAACGTGCCGAGAGAGAAGTCGCATGCGGGTAATTAAATTTACTGTCTGCAAATATTTCACTTCCATTCAAGTTAGTTTGGCTCAACTTGCATTAATAAAACGCATCAAGGTGATGGAGATGGAGATGGAGAAGAGTAGACATGCGACAATGAAAAAAAGCAATAAAAGGTAAAAAAGAAGATCCACCTTCATGCTTAGCTGCAAACTTTTGCCAACTAAAAGTCGCCAAAAATGTCAAATGCTGAAATAGTTTTTCAGCTTTTGCGTTTCTATTCAAAATTGAATAGAAATAAATTGATTGTGCACTTGGCTTTCTTGCTTCGCTCGCTTATTGGCAAGCGACAGGCGCTGCTTGGCCGTGAGTGGGAGTGTGGGCGAGCAGCAGTGAGCGCTTATTTTCTTACCATTCAATTGGCATTTGTGGCCATTCTGGCAGCCATAAAGACGACTAACTAAGCCAACCCCAATGCCAGCGTCATTATCATCATCATCATCGGCATCGTCGTCAATAGCAACCACATTTTGGGGCCTTTTTAACCTTATGCTCATCATCGTCATCAACATCAACATCAGCAACGACAACGACTACAACCCGATCATAAAAATTCTTACATCATTGACGTTTTCAATGCGGTTTTCACTCGCTTCTCCTTGCACTGCCTTCCCAATTGACCCAGCCAGAGTGTTTTCAGCTTTTTATCCATGTTTTGCTCATATCCGCCCCAAAAAAAAAAAAAAAAAAAAAAGCAAGAAAGAAAGCAAGCTGAAAAATCAAGGTTTTCTAAAAATAAAAAATAAAATGGAGGGAAATGTTTGCAGATACATTCTTTTCAATTGAAGATTCAAGCTCAAGTTGAGCACAACGGACAGGCAGCCCCCACTGTACGTACGCCTGCCGTGATTTACTGTAGTATTTTTTGGCTTTTTTTCCGCTTTTGTCTCCTTTCACAGTTTTTGCGGTTAAGCTCTTTGGCGCATTAAATTTCAATGTTCGCCTTGAGTGCCTTTAGTTCGGATTTGTTTAGCTTTAAAAATTTTATTCGTTTAAATTTGTCGTTGGGTTTTTCTGTCTGGTTAAGCACACCGTTGCTTATTTGGTTTTAAGTGTCGCATGTGCACAGCAAAGTCGTCATGTGGTTAGTGTCTAAGTTCATTTTTCCCCCATTAAGCGTATTAAAGATTTTTGTATATTCACACTTACCATTTTCAGTGAGTTTAGCGTAGTTAGAAACTGAAAAGATTAAGAAGATTTGTGAACTTCAATATATACTTGGTTGACTTTGTTGTTGTAATTATATTTGCCTTATTATTATTTCTTCAAACAACTTAAAAGTTTTTAAACTATATTTTTTTTTTTTTCAAGTAAATGACATCATGGATAACATTAAATAAAATAAATGAAATGAATCTAGCAATCCTGAGTAACAGAATACTCCAGGAATTCCCCTATAAAATCTATTACAAACACGAGCCTCATGCTAAGAGCAATAACGAGGTGAGTCCCTTAGAACCGTATTATTATAGATATATAAAAACCCATCTTTTGCGATAATCTTCCTGAACAAAGAATACTTCTAACAATTATTGACAGGTACAATGTGAAGTTATTTGAACCAATTTCCTCATAAAAAGAATTTTCATACAATAAAAAGTTCAACAATTTTATGCATGCCACATATGAAGAAAGGAATACTTCGTATAAAGCTGTAGTCCATAACGATGAAATTAAATCATCATTATATATTTTCATCTAATGTATGAAATTTAGCCGGCATTGTAATTAAAAAAATGCCAACAATTTTTACACATTCTTAACCGATTCTCATGCTTTCTTCATTTCGTTTGCTACCTACCATCAGAAATGCCACTCAAATATTTGCTGCTCAACTCACAATAGAATTTCATATTTCAATTCTGCATATCCGATGCAATCACATGCAGAGGAAACTCTTCTTCTTTTATGCCATTCTTGTGCTTCATCCTCATTGCAAATGGTAAACATAATTTAGCATCTACATACATATAATATTATATTAGAATTTAATAAATTTCCACAACGTTGCAAATAAATAGCAAACTAACGAGCTGCTGATGAGCATTGAAGTGCCTGAAGCAAACAGTTGCAGCCGAGTCAGCAAAATGCAACACGACAGCTCGGCAACTGCTGGCAGCAGGCATTAGGCAGCAAGCTGCCAGGAGCCAGCAGTCAGCAGTCAGCATGTAGACAGCTTCAGGAGGCAAATATCCAAGCAACAATGTATGCCGTGGCAACCGTGTATGCCAATATTTTATCAAACTGATTGAGTACGAGAACTCATGCCAATTATTATGCAAATAGTGAAAATTTCTTGCAAATGAATTCGCAGACAACAAATTCATCAATATCGGAGCTCAAATCGAAACGAAATGAACCGCAGTGCAGCGCAGCACACGAGTCAGGCGGACCTGTGCTGAGTTGCGATGAGAGGCGGCATGAGCTGCAGGGAGTTCCCATTACAATAGGGACTGTGAAGCAAACCAAGCAAATGGCGAACAGCGTTGGCATGGGAGCATAGCAACATAGCAGCATTGGGTAAGGAAGGCACAGCGCGAGTGAGCGTGGTTTGTGTTTAGGCTGCTTTGGTTGCTTTGGTCGTGTCGAACGTGCTGTCGTAAATCAATATGGCCGCATTTCCGGTGCGCTTAGTTCGGTTAGTTTTGTTTGGACATTGGCTGGCAGATTTCGTGTGATTGCCTGTGGTGCAGCTACAAATCAACATTTGATTTTTGCATAAATTGCTAAAAAGCTACAAAAACGAAAACAAAAAATCAAAAATTCCTTTAGCATAAAAGCAAAGCGAAAAAAGTACAAAAACTGCAGATTGGCAGAACACAAAGTAATTTTCCTGCTTTCCACTGAAGCGATGAGTGCAAATGTTGAGCCATGCTGTTGATGCTGATGTTGACGTTGCCTGCGTCTGGCATCTTGCGAGCTTACTTAGCGCAGGTACACGCTCGGTTGGTCGCCAGCCAGTCTATCGATTGCCTTTGTTGCATTTGCTGCTCATGACAATAATAATGCAAAGCAAAATAAACAAGCAGCAGCAGCAACAACAACATTAAGAGCACCTATGAGCAACGCAGCAGGCATTACTGCCACAGCTGGCAGCCGACATTGTGCATCGTGCAGCCTGCAGCCGTCGTCGTTTTCAACATTTTCATCTGGCTGCGCAAATACGATTCCCCGTACAAATTTTTATTCCAGCACATTTGGTTACTCGTCATGCATGCAGATGTTTGCTTATGCCTGCCAATGCATAACCAAGTCATTGCATCTGCTTACGTATGCATGCAGATATGCACTTATAAAATGTACATTTATACATACATATGATACATATTGATTTATGTAGACACGGGAACTGTATACAGTTGTATAGGCAGGGATATGCGAAAGCTACTTAAGGCAGCTTTATGTTTACATAGGCATCCATTAACTAAGAGGCATGATCTGATCTATGTAAGGCAACAAGGTAATAGAACCTAGGAGTATGGTTTTCAAACTCACTGCAGCGAGAACCTATTTATCAAAAATTCTCTTTGTTCAATTTTCTTTTAATTTAAGATAAAATTGAATCATCATTCCTATAACTGCACAGTGGATCATAGAGATCTCTCTGCGTCTATTCACATATGTGCGTGGCTATCAATAGAAGGAGCCTCTTGCTTAACGTCGATCCCAAATGAGTGTTTTTGATAAGGAGACATATTCTATGGCTTCAAAATTACTTCTGCTGACACAACCAATAGTTGGCAGATGGTGGCTACCGCCTATTAAACTGAAACTCACTTCTTGGTCTTTGCAGTTAGTATTTAACCTCCTGACCTCCTGTAAATGTTTTGTCATTGCAACTCACATTTGGGTCTGTGCACAATTGCACAGCAAAGACGCGAAAACTTGTCAATATAATTTCGCGGTCCTTTGTGCCGCAAATTCAATTCACAATATAAGCGGCTTTTAGCTAATATGGCTTCGCTGCAGTCTGCTGCCATTGACTGCAGAAATAAATTCCAGCTTAAAAACGCATAATGCTATATGATTGCAATGACGTAGACGTTAGTGTGAGCTCTGAGCAAGTTCTGGCATATTTTAATTACATTGAAATGAATGTTCTCTCAAAAAAATTAAGTTATTGTATTACTTTTACTTTTTATTTTGAAAAGCAGCAACTTTCGGAGCAATTAAATATTTTTGCAAGTCGTCTCTTGTGCAACTGTTTTATTTTATTTTCTATATTTTTTTCTTTTTACTCAATATTTATTAATAACCGTTTACTTTTTATTTAAGAGTCACTGTATTGTGCTATTTTTCTGTGAATTAATTTTTCTGCACATTTTTAAAGTCAAAGTTTCAACTACGAAAAAGTGTTAATAGAAAAATGCAAATAAGGCACGAAGAATGCCAATATCTGACAATTCACGTCGAGAAACGTGCACGAACACACAGGGCTTGGTTGCTGTGCAACCCTGCTAATCCAAAGTCCGTAACAATCTGTGCCACATAAAGCCCCAGCAAATCGAGCTGAATCAATGCACAGCACACACCAAACATAAACTGACGGCGCCACACTGCGCCTAGAAAAAACGCAACAGCAGAGGAAAAAACAGCACAAATACTAAACAGCAGCGGAAAAAAAGGGAGCAAACAAAAACAGGAAGTGGACGTTGTGTGCTCAAGTACGCATCCGCTTCTTTTGAAATTCAATGCTCCCACAAGGCATTGTCATAGTCATAGCCATAGCCATAGTCATAGTTATAGCTGCAGTCCTTTAGTTTGATAGTTGCGTGTGCCACGCCCTCTGCTCACTGCCCACAGCCTTTTGCACATTATGCAGTGCCTTTGCTGCATTGCCAATGCCCTGCAACTCGGCCCCACTGCACCTCTGCCGCTTTGTTGCTTAGCTGTGTTGTAATCGTAGTCGACATCATTGTGCTTTGTTCGGCAGTCTGTTGCGCTTTGTTCTTTACGACGTTGACATTTTGTATTTGTATTTGTAGTTGTTTTTGTTATTGTTGTTGTCAAACCAAACTGAACGCATCGCATTGCAATAGTATGCAAATTTGTTTCAAGTTTATTGAGTGCACGTGACAATAAATAAAAGTGGAAAGGAAAGTTGCTTCGTAACTGTTTTCTCTTTTTCCATTTTTTACCATTTCATCCTTTGTTGGTATCTGTCAGTCGGACATATTCCTTTGTGTTTGTTTTTTTTTTTTCATTTCGATTTATCTAGTGCATGCTCGCATATTTCTAATTTTAATAGCAGAAATTCGATTTCTCGTTGCCTGGTCCCTTTTGCCTTGTGATCAGCATTTGTGCGCAGGATATGTTGCTTTTATGACAAGTCACTTGCGCTACGTTGGGATGTGGCAGGTAAAGGCGCAATGACGTTTTATGTTAGTACTGATACTACTCCTTAACTCATTTTATCAGTTTGTCACTTGCGGTATATGCCATGGACTACTTTGATATTCATACGAACGAACGATGTTATAAACGACAAACCACTTCCATTAAATGTTGATTCATTAAGCTAAGCACCGTGAAACCCCTTAATCGACAGATCTCAGAAACGAGAAACCCAAAATGTTTCCACTGTTTCTAGAACTTTTTCTGTGTGAATCAATTCGATAAACAAGTAACTCTCAGAGACGCAATCATTATGATCTCAAACTACTTACTCAGGCACAGTGCACTGAGGCATCTCTTCAGTTTGAGCTTGGAAGCCTAACACCTTAGCTCAGCCTGCGTTACACTTGGCCACTGATGTCTCATCAAAGTAAATATAAAATGGCTCATTTTCCACTAACTTAATGGCCAATTTATTCTGTAAGTGGCAAGGCATCTTAGCCAATTGATGACTGCAACGGGTTCATAGGGCAACACTTAATAATGGCAGCTCAGGCAGCCTGACACATTTCACAAATGTGCTGCCAAGGAACGTATTAAGCGACTTAGGTTGATGACTGCGAATGCTAGTGCGAGAGAGTGCAGATGAGCCACCAAAGCCAGCAGAGCCAGAGTGTCTTAGTCCTCGCCGCTACGTGTTTGCTTAAGGCTTTCAGCTTCGAGCTTAGAGGTGCCGGTTTGTGTATTAGCATTTCAGTGTGCTGCAGTGAAGCAGTTCAGCAGCAGCTGCTGCCATTTGGCAGCTGTTGCTCATGCGGTAAAGCGTGCTTCATCTATTATTCTTTTTATATCTACATTTTCTACATTTTTATGCCAAGCCATGTCAAAGGCCAAACCTTAAACTGTAGCGAAGAGCGAGGATACATAAATTGTGTGCGCACACAGCTTTTTCCCCTCGGCAAGCAAAATAATGGAAATTTTTTACATTTCCAATTTTTGTTTTTCTGAATGCTGTGCAACACTGGAACACCTATTTACTTTTTTCGCTTTTTAGCTTTTTTTTTGCTTTTTATGTTTCCTTCATTTTGTAAGGTTGATGTGTCGACACTGTTGCCTTAGCATGTCCTTAGTTTGTATAAACTAAAGCCATTGACAGCATGATGCGCGCATTGATGCACTTACATCATTCAGTTTCAACGTCAGGCAGGATACTTTTGCGCAGCTGTTGTTTTTGCTGCTGTTTTTCTTGTTGTTGTTGTTGTTGATGGGGGTTCGCCTGACTGGTATCTTTTCACGTTGAGCGCGGAACGCTGAGTGCTGAGTGCCGAGTGCGGATCATCATTGGCAGGCAAAGAAAAATGAATTTCTTAAAAGAGTTGAGTTGATTTATTACGAACCCAACCAAGCGTTGCTAAGCTAAGCAAAGCGCAACCAAGCAAAAAGATATAAAGTCCATTAAGTAAAGCATACCAAAGGATACAACCTGCAAAGGATGCGCAACCTGCGTAAAATTATCAATATTATCAAATTATAGATACTATTATTTTTATTATTATTTAATTTAAATAATGAAGATAGCATAGAAATTTGTATTTTAATATGAGCAGACGCATTTCCTGTCATGCTAATGGGCACTTTCCATTCAAAATGCATGTCCAAGGAACAATGCCTGAGCGCAAATACGAGTAGACGAGCATAGAAGGCAACGATGGTAGCCTGAAAGCCATATTTTGCAGCCAGACTCCAAGTGCAGTTTATGTTGCTTGGCCCCAACCATTAATATTGTCTCCCCAGAGGTCAAAAGGTTGGGCCAACACAGCAGCGCGCACATAGCACACTCCTAGCCGTGCTACCTTGTGTACCAGACAATGATGCCGTTACTGCAAGCGCACCAGCCACCAATTGCCATTGTATACAGTTGCAGCTCACACCTGCCTCTGTGAGTGAATGTGTGTATGTGTACTCACCGCCACCATCGTCATCGTTGTCGTCGTCGTCGTGGTAGATAAACTGAGTTGAAAGTTTTATGATAAAGGCTCTCAGTAGAATCATTTCAGCGCGCACAATGGTCGGAAACTCTTGATGTTACTTTACGTTTATTTATTTTTTTTTTTTTTTGCATTTCTGTTAACTGCACAATATTCTTTAATTTTTGTTTTTGTTTTTATTTGCTTTTCTTATTACATTTTTACATAATAAACAGTAAAAGCAAAAAACAAAATGAAAATGATGCGAAATATTAAAAATGATGTTGCCGTTACCGTTAACGCGGCTCTGCGCTGGTAAGGGCACGTTGTACGTCATGTGGGTGGCACACTTGCCGCAGGGCAGGTGGACAAAAAGTTGCAGTTTATTTTAGCATAAAAATAAATTTGCTTTGTTGCCAGTTTATGTTTTGTTAAAATTTGATAAAATTTAAATTGAGTGCGAAAATATGTTAAAAAGTTGATTTGCACAAAAGTTTAAATGGTGATCATGAATTTTATATGTCTGACCATTTGGGTTAAATTGATTTGGACAAAAAAAAAAAAAAGAAAAAAACAACAAGAGAATAACAAAAGGGTGCTGATGCTCGCATTTACCCCACATATGACTTTTCTTTAGTTTGAACATATTTATTTAATATTTTGGCAAAATAATCCTTACAAAAATACTTTAATTATTAATAGAAGCGATTTTAAAATCACTTTGACGGTGTTCGATTGAAAATCAGTAAAAATAATATTTCAATATTGCTAAGGAATTGCTTTATTCATAAAATATTTAATTTAAAAGGAATCATCTCATTCGTAAGATTTAAGCGACTTCATTTGGTTTATTGTTTAAGTAGAATATAAATTCGATTGATGGATAAGCTATTCGATTGAGTATACGACACAATGACCAGATGCGAAGAGAAGTGGCCAATCTTAAGCTTAAAAACTGATGCCACAGCACGCACTGCACGAGCGCTTCATAAAACCCTTCGACATGATTTGATGTTTTTCTTTGTTGGGGAAATGTTTAAATATGTATATAAATAATATATGTCAGTGCACTCAACGACTTAACAAAACTGAGTCAGACTCCTTGTTGCATAATGAGCAGCAGGCTTAGCAATAAATGTTGTTTACAATTTGATTTATTTTGTGAAGCTTTTAAATAATGCCAAGATAAATGCAATTTAAATTTTATGTGCACTATTTGACATATTAATTAACAAATTATATGTGAGCAAAGTATACACAAAAGATTTGTTTATCGCAGAAATACAAATTGAATAATTCAATCTCGATTTTCATTGGCCATATCAAAGTGTTTATTAATGCGAAGCAAATTTTATTTTAATACTAATAAAATAAAAACCTCAAACCACAACAAAACAAAACTGATTTACATCATGGAACGCACAAGCATTCAATCAACGCCAAGAATGATCATCAAGTATCTGTGGGCAGTCATGCGGAGTGCCAGCACGATAAATATGCTTAATTATGACGTTCGAGCAGCGAATGCGCTGACACCTGATGAATGAGTCGACATGTCGTCACACACACAAATACACACACACATACACGCACACACAAACACCTGCCATAGGCCACAAATCAAATTAGCAGGAATTGTTAAGGCAGCTGACGAATGCTGCACGTGTGTATGGCAGCTACACTGTCGAGACGACACACAAAGCGAATTGCGTTGATTCAAATGGAATCAAAGCGAAGCGAATGGAATCGAATTGGACAAAGTCAGAGCGAATCGGCAATATTAAGTGAGAGCTCGAAGGCCAAGGTATCCTTAGCAACGTTTGACATGCTTTGCCAAATAGTCTGGGCCCCATGGCTGAATGCGTTTGAATTGCGTTGCAAAATTGGATTAAATTTACAACAATTACATACACGCACACACACACAAACCGCATGCACACAGAGCCAGCACGCACGCACGCACAAAGCGAAGCGAATCCAAGGCAAACAATGAAGATTTCATAAAGCCTCATCGCCATGCAGATCTACATACATACATAAATGCTTACACACATATGTCGCCTGTGTTTGTTCATCGGTATGTCGTAGCCGTCTTATAGGAGCTTAATTAATTTCGTTTGCATTATGTGCACGCACACATGTCACCTCGAGCAAACTCACAAGCACAAGCACAAACGCAACCTTCTCAGCTTTAGCCTTTGCTTGCCGCAGTCCAAAGCTCTTTATTATGAGCATCGAGCATCATCTTCTGCGTCTTAGTCGCCTGTTAATAAACAACGTTTATTAATTTATTTCCATTTTGTCTAATTGAGCGTGAATAACGCTCTTTGCATTTCCCCGCTAATTTGCTGCCTTGTCTTGCCTTGTGCTGCCTGGCGCTCACTTAAATGCCAATTTCGGCTTATGTTAATTCACGCCTCAGTTTGACAGGCGTGCATTGCTTAAGTCCATGTTCTATTATGGAATTTAATTGATCCACGTGTCATGGCTTTATCGCACTCACTACTGCTCTCGCTCCATCTCACACTATCTGTATTTCTCTAGCTTCTTCTCTCTGACTCTGGCACTGTCTAGGTCGTTCTATCACTTGTCTTAGCAAAGTTTTGCTTGTTAAAATTTAGTAATTTGTATTTATGCCAACTTGGCATAAACTTTGCATTCAATGTTTTACTTAGCTTTTTGTGCTGCGCAAACAAAATATTAATCCGTAGCAAGTTGCTTGGTTATGTTGCATGCACGCTTGCCTGTCAGTTTCTCAGGCCGCATGCATTTGTGTGGCTTGGCCCTTAATAAGCATGTTGAAGTTTTAGTTTTAGCGAAATTATTACTTGATTTTAATTAGAAAATTATCTGCCCTTTGAATTTGCTTACTTGTTCTTGTTTGCAGCAAGTTGAGTGTTCTTAACTGATTTTAATGCAAAATTGGCTTAGCTTGTCTTATTTGCAGTCCTTTCAAACTATTTCGCTTCATAGCTGTTATATATAGGAAACTTTGCTGTGAGCATATCATAAGTTATGTAAATGCTATACTATTTCATGTGGCTTGCTCATATATACAATGCATTAAATTTGCCAAACTCATTGTCTATTTAGCTTTTTGAGTCTTGAGATTCTAATTTTCAAGTCATTAGCATAATTTTAATACTCTGTCATATCACCCCACACTCATGTCTGTAGGCATTTCATTCCTTTAAAAACTTATGGCTACATCTAAAGTAACCGCAGGATTTGTCTTGCAGAGATGCGAACAACGGTTTCATTCTGTCTTGGAAATATTCCAGTTTAAGCGGTCAAGTTGCAATCTAATTTCCCGAACTGAAAGCAGCATAAGTAACCCTACGTGATGGAAAAATTTTTCTTTCTAATGTTATCAAGAAAGCTTTTTCACATAGCTGCCGGGATGAAGACTTTCAAATTATTCCCATGCTCGCTGTATTCCAAGATTTACTTTAGTATGAAAACTGTACGGCTTCATTCTGTTTTATTATGCAAGTTAAAGACCTGCAATCAGACATTGGCGAATTAAATGAACTTTAAAAAACGTAACGTTAGTGCTGCTCATGTCGTATGCAATCTTTAAACATCTAAACCAGACAACAAGCAACTATTTGCTATCAATCAATTTAATTTATAACAGCAGCCACAGCAGCCTCGACAATCCAAGCAAATACCAACACACAAGCACAGTCGCCGAGCGTTGACGGGAGAGAGGCAAACGAAATTGGGAATACCAGCAAATCAATCAGCAGGCGGCAACAAACCCCAAAACGAAACCGAATTCATTGCAAATTTAATAGCTGCAATGGCATGCAGGCAGGCGAAGACACTCGCACACTCGCACACTCGCATACAGAGCACAGCTGCCAATGCCAGCACGGATGCCAGCAGCAGCGTTGGCAACCTCAAAGCCAACACCGGAGCCCCATTCCGCAGCTGTCGTTGGCCAACTGCGTGCTTTGGCTAAGCTTTGTCTAACTTTGAGCAGCACTCAGTGTTGGTCATGAATATTGCATTTGGACAAACTCGATGGCTCGCTGCTTATGCAATGCCCAACTTTATCTATCTTTCATTGCTTAAAAGCATGTTGCATGCGGACAGACGCGCATCGGCAGCCAGGCAGCGCGTGGGTCTGCTGACGCTTGCAGCTGTGCCCATGCTGGAGTGCACATGATATGCTTTAAGCAGTAAGTGAAAAAAAGATGAAACCTTAGACCCGAAAACTGCTGAAAGCAAACTTCGTGTATTATGCATTACAAACTTGGGCCATAAGCACACCAATGATGGCCAAGACAAGGGCAGCATGAGCGCAGGACACACATTGCAGCCACACGGCTTTGCGCTTTTTGAAGTTCATGAACTTGTGCTGACAGAATTTCGTTAAAATATTTCAGCTACTCAAACATGGCTCTCGTCTCGTCTACTTTTTTGGGTTTCTTATATTTTTTTTGTGATTTGAGTTTGGTTTTGTTTGCTTAGTTGGCCTAAACTCAAAATCAACATCCTTGCATTGTTTGGTTCTGTTATGCTGCTGAGATTCAGCTACGTGCCATGGCAGTCTCATATTGCAGTCGTCTTGAGCTTGCATCTCAATTTGGAAATTAATTTAATTTGCATTTGTTTGGCAGCAGGAAAATGTGCATTCGGAAAAATGCGGTGGGCTGCTGGATGCTTTGCAGGATGTGCACTTTTGATTGTTGTTTGCTGGCGTCAGGCTATGCATGATTTACAGAAAATTGAGTTTGCTTAGGCTCGGCATAAGGCGATTCAGATTGCTTTGAATAAAATGTTGCAGGAGCATTGCTTTCAGTATGAGTAGAGAATTAGGTTATCAAAAAACTGTCACAGATACTGTTTCGCAGCTGAATGCAATTTAATCTGAAGCCAAAGAGCGATCACTTTGAATACATATAGCGTAGCATGTTTGACTTTAATCAACCATGAAATCGCTTAGCCCAAACAGCTTAAAGTCCTATCAACACAAGCAAAAAAGGAATGTAAAAAATTGGTATACTGGCATTTTTCGTTGCCTAATTGCCTCAAAGGTGAATTTGTAATTTAAAACATTTCACGCTAAACCTGTGGCTTATCACTCATACAAATACAGTAGATTGATTTTGTTAAACAAATGTCATGTCAAGTTGACACGACAAAGTACAGATGAAAACAAAAATGTTTGGTTTGGCTTTTTTTTATGTTTTGTTTCTTTGTCAGCCCGCGCAATCTGTCAATGGCTGACAAATCCTTTCACGCAGCACAACATTCGTAAAAAATTAACAACCCCGAAATTATTACACGCCATTGGCTTTAACACGGCTTTATCGGACGCGACACGCAGCCTTCCCTTAGCCATTGACATTGCGCGCTCATGCACAAATTGACGTCGTAGCGTATGCGTGATTCTGCGAAATTCGCTGACACGGCCACAGTCAAAGGCATAAGTCCCGCATTTTTCGCTGTAATTTGATAAGCCGACAGCGTAAACACCGCAAATTTTCCGAAAAGCTCTCTGGCAAGAAATTGCAACACACGCGACAAACCACGTCTAGCAGCGCAAATACCTTTCGGAATTTATGCTGAAAATGTCAAAGCAGGTAATCAATTTGCAAATAACTCCGGCAGACAACCCAACCGTCGGCTAGCTTACATTAGTCATTAATTTCGAATGTCGTCAAGCTTAACATTAAAGCAAAAAAAGTGCGCCTAGCGAATTCAACGGCATTGCCTGGCCCAAAAAGGGTTGGCTCACGTTGCGCATATAATATGCAACGGTGAAAAATGTGCCCAAATATGCCAAATGGGGCAAAAAATTAATTTCTGTTGTGTTAAAAATGATGAATCTGCCTACTTATACACTCACTGACTGACCGTCATTTGTCGCCCATGCCTCTGCCTTTTGCCAGCTCATGCCGAAACTTGGCAGGATTAATGCCACGTTGACTACCTTTCACAAATTCTCGTTACCCAGCTCAAGTTGATTGAAAAGTTACTTTCACCTTTTCTTCCTTTGTTTCCATTCTCTTTGTAGTACATGTGTAAGTTTAAATTTGATAAGAAAAAAAAAAAAAATAAACAAAGTAATGTGCTGCCTACATAAGTCTATGTGCACTCTACACCCAATGTTATGTTTTCCGGTATGCGGATATTTGAAAAGCGAATTTGATAGCAAGTGAGTATCCGTTTTTGTTAACGCCAGCAGCAGCAGCTGGTGTGCCACGGTGGGCTGAGTTGCGCTGCAAGCGGAAACGTTTAACCGGAAACGCACGCATAATATAATAACAGCCATCAGAAACCAAAAAAATAAACCGAAATGAATGAAAATAAAATAAAAAGCCAACATGTAGCGATATCACGCATAGCAACAACAACAACAACAACAATAGTAACAACAATTGCGTACTCAGGTGAAAAGCGAAAATGTGCTTAATAAATTAAATGGCTTTTGTTTGCCTTCGCCCAGCCGCTGGCCGTGACTCCAGCCTCACCGCTTTCTCGGCAGGAAACCGATGGACAACATATGAAGCACTTTGTCCATAAATTATGCAATATTTATGTTGTTACGGTCATTGCCATTGTTGTTATTTTATGTGCGTTTGTAAAATGTCAACAAAATACTAAAAAGTAATTTATATAAATGTATATCCTTTTTTACGCATTTGATTTAAACCATATGCATGCATGTGGATCTGCTTCGGCAACCCTGCTATGCATGGCTTCAGTTAAAAAAGGCAAATAAATAAAACAGAATAAATGCATGCAAATAAATTATGATAATTAATAACCAACTATAAAAAAAAAAAAAAAAAAAAAAGGCAATAATGGCATAATGCGTGCGTGCATTGCTGACAATGGCTTTGTCCTTTTTCGCATATGAAGTTTCTGTTGATGTGAAAACAAATAAAACAAATAAAATAACATTAAAAAAAACCAACCAAGAAAAATATATATTAATAATAATAAAAAACATGAAACACAAGGGCAAAATGATGAAGAAAATGTGTGCGTAGCCACATACATTTTATTTGCTCTGGCTTATTTATATGCGTTTATTGGTTTTTATTCTATTTGGCAAGTCAGTTGTTAATTTATTATTTATGAATGTTTACCTTGTAGAAATAATTAAATTTATTTTTCAACGGATGAAACTTGCATTCGTGTTAAAAACTTATTTAAAAAAATTAGTTACACAATTATAAAATTTGTAAAATGAATTGACACTTGTTATTTAATTAGTTAAAAATTTTTTATTTTAGTTTGCAATTAAAACTTAACTCAAAAAACTCATTTTATTTCATGGTTTTTGTGCTTTATAGACTATGCAGCATTTGATTGAAAAAAGTGTTAAAAACATAAAAATAAACTAATTGGAAAAAAAGAAAGAAATTGTTTAATATTCATTTCAAATATATGCTAGTTGAAATTAATTAATTTGTTGCCGTTAGGCTTCAGTCATTTTCTAAAGGTTGTTTGATAACAAAAATTTTAATGAAGGCTACAAAAAACATATGTCATAGCATACTTATGTGCGCGGCTGATTTTTTTTTTTAGCTTACCTGCTATAAATTAGAGCGACTCGCAGTAAACATCCAATGCTGCAAGCAAAAATTTAAAATTTTTTTTTTAGTTCGTGAAGCAAAGTTTTTATTTATGAATTATTCATTTCAAAATATAAATATTTGTACTAAATATATATATATACATATATAAATTTACTATATTATATTTTGCCTATCAAGATTTGGCAACTTGCTAAATTTTAAGGCCCAGCTACAAAATATTAAAACCATATATAATCATGTACATATATTACAAACGACGTGCATACTATATTGCAATTACAGTAACAACAGGATACAAAAAAAAGAAAGCATTAACGCGCATTTATTTCTTAATGATAAAAATATACACTACAAGTTAAAAATTATGCGCGGGCACAGTGTCTGCTTTGCATTTCTTTTATTTTTTATTTTATTTATTCTTAAACTAATTAAACAAATTAATGTGCAAACTAACAATTTATGCAACTTTTTCATACGCAAAGCGTGAAAAGAGAGGAAGAAAAGGAATAACGACGCATATGCAAAATGAAGAAGGGCGGCAGTGCTATAGTGGGACCTCGCTTTATGCCGGCGAGAGATTGTGCGCCTAGCGAAGGACATGCGAACTGCTGTGAAAATGTTTCACTTACACGCCATACATAACAGATTATGACTGCGGCTGACAGCGTGTGTGAGTGAAAGTGCGAGAGGGCGGTCATACTGAATCGGTGTGCATGTATGGGCAAACGACACGTGAACTATTCAGTCGCAGGAAGCGTCGCTGTTATCCTGACTGTTGTGGCACCGATAGTTGCCTAAAGTTTAAATTAATGGCGCAAACTTTGTAATTAAATTACAAAACAGTCACAGACAGATAGAAACCACTGCATATACTGCATGTCTCCCCAAGCTGCGAACGTTCCCTTCTTATTTAGTTTCCAGTGGATGCACACATCCTTGACTATATGTGCTGCATTGCATACTTTTTTCTCTGTGTATACCATTACATAATGCATTTCTCTTTTGCTTTCTTTTTTCGTATAAATATATATGAGCTGCGGCTTATTCATGCTGCTGCTTGCCTGCAATATCCTTTTGCGTTCCTTTTACCCCCATTATGGCTTTGTATTTTTATGCGTTGCAAACTGCCAGCAGCAGAAATATTAAAGGGCTGCTCGCAGTTGCAGGACATTCGTAAGCTTAGGCAGGCATGCGTGTCAGTGGAGCGTGGTGCGGTGCGCAGGATAATAGTGAATTGGAGCGAATACAGCGTGCGGCATGAATCGAGTGCAGTGAATGGCACAGATTGTTGCTTATTTTCGCAACAGTTGCTGCATGCCACGCGCTGATGAGATGACATAATTGCAAAGTGTTAAACTCATATAGTAGGACGATGAGTTCGCTGCCGATGACGGTGACGATGATGGTGTTGGTGTTGGTGTCGCTGATAATGATGCTGAGGTTATTACTGCCACACATTGCTGCCAACCATAGCGCAGACGCTGGCAGGCACGGTAAGCCATGCAATAAGTTCAACTGCAGCCAGCGCAGTGCCAGGGGCAGAACTGGCAATTATAATTGCGAAGTCTGAGTGAGAAAGAGGACATACGGTTGCATGCATGTAAAAGTACGCATATGCCCATATTAACGGCTTAAGCCCCGAACAGTATGCTACAAATTATTAAAATTTTATTCGCAGACGTCGGCAATACGTCTACGCGGCTTGAAATAAAATGTGCACTTATGCCAGTGCCAGCAGCTCAGCTCGGCAAAGAGAGGCAGACACAAAAGCGGACATGAAGACAGAAAGAGAGAAAGACACGCAGACAGACAGACAAATTGTATGCATGCGGGTACGCTTTAATGGCCTCAAGCCATTTATTCATTGAATTCAGTTATTTTTCTGCTATTTTATTTTTTATGCTTTGTTTTTCATTTGTGGCATTTCTATTGCACCGTAGACGGCAAAACTTAGTCCTTTAATGGGACTTGCGACTTTTGTGCTATTTGTTTCATTGCAAGCGCTTCGATGCTGTAGCCCTTGTGTAGCTAAGCCAAATGCAGCGTCATAAAGCATTTCTTTTGCCGATTGTTTGCCAGCGCAGCGACGTTTGAGCTTTGCACCAAGTTTTGTACGCGAAATCGCTGACACAAATCAACCGAAAATGCTGCCCGTTGCTGCGCGAAGTTTTTTCCAAAGTTTGCGCAAAGTTTTTGATGAGTTTTTATGCCAAATGCCGAATACCGAATGAGTAATCACTGCGGAATTTGTTCTTAATTTGACGGTTCAGCGTTTAACTTGCTGAGTTAGAAAAATTCCGAAGAGTTTTCTCTTTTTTATGTTGGGAAATGGGTTGCCTAGTGGTGACTTATGGTAGTCACTTTTATGAAAAGTGACCCAAGAAGTTTTCGGAGTGCTCCATCATATACAGTTAAGTCATGACAGCATATATGTACATTTTTCTTTAACCAAATCAGATGTTGTTAAGCATCTGCCTGAAGCCGTAGCGGAATTCAATTTAACTTATCAAATATATTTCATTTGAAATTTTATTTTTCATATTTATTACTGTAGAGAAATTTACATCAAGTCACAAAGGAATAAATTCGAAGGTAATAAGGATTTCTACTTGAAGTATCATTAATTTTTTCATTTAAAGAATGAAGATTTCCAATAAAATGGTGTTCGCATTGGGTGTGAAATGTGTAGAATCAAGTAATACTCATACATCAACCAATTAAGCTATTTCTTTTATAACGACACAAAAGGATATATAAGTATAAGCTTAAATCTTGTTTCCTTGACATCAGAGAATTATTTAAAATGCTTTTCTGCAACCAAAATTGTAATCCTTTGCCGGCTCTAAACCGAAACTCTCGCTAGTAGAGATGGCCCCATCACCTGCCATATCGACAGCAAGCGTTTAACTTGCAGAATACCTTAACATAACATATACCGGAACAAATTTCTTTGCCATTTGCCAATAAATCCTTACGACTTATCGTCTGCCAGCCAGGAGGTTAGTCACCCCAGCAGCTAATCATAGAAGAATTTCAACAAATAGCCAGACATGGCACAGCATACGTTTCTGTCCACAGACGCTTGCCTTCACACTGCTTAATCATATCCACGGCAATACATCAACGAAGTCAACGACGAATCATACAACAAATGACCACTCACGCGCAACACATTCACGCTGCCAGCAATGTGCTGAGCAACAGTTTGAGTGCTGCACAAACATTGGTGACCAAAAATTTTGACTTTGATTTTGATTTTGATATCGTGCACAATTCGTAGACTTAGAGCTGAAGTGACTTTGTGGCAGACGTAAAGCATGAGATGCGAGACGACGCGTTCACACACAGACAGCACACAGCACACAGCGTACACGACCGACAGACCACACACCACACATGGTTTGCCATGGTACACCTAAGAATCCACACGCGCCAAGTTCCATCGCTTTGATTAATGGGCAACACTTTGCGAATACATGTGAAATTCTTTTTGCGCAAACAGCAGACGAAAATCCATTTGCAAATAACATAACCGAAAAAGTATTAAAAGGTAATCCCATTGAAATGGAAAACACACGAACAAATGCGAACAAAGAACATTGAAAAGAAAGAAAAAAATGAGAAATAATATGAAAAAAAAAAGGGAAAATGGAAAAACGCGCAAACACGACAGTTTGAATAACTAAAACAAGGACATGGCAGCAAAAATCCTTTACGCAAATCCACGTCACAGACTGCTTACCGAAAGTTTTTTCGACATTCTTTTTTCCCTTTTTGTGTACGCCATTTTACTTTTATTCATATAGCTGGCGGCCATATTTGTGTGATTTATCGCAAACTGTTTGAAATTCGTTTAATTTTCTTTTTTGTCTAGTTTGGATTTTCTTTCTTAATTTTTTTGTTTTCGGTTATTTTTTGTTTTTCTTGCTTTTCTTCTAGCGGGCACCTGCCTTGCATATATTACGCCCGCAGCGACATTTCACTTATGAAAAATGTACAAAATTAACTTTACTACACACTTTCCGCTTGGCTGTCCTTTCTGCTATCGAACGCCCACGCGATACTGTATTTTCTTTTATTTTCCTTTTCGTTTTGTTTTTCGTTTATAGCTTTTTTGACTGTCATGGCCAAAACATGCAAATAAAGAAAAAAGAATCGAAAGCACGCGGAAGAAAAAATCACCTGGTGGCGGCCTATAATGCGGCCTGTCCTGCTGTAGGATTTTCTAGTGCGCTGATTAGCCTGTAGCTATGCTTTCACATTTTTCGGCAATATTTTCGGCTTTCTTCCTTTCAGGGTGTGTTCAATATGCGCAGCGTATCATGCGCGTATCGTACAATGAAAAAGAAAAAAAACAAGAACGAAAAGGAGAGCAGGAAGCTAAGAAATACGGACATTGCCATAGCACTTCAGCTGCTGGCATTTGGCATTGTCTCAGGTCGCCGGTATTTATTCTGCTGCCTGCCCAGCCCTGCGTTAGCTGCGCTGTGGTGGGCTTTCCCATTTGTGATTTTTCCAATACCGCCGCCTTTTAAGCCGCTTTGCTGCCTTACTGACGTCTGAGAATGTTTACGTCAATATTTACATTATGGCGGGGTTGGGCCGTGTTAAAATATTTGATTTTGACACGAAATAAAACAAAGCCAGAATGACAACGACAACAAGCCACGTCGGTAAACACAAAACAAAAGCAAAAATGAAATAAAAGCAAAAATAGAAAAATATGAAAGTAACATATTGTAAACGTCTTGCTGCTGATAAAATCAAGTTCGCTTCATTTGAGAATCGGCACTAATGTTGTCATATTAATTTTGATGGATTTCCCTTGGCACCAGCATATGGCAGAGACGATTGTTCAAAATGTCACCTCTACGTAAGGGGTAAGGTGCTGTTTCGTGTTAATATTTGCCTGTTTCTTAATTAAGCTTATCTGTGAAAAATGGCTTCTATGTAGTGTCTCATGCATATGCGCCACAAGAATAATTTTAATTGAAAATAAGCTAAGCGAATGCACACAAACAAGGCAAAAAAGGATGTGGCTATATTTTGTTGATTTTTTTTCTTATTTATTTATTCGATGGCAAAATATTCGTGTCTTCTGCTAAGCAGACACACACTAAGCTTAGTAATTAATTAATGCGATTTGCGAGCAATCAAATTTGTGCGCAGTAACAGAAATGCCTAATATTTACTAAACGATTTGAGCAAAGCCAAATCAAACATAAGCAAAAACAGAACTTCATCTCTCAGAGGCTAAGAGCACTTATGAGATTTCTTGTTCAAAAGATTCTTGAGCAATTAATTGCAACTTTCATATCCTAACAATAAAATCATTTACTGTGCAACGATGGTTATCAAGTCAAAGATTCTTACTTTTCGCTTTTAGACTCATCCCGAAACTCGTATTATCGTAACTATTCTTTAGGGACACTTACTGTCATGTATTTGACTTGTAAAAATTCTAAAACAATTTTACCTCCACTTCTCAACGTCATCATTAGCTGCATTCGGTTTATAGGCTT
Source organism: Stegana nigrithorax (assembly GCA_037044495.1). Classification (NCBI taxonomy): domain Eukaryota; kingdom Metazoa; phylum Arthropoda; class Insecta; order Diptera; family Drosophilidae; genus Stegana; species Stegana nigrithorax. The sequence goes on along the minus strand of JBAMBQ010000844.1, from coordinate 55,285 downwards.
TTATGCTAAGCAAATGCTACTATGAGAAAGTTTATGACAGACTAAGACTTAGGCAAGAATTCAAGTTCACAGAGTTGCCACTATTAAGTTTGAGTCCTCAGAAGAAAGAAATGCTACATACAATCATTTGCCAGGGACTCGTCTCATAGCTTAGTTGAAATGCTGCTCGACTGTCTTAGAGATAATTAATACTTGGGAACTTTATCACTTAAATGTGAGCAAACTTTCTGCCAGTTAACAACATTTTTGCAGCTAGTTGAGCATGGTTCGCTTTTTACTACTGTCAATATCAAAATTGTTGTCGAAACTTTGTCTTATACGTAAATTCGTAATTGAATTGCCTCAATAATTTCCGCGCTAGCTCGTCTCAATGGCAGTGGAGCAAACTGTCGATGATAGCCCATTGTCAGCTGCAGCAGCCTGATTGCGCGTAAATAAGTTGCCATCACTTCTACTCAATGCGGTGCGCTCACGCACCAAGCCAAGTAATTAACTTGAACTATTTTTCAATTAAAAATGTTTACTGGCATAAGCGAGAGCTGCCAAAGAGATTCGCAGAAGTGCTGCGAAGGGTTTGCATATAAGAAACGCTCAAGCCTGCCGCGGACTCAATTGGCCGCAAGTTATGAAAAGAAAGAAAATCATAAAGGAAAACAGCTTACAACATTGGCAGAGCAGCTTGCTCGTGGCTGCTGCAATGAATTAATTGTGGAAATGCCAGTTGGAGGAGGAAGTGATAAAATCGATTTGGCAGCCTTGATGAAGTACACGCCTGCATAAATAAGTAATTTAATTAATTTTTTAATAGCCAAGACGTATGCGTTGCGCGTTAAGCTTTCACAAACTGAAGCCAAAACTGAAACAGAAACAGAAACAGCAACGTACTTGCGGCAGCAGTTCAACTTGCAGTTAAAGTTTTAGTAAAAGCCAAAGACAAAGTGGCAGTGGAAGTGGAAGTAAAAGTGGAAGTGGAAATGGTAGTAAATACTCGTACTTATAAAGCCAAAGCGTAAACAAAGCTCAATGCAAATGTTTGACACTCCAGCGCTGCGAGTGTTTTGCCAAGTGATAATACTCGTACTTGGCAAACAGCGAGGAGCTCGGCACAGCCGCGAGCGAGCGTCAAGAGTTTTCCGTGCAAGTGGCTTGGCAACTCTTTCAATTTGACGAAAGTGATTATCGGCGCACTTGCTGCCAGCAGCGAAGATTCCGACGCTTGCGATGACGACGTCGACGACGACGATGTTGGCAATGACGATGGCGAAGGCATCGTTGAAGATGGCACGTCGTTTCAATCTAGCAACGCGGCTAAACCGCGAAAATACTTTTACTCTTTCATGCCTGAGCTGCACTCTCGAGCTGTCAATATAAATGAATGGCGGTTAGCTGCCTCTCAATCTGTCTGCCTGTCTGTCTGCCGGTGTGGGTTGTGGCTTGTCTTAGCATGGGTGGGGGCTCTGTGTGCGTCATATCGTTTGGTTTTTCAGAAGCTTTGCCTGCTACTGCTGCAAAGCTGCATGCAGTGACTGCACTGTGCAATTAGGTGCGGTTTCCTGGAGCTCAATGCCTTCCTGCCTGCCTGCCCAGACCACGCTCAGCACCACTAGCTGCTTGGCTCAGCTCTTAGTAAACTGTGTACTTAGCGCGCTCAGCAGCCTGGCACAGCTGGTTGCAAGGATTATGCAGAGTGTGTCTTTAGTCCTTGCATGCCACGCTGCGCACTCCGACCAACTGCAGCGTTGCCAGGATTCGTTTTGAGCCTTATCTTATCGTTATGCGGTTTAATGACTGTAAGAAAATTTTCTACATGCTCCTTTTTCCTTTCTCCTCTTTGTTTTGTTTTTTTTTTTTGTTTTTATTTTCGGTCATTGTTTCTGTTTTGCTTTTATTCTGTTTTTTGTTTTCCGTTTTGTTTTATTTTTTTCTTTTTGTGTTCTTCTTTTTTGTTTTACTATGCAACTTATCTCACACAACTTGTCTACATAAAAAGTAAGCAAGTAGCACATAAACTGCACAACACATTTGCCAAACCCGACCCCCCGCCAAGTCATTCGTCCAAGTCATCTAAGTTGGTCTTAAATAATGAAACACAGTCAGCGCATTGCATTCATCTTCGTGCTTTGCTTGCTTTTTCTGTCCTACTCTCGTTTCCTTGACGATGTCTTCTCACTGTCTTATGTCCTCTGTCCTCTGTCCTCTGCTGTCTGTTGTCTATCGTCCGAATTCCCAATGCCATGCTGCTTATCATGCGCTCGCCCGCCACACCCTTCACTCCGTCAACTCTCCCCCATGGAGACAATTTATTCTAAGTTCTGTTGTAAATCTGTTGGATTAATTATTACAACTTGAATGTTTACAATGAATTTCGCTAAGAAGTTTTTCACCACCCCCCCACAAACACCATCCCAGCCACCCACTATTCTACTTGTGCGCTGTTGCTGTTTAGCTTCGCATGGCTTGGCTCGACTTGGCTTAGCTTCGCTTGCCTTGCCTTGCCTTGGCTTAGCTTGCTTTGGTATTATACCATTTTCTGTTGACGTCAAGTTTTGGATTATGCATATGTACTCGCTCTTGAGTTAACTAAGTACGGGCGTACATTGTTTCATGCTGGCATACTTAGGATTTTCTTATTGGCTTTGGATGACTTCTCCATGTGCTTGCTGGCTTGCCGACTTGCGTGCACGATTCCTGGAGCAGCGAACTCTGTTTTTATATGCGAATGTGCTTCATTTTACATAAAATTCAACTTTGTGTGCGCATTGATTGGAATTTGTAAATTGTTCTGTTGAATTGGCTTGCCGATCTTAAATTGGTTTACGATAAGTATGCCTCCTCATTAAGGTTTTTATTGCTGGATTTTGAGCACCGCTGTCACTACAACGTGTACTTGATGAAGGCTCATTTTAAAACGGATAAGCAGGCATTGTTTTCACTAATAAACTCTAATCTGAGAGGGAAAAAGCTGATGTGACATCAAATGTTTACCAGTAAGCAAAGGTCAGGCACGTTTATATTAATGACTGTCCTCTTTTATACACTAAAGTGAAGTATAAATATTGTTTAGTCTAGGTCACAGTAACAGTGACAGATCTTAATTAAATTGAAACCATAAATTTCATAGTCAGTAGAGGATCGTATTGCTGATGGCTGTTAATCATGCAACTTTGATTTAAACACTACAAATCCTAACTAGAGCACTCTGCCTGTGTGCCTAATGTGTCCTGGCACGCACATGTCGACTGTAATTTCATGTATGAACCTGGCAATCGGGTAAAGTACGTCGTCAATTGTATGTACATCTATCAAATATGAGTACAGGTGAAAGTAGTAAATAAAACTCATAATAGCTGTAGAAATTTAGATTTAACTGTCCTTACAGCCAATTGAATGCCAACTAAACGATTTGGCACTTCGACGTAACGATTATTTATTTTGATTCTCTTGCGCTGTTGTTCTCTTGTTCAGCTTTAAGCTCGTGCAAAATACGCCATTGATGACAGTATTTTAAGCGATTGGCGAGAAGGAAAACATTTTATGATATTTCTTTTGTTGCTTGTGAGATATTTTTTTTTTTTTTTATAAATACTCATAAATCGAGTTTCCTGATTTAGCCACTTCAGATGTCATTTGTCACTGTAGACCACACGAAATTGGCCTTTAGATGCACTCGCAGTTAGCCGCCTCGGACAAGCCTCGTGTCAATGGGTACCAAACATTGTGTGACTAAGCAATCTATAGATAAAGCGAAAACCCTTGGCTACCCGCAATCAATCAAATCCCAAGTACAGCAATTTGCGCAGTGACCAGCAAAGCAAAGCCTCAACAGAAATAAACACATCGATTGCCATTTTATCTTGGCTGAAGTTGCTCGTTTATATAAATTACAGAGAACTGCTTTATAAGCTGCTGCCGCAATTCAATTATAAATCACTACATAAGCTCTGCTTTTCTGTTTTTTTTTTTTTTTTAACGAGCATTTTTGCCTTTGGTATTTTCAGCTTGCTTGTCGTTGTTGCTCTGGTGAAGCCTTTTGCCTGTCCAACTAAATTGCAACATCATTGCCTAGTGACGCGTATGGTCATTAGTTTCGCACGCAACGCACTTTGAACCCAGGCACACACTGCATACCCGCACACCCACACAGCCACACACGCACTCTTACATGCATACACAAAAGAAACGAAGCGCAGAGATCAACGGGCAAAGATTACTCTTTAAAACAATTAAAATGGCGCAAGTGTGTAAGGGGGCCCCCATGGCCCCATGGCATATGAGAAAAATATCGAGCGGAAAAATAATGAAACAAAGTGCCAATAGAAAAAACTCTTAAACAAAAATGTAGACATACTTAAGCTGCAGAATAAATGCACAACATCACGATGACAATTAGACTTTTTATCAAGCATCGACTGACAGTGACTGCAGAAGAGCGACGGAGTGACGAAGTGACGGAGTGACGAAGTGACGGCTTGACGGCATGTGTGTGAGGCTAACGCCTTTGGCAAGCAGACAACCCTTGGTGCGCAGCAGCATGTGTGTATGGTGAAAATTTTTTAATTAAAAACTAATGTTGCGAAAATATGAACGTAATCATGTTAGCAATGAGCACATATACAAATGCGTGTGTGTGAAGTGTGTGTGCTGTGAGACTGCATGAATAGTATGAATAGCATGAAAGTAAAAGATAGCAATGCCAAAGCGCAAAAAACTGGCAAAGCACAAGGCATGGCAAGGCACGGCACGGCATGCCAGGCACGAGAAAACATGGCTAACGGAAGTGGTAGAGGCAGTGAATTGCGGAAACGGGCACGACAGGAAGCCAGCGTGTGTGTGCGTGTGTGTCTGCGTCTGTGCCTGTGTGCCCTTACTTTGGCATACCTAGACGTACATATGAGTTTTGTTTGGTGCCTGGCGTTAGTGGATGGCGAACGAGAACAAGCTGAAAGTAAATTACGCCTAATTGCGACTGTTTAATTATGTACTAGTTTAATTTTATGGTCCTGCGGGATGCTCAACAACTTGAGCCCAGGCATAAGCACAGGCACAGGCACAGACACAGACACAGGCGTCACTTGCATATATATAAAGACATTAGATAAGCTTAGAGAGAAAGCCAAGGCGCAGCACACACATACACACACACTCGCACACATCATCGACAACATGACACAGCCTTTAGCCAAGTAAACATGAAAAAAGGATGCGAATGCGGCGGCGGATGCGCACACACGCAGCTAACCGCAAGAGTAGCGGGTGGCAGCAGCAGCTCGCCTAGCATAGAACGGCACATAGTCATCCTCGTATTTATGTAGGCGACGTCTTAGCATTTGAGTTGTGTTTGCATGCCTTCGCATTGCCAGCAGCTTAGCAATTCTTTAACCACTTTGCTTTCTCTTTTCTCCCTCCCCCTCTCTCTCAACTGTCGTCTCTTCATTGGTTTGCTAACTGACTGGCTGGCTGACTGGCTGACTTACAGGGGTTTGAGTGTGTCAGTAATGCCTGCTTTAATTTACGTAAAGGATCCAAAGTAGCAAATAATTGCTTTCTTCTAAGCGTTGATAAGTGTAAAAGGATTTCTGTGCAAACACAGACAGGCGACGTGGCTTACGACGTGCCGACTTTACTGCTGCCAGACTTGCCTGGCCGACTGTTGGTCGGTTGGTTTCTTTATTTTTATTTTTATTTTGTGTTTTTCTTGTCGGTTTGTTCGTTTCATTTGCCTTTCTTTGCCTTAGCTAGGTTTGCTGCCATTTAATGTTGCACGCATGTTCGTCCTTTCTCGTATATATACAATTATTGTTGCTTTTTGCCTGTTAGGCCGCAGTGAAAGTATCTGAAGCTCATGGATCGTCTGCAGTGCAACTCTTTATTTCGTTTATTTGCAGTAAAACTGGGAAATTCTATTGTGTATTGTTTTCGGCATTAGAGAAATTTATGTTTCTACATGACTACATAAAATAAATGTTATTGATGTAGTTGTTATTGTAGTTGTTGTTGCCGTAGATGTGCACGTATAGCATTTTATTACTGTTTTCATATACTTGCCGCAGTCAATTTGCCACAGTACCTACTTTTGCTGTTTATTGCATTCGACTGTGAGTATTTGCATGCTGAGAAAATTGAAAATATTATCCTGCTTTGGTCATTATTTGTTTACGAGAAACGTACTCAATCGGCATATGCGTAGTTATTTGCTTTTAGTTGCTCGTACAGTTATTAATTGGAATTCAAATATGATTTTCAACAAACAGAATTTTACCGTTTGCCAACATTTTAATTTTGAAAATAAAATCGAACTGTGCAGAGCAGAATGTGTAATTAAGGACAAAGTACAAAATTGAAGGCATATTTAATTGTTAAACATTTTCATCAAAACATGCAGCACTGACGAATGAATAAATGACTGGAAAACAGTTTGGTGCCCGGATAGGCTGAAACAAAGTAAAGAAGTTGCAAACCCAATTCAGGGTTTGCCTATGCATCTCCTGCAGTAAACTTCGATGCAGTAGAGTTCTTCTACTGATTAAAGAGATGAATAAAAGAAGAGTAATGGCAGCCATTTTACTTATAGACTCAGTTGGTCTGTCACATCAGCCGCCAAGTGGATCACTTAATTAAAAACTGCGTTTTTCACACTCTACAATATATCTCTGTAGAGATTTTATTTCACGTTATGCTCCGCCTAGCCACGACACGAGAACTAGTGAACTGTTACAAAGGTTGCAAATTATTTGATTATTTTACTTTAATCATGTTCAGTTTGAATTTAAATTTGAAAAACAGATGAAACTGAAACCAAATTAAGTAAACTTCAATGAACGGCAACCGCCCCAAGTGTAACCTTATTAGCATGATTAACACCCAGCATAAATAATAAATAGAAAATAACGATAAATTAATTTCGCTTATTAAATGAAATATGGACTACAACGATATCCAGCAGCGCTTAAGCCACCAAATGCAAACCTCCAATTGCTGGCAAAAAGTAAAATACAAAGCAGAAGGAATTTTCAAATTAATTGGTTTCGATGTCTGCCAAGTTTGCTCGTCGTGAGACGGCGTTGGCAAAGAAAAAGTAAACTTTGATAGCTTACAACAACAACAGCAACAACAACCACAGCGACAGCAACCAAGACCAATAACGGAAAGAATAAGAAGAAGAGCAAGCACTTTGAAAACAGAAAATTGGAATCTATTTCACAGCGTTTGGCTTCGGCTTGGTGTCTTTAGCCGCCTTTAATTTTGCTTATATCTGCAACCCAAAATGAAATAATAAAAAGAAAAAGAAAACAAAAACAAATACAAACAAACAAAAAAGAAAAACCAACGGCATATGCAAAAGTTGTAATAACATGAAATGAAGAAGAAAACACCCTAATTAAATGAAAATTCATGGCATTATATGCAAAAAACAAAAGCAGAAGCAAAGCGAAGCAGCAGCATAATGAAAAACACTTGTAATGTGGCAAAGGCAGGCCAGCATGATAAAGGCAAGTCGGAGGCATGGCATTGCAAGGGTAAGACAGGGTGGGGCGGGCAAGTCTCACCGTGCCACACACGCGTTTAATGTATTTTTGGCTTTTTTCAAACATTTAATAATATTCCGTCGTATTGTACGTTGACGTTGAGCTGCTGTCGTTGCCATGGTTCTGCTCCATGTAGGCAGAGAGCGTGGAAATTTTTTCGCAGCTCTGTCAGCACCCGTGCCTGTTGTGAACAAAAACAAAGTGTAAAGTATTTTGTTAATAGGATACAATGCTGCAATGCCACAAAAACAGGACTAACAGTCTGTCTGCCCACCGCATCTACCCACCTATCCGTCTGGCAGCTTACCTGCCTGCCTGCATGCCTACCTATCCGCCTGCCAGTCTGCCTATCATTTACAAAAGCATTGGCAGAATGCTCCGTGTCGTCTTTGTCGTTGACAAGCTTTTTGCTTTGGTTTGCAATTGTTTTGATAGCACCTAACATGTAGCCAAGCAATTGTTACAAAGACTCGCATTTACATACTGTAGCCAACATTCGTATATATCACGCATACGCAATGTTGTCTACGCTGTTGCTTGCTTCCATTACTGTTGCGTACAATCACTGCTTAATACTGTAAGGCATACACGCGCATGCTGTGCGCCATAAATGTCCCAAGGCAGTCAGTCAGTTAGTCAGTCAGTCAGTCAGTCAGACAGCCGCAGTGTCTGCGCGCAGCTTTTCTCTCTGTAGGCTTGGCTGTTGCACATACACGCATATGTATAGACTCTATAGACTGTCTGCGTTATGGCGCAGGCTGTTGTTGTTGATGTAATGTGATTGCATGTTATGCCATAAATGTCGTTTTTAATGAGTCTTCTCTTTTTTATGATTTTACATACTTTTGCAAAACTTTGTGTATATTTGGTTTTTTTTTTTGGCTTTACTTTTTTTTCGTTGTCTGCGACATGGCTTTCATCAACATTTTAGCTGACTATGCTGTCGCGCAGCTTCAAACAAAACACAACAAAAATATATAACAAAAAAAAAAAGAAAAAAAAGGAAAATGTGGGGTAAAATGTGGCATTAAAAACCTTAACAATTGTTGTCAGTCTAATTTTGCAGACAGCCGTGCCAGCTTTATCTGCGCCAAAACGCAAACGCACGACAGTGCTCTTCATGGCTGTTCTCAAATGTGTTTAATGGCGTTGACTCGCTTTGCTTTCAATTTCCCATTTTTCTTGTTGTTTTTCTCTTTTTTTTTTTTAATTAAATAAAGTGTATGTGCGTTTTCTTTTATATTTGCTAGCGAACGTGCTTAGCGCAATTGTGCTAAAATGCTATTCTGCTCAGCTCAGCGTTGACATTTTTATATGAATTTATAGAAATAATTTACAAGGAAATTTGGTCATTAGAATTGCTTGTAATTTAAACATAGTCATGCATATTTTATTACACGTTTCTCTCATCTTTTTATCTGATCTTAATGTTGCTGTTGCTGCTTTTTTATATCGCTTTTGTTTTACTCATTTAAGCCAGCAACATGCTTCTTATTGCGCGCAACTCATGCTCGCGTTTCCATTCGACACACATTACGTATACGTGTTATTTATTTGCAGACAAATTTATTTCTGTATTAAATGACAGCTACAGATGAGTTTTATTACCAGCTTTGCTGATTTATTTCATGTGAGTTTTGATGACATTTTAGAGGGTTTAAAATTTCAAACTCACCAAATGTTATGAGCTGCGTGTTCTGTGAGTTTTTTGTGTTGACAGCTAAGTCTTCAAATGAATGAATACGTATGCCAGTCACAGCTTAAAGAAGTCTGTGCAGTTGTGCGTACTTGATTTATAATTTGATAAGTAGTACGCAGCCTTATACTCAACGTGCCTCTGGCACGAAAAAGATTCGCTAACAACGAATTTAGCTTATAATTAATTTGATAAACTGGCCTACGATTTCGGCAGCGGACTATTTTGCATGCTTTAGGCAAACTGATAACTTTGCCCATTGACCCAATTTTGTGCGCTTATTTTATGTTTTGCGCCTATCAGCCATTCACATGGGCTGCGAATACTAATTTAAATAAGCCGCAGGTCTATTGGCAAATCGTGCTGTAAAATATTGGATTAATATGTTTGTTAAGCTTTGCATTATATTAAGCTATATTTAGCCTTAGGCAGTGCATTTGTATATTTTTAACAAATACTGTTATAAGTTCACAATTAATAATTTGATTATGAAAATGTGTATTTTGTTGAGAAAATTTATGTAGAAATTTTTAAGTGTGTAAATGTACGAATATAATCTTAATTACTATGATAAAATAACACATTATTACCATACAATAAACCTGTATTTTTATACACTCAGAAAGGCCTTGTATTTCTTTAATACTCAAAAAACGCACTAGGGTATAGTTAACATGCATTGAGGTATCGACTTGGCTACAAACGATAATAAAGCAATTATATTTCCTAAAACGGTTTTCTTACCCAGCTCAGAATTTTATTCATTTTATTTATTTATTATGACTTTTGATAATTAATATTATTGTAATTTTTTGTCAGAATTTGGGAGGATAATATGCTTTGTGAGTTCCATAGGCCCAAATTAAATATAGCATGAATTTTCAATAATATTTTATAATTTTCTCTTATGTACGCTCAATTACATAAATGAAAATTTCTTATTCTGCCACCAATTCACAGTTTCATAATATTTTCAATTATGTTTTGTTGGAGACAAAATATATTAATTGTATTTATTTATTATTCCTGTTTTTTTTTTTTATTATTATAATTATTATTATTTTCTTTTTATATATAGAAGCAACCAGTGCACGTTCAAAAAATTCTTTGTATGCAAAATTAATTGCACATGTCATTTATTTAACCTTTAATAATCGAAGCAGAAAGAAATTAAAAAAACACAGCAAAGTTAAATAAAATAAAATAGATTGTATATGTATTTTTTATGCCTGAGAATTGACAAAAGTAGCTTTGGTTTAAGCCAACTTAAGCTACAAGGATAATAATTCTAAGCCACACTTTTGTTGTGGAAAACAAAAACTTTTGCAAAGCCAAATATATTCAGTAAATCAATGGCAATTATCATTACTAAAATAGTTTTCGAAAAAAAATAAAATAAAACTAAGCTGTAAACATGCAAGCAAATTTATTTAATATTTATAAATAACTCTGAATTACTTTTTTATTTTTACTTTTAAACGAAATTTAAAACTATAAATTGAAATAGGAAATAAGTATAACTTCTCTTCACGGAATACTAAACTAGTTTCAATAAGCATAGACCTTATGGAAAGGCACATCGCAAAATGTGACAAAAATTCTATAGGGATGTTTAAACTGAAATTAATTCGCTAAACATAACAGATTAGTGTATTCTTGCGCTGAATCAAGCATGAACAAACCTAAAGTCACCTCTGTGAACTTGCTATTCTGTTGGTTTTAGGTTTTAAATATTTAAGAGTGACTCAGATCTGTAATCAAGGATGCCTTTTATTCAACATAAAACTATTTCATTTATTTAAAATATTTTCTCGTGCTTATAATTTTTCTGCATATCTTACAACCTTCTTAAAAACTTTAATTCTCAAGAAAATGAAATCCTTAGCTTAATTTAGCGTACAAAAAATGTATTTTATAATTATATACAAACGTATGAAGTAGGTCTGTCGACTTCATCAAATTCCGCTGTTAGACTATAAGAATAATCTTCAAAGTCAAACCCATATATATTTATCAACTTCTACAACAAATTGCCACACCTCATATGCTATATTTCAAATTCCAACATGCAAGCAAAGTCTAACACGCTCCTTATACCCACATACCATCATACCATACCAAGTTGGCATTTGCTCGCATCTATGCCCACCCAACATACTTTAACAACATGTTGACGCTCAGCTATTTCTGAGCAGCAAGCTTTTGCTTTAAGTAATATGGTCTGCGCACCCCATGCAGCATTTGTTGCCACAAGGCTTTCTATCATATTTCCTGCGACGCATTCCTAAAATATACTCCCGCCAACTACACTACATAGCAAATGAAACCGCCGATCTACCAGCAACAACAACCGACAGAAAATTTATATAATAAATTTCAACGCAAAACCAAAATATAATTAATTAAATTTTAATTTACAGCCAGTTGAGCGCAAAGGCGACCAACCGCAAGCTAATTTATTTATGCATTCATTTTTCCATCCAAAAGCAAAAATTATGCTCAAATAAAATTAAAAAAATAATCTAAAGCATCGTCCCATAGTAGACATGAAAATTAGAATAATATTTATTTATTTATATGTATATATTTTATATGCAGAAATGGCCAAAAATAAAAGCCAACAACAATGAAATGGCTGAGGCTACTTAATTGCAGTTGCATTGCTGCATTGTTGCAATTCGCATGCCAGACTCACCACAAATCGGTTGATGCGCGTGCTGCATTGCGATGCCTTGCTTGTTGTTGTGCGTCAAGTGTTTTATTGTTGTTGCTGCGGCTGTTGCCGTTTAATTTTTCTTTTTATTTGGATTTACTCGTTTTTGTTGTTATTAGTCTATAACTCAAAAAGCGTGTGCGTGTTGGATATTTCATGGTTAGAATATTGGTCAGTCGCAAGAGTTTAATCAAATTTCTGCGGTTTGTCGGCTTTCGATAATTGTGGATGCATTTGATTGCTGTTGCTGTTATTGTTGCTGATATTGTCAATGTTGCTGTTGCACAACTTAGCGTAATTGAACACGCAGGTGTTAATTGAATTAGAATGTGCGCGAAATTCACACGCAGTCACACATGTATGCACATACACTACCGCACAGTGGCTCGCACGTAACTGTTTCACTTGACGATTTAACAAAACTTTTAATTGACACACAATTGTCACAATTGTCATGAAATGGACTGACCGCAGGAAGCACACAAGACACACACTGTGACTAAGACAACATGTTTGACAGATGGTGACGAGTTTGCTGCTGCGCCGACTGCTGACTGCCGACTGCTGCTTCCGCATCTGCATCTGCTTCTGCTGTTGACTATGACTGATGCTGGCCACAGCACTGATAAGAGACAAACTGCCAGCAACCAGTTTCCAGTCGAGTGCGCTGCTACTCTGCTTCTGCGTCTGTTGTTGCTCTTGTTGCACTGGCGGCTAACTTCACTTAGGCTGAGTTGAGTTATTAAGCGCTTAAAGTGCAATGAACGCAGCAAGAAAGCCAACAGCAACACAATGGCACACACTCGGGCCAAACGATCTCACTTTGACGAGTTGAAGTTGCAGCTGACGTTGATGTGTTGCTGACTTGGATGTTGACTATGATGTTGATGCTGCTGCTGCTGCTATTGCAATTGCCATGGTCTGTTGTTGATGGTCTTGATGATGGATGAACGCCAGCACTAGCACGCCACAGACTGGGCTTTGTTACAGACACGTTACGAGTAGAACGAAGACTGAATTGCGAATCGTTAATGTGCTGAAGTTTGGTGCCAGTCGCATAATGCAGAACCAACGATTGCGACAATGGCAGCGATGGCAGTGACGCCGACGATGACGATGTCGACGATTGCTGCTGCTGCCGACGGAGTTCTAATAGCGACAGCGACTGTTGTAAGCGCAGCAGTGGCAGCAGCAGTTGTAGCAGCGGAGCAGCAGCCACCACCAGACCAGACCACCTACAACACGCAACGACGACTGAATTGACGATTGCGAAAGGACCAACATCTCAACCAGCGTGAAAGGCAGCAGCCAAAGTCAAAAGCAAACGTTCGCTCGCCTAAAACTGAGTCAACGAACGAGCGAAACACCGAACGTTGAAAAAGTGGAGCAAAGCTGAACTCGCAGCACGACTCGCTGCGACGCACGACATTCGCCATCCCGCCATCGGGGCACTTCAACGAAGTTTCAATGCACGAAGCTAACTCACGGAGCGCAGTTTACGCAATTGAGCGCAGTCTAGAGTTAGCCAGTGTAACTGTGTGCGTGTTTGTGTGTGTATGTGTGTAGTAAGCATGAGTGAGGTAGTCGTAGTGGGAGCATGTTTACAAAAAGACAGAGGGAGAGAGAGAGAGAGTGAATGTGTGTGTGTGAGAGAGCATGAGCAGACACGAAGGCACCTTTGACGCGCCCGACTGTCTGCCGATGTTGGCAAAAACACGCTGCATGAGCATTAATGGACACGACTTCGACTTCGACCACGATGCCTATGACTATGACGACGATGACTACGACGATGAGATCCATGACGTCGAGTTCGTCGTTATGCGTTTGCTCTATTTTGGCTATTCGTAGCATCGGAATTTTCAGAGGAAACTGTTTACGCGCAGCGACATTTCACTACTGCAGCACCATAGGACATATATGTTGGGCACTTTGTGACAGCGGAACGTTTGGAATCGAAACATGTTGGCAGACTGTTGAGGTTGGCATTAAGAAAGTATTTGGATAGAAGACAATTAAAAATCTGATTATTTTATTGTATAATACACATATATGTGTATAGAAAAGAAAGTTAATGTATCCTGAGACTTACCTTATCCTGACAGCTTAGTCATTCGAGAACCATGCACACTTTTCTTTAATGTGATTTCATAACAATCATTAGTTTTTATTTTCTCAAAGTTTTAGCTAGCTAAAAACCCGCCACTGCCTTAACATTAGCAGCTCAGTTAACAGCGACTGTTGAGCGCACTCGCGAACATCCTCACCATGAGCCGACTAGAAATGAAACGAAACAGGAAAACGAAATCGTAAGCAGGCACTGGCTTGCTCTCTTTCTCTCGCACTCTCTCATTTAAAATTGCAGCAAGCGCCTGCGTCAACAACGTTCGCCTTTTGCACACACACACACAAACTCACTTACACATGCCAATATAGGTGCACTGATTCGGCAACGAGAACACCCGCACTTTGTACATAATAGTAAACACCAACACAACAGTAACACAGACAACAACAACAACAACAATAACAGCAACAGCAATACCAACAACAAGTATGGCAACGTTAACACCGCCAAGCCAGCGAAGAACCTGCTCCACATTTTACAACATTCGGCCAACAAAACAAAGATTATTCAGTTGTTGTTATCAGTTCTCAAAGATAACAACAAAATATGCAACTTTAGGTGTTGCCAAATTACATAAAGATCGACCCAATTTTCGAAAGCCAGTCGAGCACATGACATAAAGCAAAAGCGACAACAAAAAATAATGAAAACGTTTTAAAATGTCGTAATGGCAATTTCAACACAAATTTATTAAAACAATCGACAATTACTGCTTTGTTCGCAGGAGTCCTGCGGATTGGAAACACTGAAGCAATGACGCATCACTGACAGCTGGGACAGCTGAGTTGAGTTGATGGTTTGACAAAACGATGTGTGAATCGATAGACAAGTGCATCAATTGATTTCATCAAAAAAACATTAGACAGATTGACACATTGAGTGCTTGATAGATGACTTCAGGGACTAGGCGTTACTAAGATGAGCACTGAAAACTGATAAGCAAAGTATTTAAATAGAGAGCTAAGGCTAAATAATTTCTATGCATGTGCAAAGCAAGATAGCTTAACCTTTTTTTATCTGTCATTATAAATATTACTTTATCGGTAAAATTGCAAAGCAGTCACAGTCATGTAGACAACAAATTTGAAAAGTTTGTCTCGATCTACTAAGTGTCTATATGAAACTTATAAAGTGTTCATGCATGAACACGATCCGCTGCTAATAGGCGACTCCAATTAATTCGATACATATAAGTAAATATTAGACATGCAGCATGATATGCAGGCATCATTGTTAAAATTTATAGTTTTTTTTTTCACTATATATATATTTTATTTAAAATCTGTCCCTATGTGGGACAATCATAAAATCGCTTAATCTAGCCTTAGTTGGTATAGAAAAATATTTACATTTTTACAGTATGGTTTGTACAATTAATTTGATGGGGAAAGAATAAGTGGGTTGTGGGAAAATGGGAATATTTACATGATTTACGCTTTGTTAGCCTGCGTCTCTGAATGGGAGGTCTAGCGGGTGGTATCGCTTTAGTCTTCTTCTAGTATTACTGCTATCGAGTAGGTTTATTGCCAAGTTGTTTGGGTGGTCGGATATTCTCATGATGTAACTCTGGCTGAATTGATTGATAAAATTTATAGTTGACACAAAATTTTCATGCTGAAAATCATAAAAAATAAATATTTGCATTGCCGTAGGCTCAATTACATTCTGCACACAGCACTCATATCAATTTTCAAAGCTTTAATAAGCCTAAAATAATGTCGCGCGCCGCATACTCCTTTAATTGCAGCCTTGCGGCGTAATTCGGTTTCAATATTTAACTTTGCATAATTACAGGTAATTAATTAAACATTCATACCAAGTGGCAGGCCCATGAGTGTGAAGTTGCGTGACATTTGGGGGCGGCATATTTTACGAGACAAGCGGGCGTATGCGTGTTATTTACAAAACATATGCGAGCACTGATTAAATCACAAACACATAAACCAAGAATTTTAAAAAAATCTACTGTCTTTTGATTTTAGGGATTGGCAAAATCTGTGCCTGCTCAAAGATTAACATTATTACATTACGATTTGCAACATTTGATAAAGCTCCAGCTGTCCTTTTATATAGGCAATCAAAATAAAAATAAAGTGTTCCCATCAAAATGATGAATTAGAACACATGGGCTTCTACTAAAGCAAGCGATTTAATTGTTATAAAAGCACAAGAATTACTTCAAATATAATTTGTCAAACATGTCCAACATTTTGTAATTAATAAAAAAACAAAATACGAAGTTGAATATTCATGAGAGCTGAAAATTAGTTCAATTATCAATAGCAATGTAAATGAAGAATGAGCTTCAATTAAGAGAAGCAAGTGTCTTATGCAACTTTACCTCACTTGTTTTCAACTTCAAAATTAAAGATAATTTTCTTAACATTATATCTTTTTTAAAATATATGCTGTGTTCATTTTTGTGGCAGTTGATGAGATTACGTAATGTGAAGCAACGATGGGGGCTCCTATGCACTGGCGACCCCACTTAAGTTATGCAGGAAAAGTACATAGCTAAGCATCTGCAAATTGCCACAATGACTTCACATTGTTGTGAAGTGTGAAGGCAAAAAGTAGCTGAGTCAAATCAAAAAAGTGGTTGGAGTATAAAATTCAGAGACTTCATATTTATTATGAGTCCAACGCAAAGCATGGCAGCAACAACAAGTCGCTACGTTCGATTTTTCGACTAAATTTTAGACAAAATCACAGTCGTGCCTACAGCATCGCATGCTTATACTTGTCTTAACTAAGCGAGACAGAACGAGCCACCGTCTTCGGAGCAACACAAGGAGTTTTCTTATTTAAAATTTATAACGCTTTAAAGACACAATAAATCCCAACGTCCCTTGCAATTCCGGCATTTGGTCTTGTTAGCTCCTGCAATTGGCCCAAAACCCAAAGAAAACCCCCAAGCAATAATGACACACAACTGGAAATCCACGCAAGCTGCTGACCAACAATTCGACCGCCTCAACAACCGGCCGACGTAACAACCGACCGACAGACGACCACATGTGGTCATTTTAAATTAATGGACAGCAGACCGCAAAGCACAAGCAGAGGCAAAGCATAAAAAAAAAAAACAGAAAACAAACAAAAAAAGAATACGAAAAGAAAACAAAAACGTTATAGTAAAACAGCCGAAGTAGGAGTTACAGCAGCAGCAGCAGCAGCAACATCAGAGCAGAAGCATGACAAGAGAAAACAGAAGAAAACCCCAAGACAGCTTGGGCAGCGCCCTGGCCAGTGGATGGGGAAGTGTTTAGTGCAGCACAGTGAAGCATTAAAGACAGCCAACGGCGAACTTAATATGCAGGACAAATACGCGCCGCAGGATATAGTTGTGCGTCCAATGGCTTGCAGCAGCAACAACAACCACAACAACAACAACAATGACCTACGACTACTCAAGCATAACCCACGGGACAAGCAACGCACGTCAACTGTGCCAAGTCAAGCCGAACCGTTTAGTTCTGTTGTTTATTACGAACTACACATCATTTTTGCGCAATATTTCTTTGTCCTGCTTATTTTTTGGTTTTTTTTTTTTTGTTGTTTGTTCATCACTTTCGCACCATCACAGTCACATGCGCATATGCATGGATCTGCAAGCGGATATATGCACACACACATACCCCAAAGTAACACGCACGCACACGCTCTCGCTCACGCCCCCCAAATGTAATGGCGAACTGTCAAATGCGCGCGAATCATATATTTCACATTTTTACAAACATTTATTATAATATTTTAGCATTTTTACCAATTCGCCACTCACTCGGCTTGGCTCAGTTTGGTTCAGTTTGGCTCAGCTTGGCCTGGACCGGGTTGACTTGGCTTGGCTTGTTTTGGCTCGTCGCTCTTTTGCATGATTTACGAGTATCACTCAAGCAGCAAAAACAAAAAACCAAAATAAAAGGAAAGCAAAAAAGAAGGAAAGAAATAAAAGTAAATGTAAAAATATAAAATAAAAGAAAACTGCCAGCAAAACTTATGCAAAAACAATGTCATTGTAAAAGTGTGCTCCAACCCATACACCAAGACAAGACCATACCAGACCAGACCCAGCCATTAGCCACCTTTGTGCGTATTGCTGCCAGCGCTGTTGGCCCTCGGCAATAGTAACTTTCTTACTTTTTCAAAGCTAAAATAGAAAAGTTTTTTTTTTGTTTTCTTGTTTTTTAAATTTGAAAGTTTCACATCCACTTCGAATATTGAACGGCGGTAAAAAAAATGGCAAACAATCTGTCATTGCTGGGAGCGGCGAGAGTGCGGGTGCACATAGGGCTGCGACGATTTTAAGCAGCAATGAAAAAAAAAATCAAAGAAAGGCAAGGCAAGGCAAAGCTAAGGCAACGGTGTGCGCTGTGTGAAAATCAATTGAAAATTGGCCATTGGCTCAGGTGTTTATTGCATGTAAAGTAGCACAGAAATAAATGGGGAAAAACTTTTTTTATTACATTCGTATTCTGCGCAAGAAAAATGTTGCCGTTGAATGCGGAATGTAGAATGTCAATCAGCAATTCAAGTGCCAGAACTTGACTCACCGTGCTGTGCTTTCGCTATCCCAACGCCCTGACACGGGCTAGAAAAGTTGTGCGTTTTCCTTCCTTTTTTCTCATTTTCCCTTTCGTATTTTTTTTTTTTTTGTTGTTTGTTCTCCACCTAGTAATCGCCTTGGAGAAAATCTTTTTAGGCTGCCTGACTTGGATGGGGCATAAAACTTTTTTAAAATGACGACTCAAGTGTCGGCTGTGCGTGAAACATTTTCTTGGTCATCATCATTGCACGCTTCTTCTTCTTCTTCGAAGGCGGTGAATTACGCAGTCCACGCATCTGTTTTGATAATTTCACAATTGGCAATTACATTCCCATTAAGCGTAAATTGCCATTTTGGCCATGATAACGCAGTAAAAGATGTTGCCGTGGGTGGTTTCCATAAAACAATGCAATTGTTTCTGTGAAAAAGTTTTTAACTTTCTTTGATTTTCAAGTTTTCTGTTTCTCATTGCACATAACGATTTAAGCAAGAGTCCATTTACTATAATTTAAATAATTTAAAGTTCCAAATGGATTATATGTCACTGGATAACAAGAAATTCTTGCAATTCTCTCATTTATAATCTACTTATCTAATATCATCCCGACACAATAAATAAAACATTAGAACAAAGTGGGTTGAACTCAATAAAATTAAGTTTCATGATAACGAAAATCATTTAATTATTTAAAAAAATCCGCTAGATTGCATTTCAAACATGATTGCCTAGCTTAACTAATATTCAGAAAAGACTAACGCTGATTATTTGGTACTTTATTTTCCAGCTTTTCAGAAAGTGCTTTACATTAGCGTTGGCAAGCCATTAAACAATGATTAGTTTAAATTCAACAAATAGCCAACAGTTTCCTTGAGTACCCACATAATTTTTGCCACAACATCATGCTGATTTTAAATTTTGGCTTTCACCGCCAGATAAGATTTCTCAAACGCATTTACTTCTTGTCAAGTTTTTCAAACCACCCACTTAATATGCTCCTTGGTGTACCTTTTACTTTCCTCAGCTCACATCACGCCAACCACTTTCTTGCTTTATCGCATAGTGTTTGTGTTTTCTTTAAATTTTCCACGCACACAATACAAGTTTTTCTTCTCGCCATGCTTGGCCGTGCTGTGCCGTGCTCAGCCGCCGAGGGCAACGTTTAACAAAGTAAATGGCGTCGCTGCCACTTGAATTGCCACCTGAAGGGCAGTCACTGACACACATACGAGTGTACCACACACACACACACACACAAAACAACACAACACAATATGCCACAGCATCGACGTTGCACGGCATGGCATGGCTCGGCAGCACACGCGCCCACTTCAAATGTCTGGCAGTTGGTCAATTGATGAACCTTAAATCGACGTCGGGATGGTGGAATAGCAGGTTGGTAGTTGGCAGGTTGGCAGGATGCTGCGTCGCAAGTGCTGCTTTTAGACACTTGTGCGGCTGAGCAAGGTTGGTTTGATGGATATGACATGATGCAGTCTGTGCTGCTGGCATGTTATTGTGGCCACGGCATTGTTGCTGTTGTTCGTGTTGTGGTTGTTGTCGTCGTCGTCGTTGTACCGTGTTACAATGCCAAGCAAGCTGAAACAAATTAACAAATTTTGGAGCTTTAGTTTGATTGTTGTTGTTGCTGCTTTAGTTGCTGTTATCGTTTTTGTCGCCAACGTTAGTCACTGGCGCATTTTGGCGCGTGAATTGCCAAACTTTATTTTGACGTGTTAGATACAGCTACAACAGACATCATACACACACTCACTCATACACTCACACACCAAGAAAAACGCTTCATATAGCTCGCATATACATCTACTACTTCCTTCTCTACTTTACTCCCAACACTGGTTATCCTCCTGTCAAAGCGTTTGCCGCATCATCAAGACGACTTAAACATTGCGCGGCAGCGGCAGCAGCAGCAAGTTTAAGTTCAATTATAAACGCCCTCGAGGTGTTGTATTTATATTCTTTTTATGCTGCTCTCATCTTTTCTTAGTTGCCGCTGCCGTCGTTGCCGCTGCTGCCGTTATTGTTGCTGTTGTGGCGGTTGTTGCTTGTGCACCAGTGACTCGTACTCACAGTGTGGGTGTGCACAAACTTTGCTTAACAAATTGAATAGCGCACTTAAATTGTTAGGTAAACGCTTTCGAGTTATAAAAGTCGGCGGCCGTAGCACGAAACGAATTGGGCGCAGGCTGTGCAGGTCATTCTCTTGCAGGCACGAGATACATTATCGCCATCTCATTCAAGTTGCCAACAGCAGTCGAACAGTCGAGACGAGCGACTCGAAGTAGGGTGCAAAGTGTGTGCCTAAGCTAATTGTAAATGTAACGATAAACAAATTGAAGTGGTTGGCTGTGGAAAGGCAAACAAATTGGATACTGATATGCATGCGTAGGCAACGGGCCGGGCTACGAAAACAATGAGGGCAGCTGCTTCGGCTCAAGGAACCTATGTCAGCAGCTACTGATATTATTATAAAAGCCGAAATTCTGCCAGTTCAGCTTTAACTGTCGTTACACAAAATATTGTCTTTATTTGCAGGCAGACTTGGTCTGCATAACAAGGAAATAGAACCCAGAAGCTTGCAGCAAACTTTTAAGAGTTAAGGATGATCAAATTGATCAAATTGTGAAACCACTCTGTCCACATTGAGATGATTAAATATGTGACGGTAAATGTACCGAAAATATTCCATTATCAATTGCCAACGTAATGACAACTCTAGAAGTGTCAATCCCTGAACACTCAACTAACTCGTAATCACATAACTTACTTAAGAATTTAGTGCTCACTAACTGAATTCGCTTACCTCCCGCTAAAATGCTACAAATTGATTAAGCGCAAATTGAATTAAAACGAAGACATATTAAACTGTCGAAAATTGAGACACCTTTTCTGAGCGCCAACCCAAGATGACGGCCTCATTTGTTTCATGTGTAAGACAACAAAAATCACAAGAAAATTTAATAATATCCAATCAATGACATAAACAGAAAACAAAAAGAAAAACGAAAAAAAAAAGGAGAAAAGGAAAAAAGGATGCTACACCCCAAAAGTTACACAGACAGCCAGCAGAAAAACGATGAACGAATGTAAACCCTTTGTGAGGCCATCAACTGTCTTTCAATTCGGACAACGAGTTTAACAAATGATGCGTACGATTCCTTTGTGCTGTGCAAAGAAATCATTTCAACGCAGTAATATGTCAAAGCATAATTTGACTGGTGAAATGTCCTGCAGTGCTGTCACACCCCAACGCAGACTCAAACGCAAACCCGAGCCCTAACCCAAGCTGAAACCGAAAACCCGAATACGGATGACGAGTGACGAGTAAACGAGCGAACGCACACGCATCAATCTGCAAAACCCATATCGGACCAACTGATTGATTACTGCTGGCTGCCTCGTGTGTCCCGTGTGTCCCGTGTGCCCCGTGTGCCCCGTGTGCCTCGTGTGCCTTGGCCATAGGCCTAAACTAATATCTTTAATTTTGTCGTATGAGCAACTAAGCCGATCGCTCAAGTGCCGCACACAAAAATTGCTAGCACAAAAAATACCAACACACACACACACACTTACATACACACGCACATAGTACCCGCCCTTGGCCGCTTCTTCCTTTATTCATTAGTTTTTGCGGCACAAATTCGCTTTTAATGATGGCTCTTTGGCGTGCCTTAGACGTAGACTCTCTGGCATTTTTCAACTCAACTTTATGGTCCGAACATTTTTGCGCCACATACACTTTAATGTATTTTTCATGAGTTTGTAAAGCTGCCTGACGTTTGCCTCACCCAGTGCCTATTTAGAGCGGGTGGGGGTGGCTGCATGCGCCGGCATATTGGTTTCATTGATTTTTTGCTTTATGGTGTGTAATTCATAATTTCTTTTTTTTTTTTTTCTTTGCTATACCAGTAAGTAATTTTTTAAAGCATACTTTCTTGCGCATCATGTCGATGACTGAAAAAACACGAACATGAGATGAGAAAAAAGAAATGCCAAAGCATTTGTGAGAATTTTCTGAAAATCAACGCAAAAAAGAAGCAATAATTGCGAAATTTATGCCGTGCCTTACATCCTTAGGGTAGTCGGTGCTCTACTGTGCGCCTCTCTGCCTGCTTACCAGCCTAACAGCCTAACAGTCTACAGGCCCGCCAGTCTTACCGCCTGCCTGCCTGCCTGCCTAGCTGCCTGCAGTGGCTCATAAATATTATTAGAAAATCTACACCGCTGCAAGAGAGTCCTTTGCCGTTTTTCATATATTCAGATAGCCTGGCACAGTTGCGCCGCGTACGTTGGCACTTTTTGCGCGTTCATCAAATCGCTGCGCTCGGCTCTGCCACAGCTTGCGGCTCGGGGCCAAAATAAAGTCATGGGTGAGTTATTTATGTTGCATCGTTAATCATAATCGACGCATAGTTAGAAATTCGTAACTAATTTATGTGGAAATGAGTTAATTTCCTTGCATTGCCAGAAAGTTGTTTTTGTTTTTCTTTTTTGTGTGTGTATGATAGTGTGTGTGTGTGTGTTTTTTTTTTTCATAATGTTTTTGCTGATTTCATCGAATCGTTGTAATTAGTTGAACTTTCGTGTTGCTTGTTGAGATTTGGACGTCAACTGGAGACTCGACCTTAGCTTGGCTAAAACTTGCTATGAATTTTTCTTATTTCTCATATTGTTGTTGTTGTTTTTGTTTTGTTATTGGTTATGATTTGTTTAAGTGAACAATTTCAGGCATAATTAATATTGTTTGGCAGTTGCTGCGTTGATATTAAGCAAAGGCTGCCGAAATTACTGCGAGTTTGCGCTTTTGTGTGCAGACCAAAAACTTTGCCTTTGCCTCTGACTCTGTCTCTGCCTCTGCCTTTGCCTTTACTGTTGCGTTTTGCCAAGCAACGATACTTAAGTGGCAACATTGTGACTTATGCTTAGCAACATGGAGTCACTTTTCCACACCACTTCAGGCGACTTCTGTTGCTACTTACACATATCACAGTAGATTGCAACGGATGTCAGTGTCAACCACAAGAAACGATCAATCAATATTTCCGAACAAACCACAATTGGGGCAAGCAGGGACTGGCTGCAAGCAGTTGAAGCGCGCAGTGAATGTCTGTTGTCAAGTGCTGCAGAAACACTCCGCCTTAAGTGAACTCGATTAGTTCCAATTCGATTTAGTACAACTGCAAATAAAGAAAATGTATCAAAACAAAAAAAATTCAGCTTACGTAAAAAAAACTCTTTATTTGCTCACCATTTCTGTAACTTTGAACAGAATTCAACTGAGACACCGTCCGACCATGATGGTTTCGAAAGTGAGGTCCATTGACGTCGCCTGATCAAATTCCTCATAACATACACTTTCTGCTGATGCAATTGAAACTCTGAAAAACTGCTGTTTTATAAATTAGATTTCTCAAATAATTCAACTTCGTATACTGCGGATGACCAATTAATTTGAACGCAATAGGCGCAGGATTTAATGAACCAAAACTATCATAGCCCACGGTTCAATTGCTTGCACTCTGCTAACAGACAGTCAAGACCACAAAAGCCAAATAAAACGGTCACATCACATCGCACATCAAATTCGATTTCTGCGCACAGTTTAATTGGAATTAATTTCAGTTGTTTATTGGCGTAGAACAACGTTTGAGCCACATACGCTTCAAATTGTTCATCCAAGCATCCGGTGTCAGCTGACGCAGAGCACAATGCAGTGAAAATTGCCAATGATGCACGCAATGCAAATAGGTTTGCACAAGTCTCACATACACACACACACACACACACACACACACACACAATAAGAAACGCAGAAATGCATACGGTCAAATGTTTTTGGCCATGATGATTAGCGGCATGCGTGAACTTTGTCCGACTGCGGTTGCGGCTGCTGTGGCCATGATGTGCCAGCCCAGCGGCCGCAGAAGCAAGTTGGCAGCATTTTTGACACAAAACACACACTTAACAGCAACATTGATATCGGCTGCTGTTGCTCCTGCTGCTACTGCGGCTGCTGTGGCAAAAACAGTCATTGGCATAAGCCATGTAGCACCATCTTTGATCGCCGCTAATGACATCACGTGCAGCGTGCGCACAAGCTTCGCATGCGGCATGAGATGCGACGCGTACCGCATGAACGCGCATAGTAAATGCATGTCATCAGCATAAATTCGGCAAATAGTAGGTTAGCTTAGTCAAGTCGGACGCTGGCTGGTGCAAAATAAGCAGCAGTAAGTGAGCGCTGGTGGGTGCCATTTGATTGGTATTGAGGCAAACAAAGAAGCGCCGGCAAACGAGCGTAGGAAGGCAAACCTGAGACCACGGGTCGTATGCGCAACACAATTTATTGACAGCTTAAATGTTTGAATTGTAGCTCAATTTTCATGCTGAAGATGCTGCAGCAGTCGGAGTTTTATGACAATAATGTGGCTGATAATGATGATGAGATTGCCTGCTGTCCGCCTGTCTGCCTGCTGCTGCTGCTGCTAGTGTCCAAATAAACGACTTCACTCATGGCACTCAGTCACTCTTTTGTTACACATACGTCACATTTATTGTCACATGACATCTGACGATTTATTTGCTTTAAATACACGTCGTTATTTTCTATCTGTGTATGTGTACGCGCGTAACTGTGTCTTTATAGCCCAAAACAACAACAACAACCACAACAACAATAACAACAGCATCGGCGATAACAAATAAAACAGTAAAAAAGTAAAGCAACTGCGAAAATGATCAATCGTGCAGCTGTCGTACATTCGTCTGTTCTCAACCATTGGCTGCCCTGTCCTGCGTTCACGTGTCTTGCCAACTCGGCTGCTCTGCTCAGCTCTGTTCTACCCTGCCCTGCACTGCGCCCACACGGCAAACAATCTGGCGTATGCAACCCTCTTCTCTCTATTTGTCTGACAGTTTGTTAATTTTGTTGTCTCACATCGAAATATTTGCTCGAGTGTCCTCGACGAGCAAAGGCAGCAGGACAACAGCAGGACAAAGACAGCAGCAACAGCACAACAAGTGGCAATCAAGTGTGTCTCATATTGCAGCGAAATTTTGTTTAACTTTTGCGCTTCGATTGCAATAACGATAAAGCTTTAAGGCACCACGCTTCAAAGGAGCTCAAATAAAACTGAGAGAAATTCGTTGCTGCTCTGTAATTGTGTGCACAACTTTAATTAATTTTTAGCAAGAAGACACGCACACATAAATTCTGAGTTTTTATATTATGTCAATGAATTTATTTAATGCTTGCCATTTTCGCAGTTCAGTTAACCGTTTTATAGCCAAGAGAGATAATGTCTTCTGATACAACTCAAACACACAAGCCATGAATAGATTCGTAATTTTGGCTACATGA
Organism: Stegana nigrithorax; assembly: GCA_037044495.1. Taxonomy (NCBI): domain Eukaryota; kingdom Metazoa; phylum Arthropoda; class Insecta; order Diptera; family Drosophilidae; genus Stegana; species Stegana nigrithorax. Next base: position 29,300 of record JBAMBQ010000844.1, on the reverse strand, counting down.
CTCTCCTAGGAATGCCAAGAGTTATATTAAGTTTCAGAAGATTACCCTCATAGAGGTATACAGCAAGTCTCAGCAGTCAAGAGACACTTTTAGCAAATTAAAAGCTCGCAGCCTCCATGTAATGGAAGTTTTCTTAAATTTATAAAGTATTATTTTTGGCCTTTTCGGTAATCCTCTAGCCTATACTGCGTTCGAAATTTCTATCTTGGAATTCTGTACGGATTTTTAAAAATTTCTTATAGAAAATAAACCTTTAAAAAAGAGAAAAATTTTAATGAAAATAGAGTAGCAACAACATACCTTACTAAAACTTATGTCATATCAGAGAGTTTTTGAATAAGAAAACAAAAAAAAACCCAGGATCCATAATTTTTGTCACTTCGACCAAATAAACGAAATTCATTTATTTGTGAGACTTATTCTCTACTAGCTCAAATAGGTAGTCAACAAAAGCAGCAATCATGCATACAATACGCATTGAGTAATACACAAAGAAAACAAAAAAGAAATCAGAAAATTTTCACTACTTTTGCTATTAAAATCTGCAACTTTTCTCTAACGCAAAATTGCACACACAAATGGCCACACAATGACAAGAATAGCCAACGTCGCCCAAAAGGTAACTCGAGAAAGCCAATACAATCCTTAAAGATGTCCTGCCCAATAAGAAATAAAATCCGCTAAAGCGGTAATTGCTTGGCAGCATGTACAATTTGACAACGCCAGCACAAAGCCCAACAACTAACGCCTAATTTTATGCTAAGCTTTCGCTTTAAATTTTCACAACACTCGTCTGTCAGTCAGATAGACAGGCAGTCGCTCAGTCAGTGAAAATGGCATATAGCAGCACATTGCGAAATATTCATTTCCAGCAGCGAATTTCTAGTGAATCGTTGCGTCAGTCAAGTATTCCTCCATCCATTCCATCATCCTGCATTCAGTCAGCCAGCCAATGACCGCGGACGGCAAACGAAACGTAGCCAAGAACTTCTGTAAAGCGTGACGCGCTTATCGCATGAAACGTTGCCACGTGCATTAGCATATTTAACTTTAATGCTAGCAGCAGCAACAACAATAACAACAACAACAAGATAAGCTACATAACCTACAACAGCTACATGCTTGTTTATCTTGGCCGACTCAGCTCAACGCATTTGCTGCTATTGCCACGACGTCAGCGCCAGCGTCAGCGTCTGTTCCTGAGTCTTCCATCGTCGTCATCGTCTCTTATAATGCGCAATAAGCTTTGAAATGTCAGTATAAAAAGTCTTATATCAATCTTGCTACAAGTTTATGTCCTTTTTTTCGCTATGCTTGGTGTCCTTTCTGTACACAGCTTTTTTACTATTCTTTCTTTTTTTTTGCCTTCTTGCTTCGTCAGTGCAAACTTTTAATGCGCTGCCCAAGCGTTTGCCTCTACCTGGGATGCCTTTAGTTTTCCATGAATAAATTGCGTTGAATTTATGAGCAAAGTTTTCATCAAGCTAAGCTCAGCCGCTATGCGAGTGACGAGTGTAGATGGACTTGCCTCCAACTTTTGACAAACTTGCCAACACAATACAAAAACCAAAAGAAAAAAGAAAATAAAAAAAAATAAAAAATAACTAGAATAAGAAAAGGCAAAAAAGTTGAAGTTTGTTAAATTCAACTCGATTCAGCAAAGCACACAATGGTCAACAATGTGCAAACAAAGCGTAAAAAAAGCTAAAAACAGCGGCGCACATTGTAGGATAGGACACATAAAAGCGGGCATTCGTGCAGTTAGCAAATACAGCAGCAAGAAAATAATTATCCACACATAATCCTTGCGCTCATCGAGTTTAACGAGTTGCTGTTGTTGCTGTTGTTGTTATGTTAACGTGCACTCACGGCCTGCTAATGACAACAGGCAAGCCAAGGCCGAATTACACGAACTTTCGCCGAGTAGGCAGAAATAATAATTATTATATGCAAATACCCGTGCCTGTCCATGTGCAATATGCGTATGTATGTGTTTGTACACATATAGACAGCAGAGGATAGATAAGGTAGGTAAGTCAGTCTGCCTGAGAGGCAGATACTCTGTGGGTCGCGTTTTGGTTTGTGCAACTGTCATGCGGATTTTTCACTTTGCTCATTTCATTTGCGCACTTGAAACTTTTCAATTTGCAGCCCATCAGTGGCCCACTATGCTGGCCTCGCCGCCTTGCCAACTCGCTTGCACTTGCATGCGTCCGCTGCATCGGTCCTCTCTTTCCCTCTCGCAATGGCGTACACAGCATGCGGCATAGCTGCAGGATTTAATTTTATTGTGGCATAACCTGCTGACATTAAGCTTTGACGCTTTTGCTCTTTCTCTTCTTGTTGCTGCTGTCGTTGCGGTTGTTGTTGTTGTTGTTGTTGCCACTGCTGCTCGTGATGATGATGATGACGCTGGCAGCTGTTGCTCATGTTAAAGTTGCTGCTGTTATTGTTGCTTTTGTTGTTGTTGATGCCGTTGTTTGCGCGGCTGCAGTAAAAGTTATTTTATTGCGTCCTTATCATTAATTTTATGTGGCAACTCCCAGACATTAGCGGTAATTGGCAACACGACTGCATGCAACAGCAGCAACGCACACCCAACAACAGCAAGAAGAAGAAAACGAAGGCGACAACGAGGAAGCCATGTTAAGAAGCAGCAGTTCAGCAGCAGCGAGCGCAGCATTTACTGCAAAGTCAATTTGTCACTTAGCAAAGTTTTGTGCATTGCCGACGCATAATTTGGAAAACATTTAGTCAGCGTTTGCTGTCCGCTGCAGGATTAATGAAATTGAACTAACAATTTGTCCTTTCGCTCTAGCAACGTGCGGTTGCCCACTTAGCGACTGTTCCTGTTCCGTGGCTCGGTCGGCTTCCCGTCTGATTGAGAAATACTCACAATGCACTAACAGAAGCCAGAGCAGAATTCCTTAAAAGCAACACAGGCAATTGATTAATTATGTTCAATAACTCTTTGGGGTTGAGTTCATACTCACTAATGCTAGCTCAGAAGAAGTAAATTTAAATGAAATTGCATAATTTAAGTCATAACAGAGATGACTCTCTAAAAGCGATCTAACGGTAGCCCGCACTGCGTCGTCATATGATTTTGCTGCCATTTGCGATGCAGAGAATATGGAACGAAAAGCGAACAATTTTCAGCAGCGTATTATGGATGACAAAATATATGAAATTATGGAGCAACAGTAATCTTTACAAAGATGAATAAGCCAATCAATGAAAAATATGTTGAATGTCTTAGGGTTGTAAAAAGTATTCAAAATCAAGGCATACATGCACTCCATGCCACTAAAATAGAAAGCAAAAACAAAAAAAAAAAAAAAAAAAAACCAAACAATATCAAAGAAGACAAAAAGAAGAAGAAACAGATTTTAAGACTAATTTATAGCCATGTCTGTTTAAATAAATCGTATGCATGCATTCAAGTTGCCACAAGCTAAAATCAACATGCGTTGCATTTGCATAAAAGATTTTTATGCTTCCTCGTTTCTTAGCAAAGACCGAAAAACGACGAACGAATACTCCGAAGCAAACAGTTGCCACTGAGTGTTGTCACAGTTGACTTGGGCAAAGCCGAGTCAAGTTGGGGTTGTGCTGGATTGGGTTGGGCTGAGTTGAGTTCCCGTGCAGCTGAGTTACATTGTCGCTGCTGCCCCGAGTCATACTCAGCAGCAACAGTAGCAGCTAAGATGAGTTAAGAATTGCGTAAATGTATTTAAATAACATTTAAGATTTGAATTCTCAACTTGACTACGCGGCTAGGCAGGTAGGCAGGTAGGTAGGCAGGCAGTTAGGCAGTTAGGTGGGCTGCGGCTTAGACTTTGACTTTTAGGCCAATAGCAACGGCAACAACAACGAACTGTTGTGTTCGCTAAGCATTATTAATACGCTTGTTACCTATACCAGTGCTAGTGATTTTATTTTTATTTTTATCATCATTGCTATATGAGTTTCTGCTGTTGCTGTCTTGCTTGGCATTATTGATATTGTTTCATATACGGTTTATCACGCTGGCTGCGTGTTGCCAAGCGTGTAAGGATTAAGATTTACGCCGTCGCCTCAGCCGCCATGCATTGCCGTCAGCAGCTGTGACACATGGCGTTTCATTTCCGCTTGCCGCACTTGACGCACGCAGAACGACAAAATGCCAAAACGACTGATTGCCACGCCCACGCAGTTGTCTGAGTGTGTATGTGCGTTAGCTGCTACTGGTGTGTGTATGTGTATGTGTGTGTGTGCGGTTGTTTGCGTTATGGTCGCGTAAGTGTAAATGTGTGCCAACGTTTGCATGGCAGCACAAGCAGCCGAAACAACAAAGCATGACGGCATGCGGTGCGTATGCGTAATATTTCAGAATTTGCGTGCGCATTTTCACTATTCTCATGTACAGGATACTCGCACACTCGCTGCTGCTTCCGATGCCGCTCCTGCTGCTGCTACTGCTCTTATTCTTCTTCGCATTGCTCGTGTTGCTGTTGCTCCTTTGCTTCTTCTATTTTCTTCTACTACATTTCACGCTCATTGTTGCCGTTGCTGCTGCTGCGCTGGCTGTGACTGTGGCTGTCGCTGCTGCTGCTCCTGCGGTCTACCATTATCTGTCTGGGAAGCCATTAATTTTTCAAGATTGATCCGGTATGCAAATTACTTACACACTCTGTGCATACACACGTTGCCACCGCCACCGTCACCGCCAGCAACTTCGCCGCCGTCATTGCCACGACCACACTGGCACCCATAAGTCCACTGTTGCTGTTGTTGTTGCCATTGTTGAGTTGTTGTTGCTGTTGCTGTTGGTATTGTGTTGTGTTTCTGTTTCTGTTCCGCCTGGGAATTTCAGCTAAATTTTCGCTGAAGGCATTCTCTGCGCATTTAATTGTATGGGGGTTTCGCTGCCATGCCAGCGCACATTCTCATTCACGTACTCACACACATATACATGGGCATACACTTACTCACATAGAACTGTGTGTGTTTATTCTCAGTGTGTCTGTCTGTCTAGCTTATCGCTTGCACATGTTTGCTTGCTTGTCGTCATCATCAGCGTCGTCGTCGTTGCTGTGGCTGTTGCTATTACTCTGCCTGCTGCTGCTGTTGCTGCTGCTAATTTATATAAAAAATGTTATGAGTTTTTCCGCACTCCTGGCATGTCGCCGGCGCACAGTGTATGACTTTGTGTGTGTGTTCATTTTAGATAATTTGCGTATTCCTTTATAAATTATACTGAAATGTGCAAAAATATTAATTTAGATTTAAATTTAAAGTTGCTTTTATGCGTTTCGGAATTGTTTAATTACGCATGGAAAATGCAAATTTAAATTTAACAGCACCAGGGGCCGCAATCATTTTTACACACAAAGGCAAAGCCAGCTGGTGCTTTCATTTTATTTTGTAGTTTATTTAGCCCATTCTTTTTTCGTTTATTTTCGTTCTTCCTTTTTTTGCGATGCAGGGGTGGCTTTTAATAGCATTAAATAGCATAATTTTTGCTTGAAATCACAGCAGCTAACAAGTAGACTACACCGACTTTGCGCAATTGCTCAGATTGGACTAGTTACGAAATGTTGTTGCAGAACCATATATAGTTGAATGAATGTAAGATTGCTTGTTTCTTCATGAACGGAATGTTTTTACGCTTTGCTACACTTAAACTTTTATTTAGTTTATTTTTTATTTATTATTTTTTTTAGCTCAAGCAATTGACATACAACATAGTCATTTTCGAAAGCTAAGGTAATGAATTCAAATAAGAAGACCAAATACATAACTCGTTACATGAAGTTTGATTTTTTATATATTCTGAGTTCCAAGGAAAATTCAAAATATATAAAAAAAAAACAAGAATTTAAGAAAAAATAAACAAAACTGCTGACTTATTCTCCCATAAGCTCTTAAGTGCTTCAAAACAAGTTTTGTCAGCAAAAATTTCACAGCCTATTAAGTCGACACACCGTCGTCTCTACAAAGACTTCGCAGAGCTATCAAATTTGCGCTATTAACCTCTCAAGACGCATTATCGCTGACTTTAAGCAAACCGAATTGAAAGTTAAATATCAATAAAGTTTATTACAGCACTCAAAAGTTTATGTCATCGCCGCTGTCAGGCGAAATGACTCAATGAATTAATTAATAAATAAAAACACCGTCAGCACAAAGCATACAACGCAAAGCAATTGCAAACCACCTGCTGCTGTTGCTTTTACTTCCACTGTTTTTAAGTATCCTTTTTGTCGGGTACATAAAAAAATTTAAATTCATTTTGTATATGTCAACGAAATTTTTTAATAAGTCAAAAACAAGTAAACGCTCATAAAAAAATGTTTCCAAAATTTATAACACGAAAAAAGTTTAAATATAAAAAATTATGCCACACGCAATTAAAAGCCGATTATTTAAAGCTCTACATGCGCTGCTAATTGCCGTTGAAGATAAAATATGCAAGCGCAAAAAAGTATACTATGCATTTTTAGCAAACGCCAAGCGCAGCTTAACGCGTGCTTACCTGCTATGCATGAATGGCTTTAAACAAATGAAAAAATTATTTAAATAAATTGTGTAAGTTTAAGCTTTTACTTATGTGTATTTTATTTATTCTTTTGGGATACTTTTTTTTCAATACATAAGCTACATGAATTTGCTTATCATTGTCAATTTTTTTATGGTGGCACGTGTAACACTCAAGCCGCTGATATACTTCAGCATAACCATGAGCAGGCATATGTGCGGTTACACAATTCCATTAATTAAACTGCCATAAATGCAAAAACTTCTTATCGTTTGCGTTGAAAGCTGAAAAAAAAGCAAGGCAGACAAAATCATTTCACTGACATGCTGATGTCATGCCTTGCTTGCTTACATAAAGTAAACGTGCGGCATGTGAGCGGTGTGGAGATTCTCCTTCATTAAGCATATGTGACGCATGATTGATTTTGCTAAACACGTTCGTGAAGTGTAAGAGTAGTAAGAGACACTAATGCAGAAATCATGCACACAATACACTTGACTACCTTTTTGTCAAAGAAACTTCTGCCGACATAATTTCTTGTCCAAGGCACACTTGGAAAATGTCTGACAGCATTGACTAACAGCATTGAGAAATAAATACACTGAATAAAAAGCACAACAAGTGTATACATATGTATATAAAAAATTTTATATATGTATTGCTTTTTTTAAATTTTATGAAAATTATTCCAAATAAAACCAATTTCCATGCTGGCAACATTTGCGCATATTTTTCATTTCCTCTTTATACTTTGCATGCATAAAACATGCTACTATTAAAAATATTTTAAAATTCATTAAACTAAAAAATAAAACTAAAATATGACAAAAAAAAAATCATCAGTAAAACAGTTATTCAAGAGTTTAATCAGCCAGCGAGTTCTTTTTTTTAATTATGCGCATAAGTATGAATATTCCATTTTGCCATTATAGTTGCTGGCCAATGTTACATCAACGCACATTCGCGCATAATTGCGAAAAACGGGTAGGCGTGGCCGCCATGCCATTATTAATTTATGCCACATGCGTGTTGCCACGCCATTGAAACAATGCAAATGTGTATATGCCAAACAGCTTCATTAATCGCGCTTCTGAGGGCGATATTAGCATGGAAGAGCAATTAAATTTATAAATAATTTTTAAACGTTCACGCACTTATTTTCCTTGGGGCATTTTGCGTTACACTGGTAATTGTCCGTGCATATTTAGTCGACGTAATTTTTTTTTACAGTTGAGGAAGTATTCAAATAAATCAAATTTTTCTTTTTACTGGCTGCAATGAAATTTATATGCGCTACGCAATTAAGCAAAACGTAGCTTTATATACACATAAATTGTTGATACTGTAAGGTTCTGATATTTGATAACACGTTTATTTATAAATGTAACAGCAGCAGGCTCATATTAAACTAAACTTAATGGACTTATAATGATGACATTATTGTTTAATTCAATTTTTATTCGAAAAGGAAATGAAGGTAAATGAAAATTGCAGATTTTACTTTTTATTATACTTATATATATATATATATATTTTATTATACTTTTTATTAAGTTTTTCTCTTAGTGTGTTTATGCTATAATTTCTCAAAACGAGTATCAATGTTTATTAATGTTACCTAATGTAAAATTGCAAGATTTATAAATCACCTAGCTGAACTGCACATTTCAAGTTTGATAAATATTTTTACGATTGGTTTCAAAACATTATTAAATTGTGATCTTGTGCTCAACTCTTTATTTTAGAAATTTCAAAATTTCGAATTCAGTTAATTTTTTGTTTCTTTTTATTTAAAGTGGAGTCAGAAATGCTACAGTCGCACACCTGGCACTCTTAACTAAGGTTGCATTAACAATAGAAGCGAGAGACATTACTCCATTCAAATGCATGCCTAATCATCGCCTTTTTCAGCGCTACGCAACAGCGCTCCAATGTCAATAAGCGCCTTGCAAACTCGTAAATTACGACAAAGTGTATGTGGCTGCGTAATCCGATTATAATTAATTTGACACTGAACAGCCAAGTGAGCAAAGGCACATGCAGGCAACAGCAACCGGAACCAGAAGTCTGCTTAAAAGCACACGAAGCAAGTGACAAGCTGAAGTTGCGGTGCTTTGCTCGCATTAAAAGTACACAAACATACTCGCACACATGGCAGCCATGAGTGTGTTCCAGCAAAGTTTATATGCCTTGGCGTGTTATGTGAAGCGTATATAAATCGCCAATTAAAAAATTAACGGCTGAACCCCAACCTACAAAACAAAAATGAAAAATACAAAAAAAAAAAGCAAAAAAAAAAAAACAAATAAAACAAAAAATATAAAATAAAAACAACGAAAACAGCCCCAATGTTGTTTTCTGTTAAAATTATTTGTTTATTCTGTACTTTTTTTATATTTGTAATTTATGCACACACACACACAAACTCCCACACCAATGTGTAGGCATGAAAACCAATTAAGAACAGTTGCTATTGTTGTTGTTGTTTTTTTTTTTTTTTTCATAGCTTTTGTTTTGTTTTTCACATGTAAAGTTCATTTCATTTTGTTTGGCATTTAACGTGCTCGGCAGCCATTTACTGCAAGCCGCTCGCTTCAAGTCAATTCTTATACAATTTTCTGATTTTTCACACGCCACAGACACACACTCCGCACACATACAGTCACACACACCCTTAGCATGTATAGATCAACGCAATTTTACGCTCGAGTTGTGCGCATTTAGTTGAACTATGTGTAGTCCAATTTCTACACTGCATGCGCCTGCCTGCGTCCTGTGTCCTGCGTCCTTTTTATGTTGTCTTTTTTGTTTTGGTTTTTTTTTTGTTTTTGTTTAGACTGAAACCTAGGCCGGGGCTTAAAAATAACACAAAAACAAAAAAAGCAACACAACGAATCGCATTTCTCACTTGTGCCGCTGCTGCTCTGATTTATGCATAGGTCGAGCCGCGAAGCGAAGTCATCCGTCGTATCCCTTGATAATGCGATAGGAACTGCTTCATTTCAGCGTTGGATTTCGCTTGTTTTTGCATTTGATTTTTGTTGGATTTTGTTGGGTTTTTGGTATTGCTGTTGTTGTTGCTCCTTAGTAAGCTTTGTTGCGTCTGTCACTGTACCTGGCTAGCGGGGTGTGGGCGGGTATGAGTATCTGTATGCCTCCCTAGTTAATTCGATTGCTATCGCCATGTTATGCACAATCTTTGCCTTTGTTTTGCCTCCTGTTTTCCGTTGTGTGTGTAACATGGCACGCGGTTTTTCTTTTCAGATGTGTGTTTTGTGTGAGTGTGTGTGTGTCAGCAAGTTTGCTTATATGTTTGCTGTTTGTGTTTTTGTCAGTTGATAAGCACTCAAATGATTGCGTGTGTGTGCTCTGAAGTGGTTCCACATCGCGTTGCCGTGCCTTGCCTTGCCTTGTCTCGCGTCACGTTGTGTTGCCCTGTGCTGCGTTGCTCTGCGTACCGTTGCATGTATTTGTTTTAAGTAAACAGTACCTAAATCATTTTGATTTTGAACTCAACGTTAAGTAACGCATTTAATGTGAAATTTTCAGATTTAAAACGATTATTTATGGTTCTCTTTTGTTATGGCGGTGTTTTCAACTTTAAAACGCAATAAAGCAATCGTAACACACAAAAGGAATTCAAACGGTTCCTTACTATACGTGTTTTGCTTGTACCGTTCCTCCTATACCACTTAAGGCCGTTAGAGAAGGAGTTGTCTGCGGCAGAAAGCCATTCAAAATGAATAGATGAATTTTTACCCTAAACTAGCTGATACCTTTAATTGAAGAGAATATCTCTCCACGTATAATTCAAAAGAATTTATATTTGGCTATGCAAAGAAGGCACTTTCTGCTTTAAGTCGGCTACAAACGAATATTTTCTGGTTTACTAAGAAGCAAAGATTTTTTAAGCTTTGCAAAATACTTTTGCTGACAAACCCATCAACAGTAAGAAAATTGTAATTTTTTAAAAATCCATTGATTAATAAAATTGAGTATGTTAAACACACTGACTCACGGACTCATTAATGTTTTAAAGTATAAAAATAAAAATCAAAGTAAAACACTTCCATCCTTCACTTAAACTGCTTAGACTCTTAAAAGTATTTGCTTATTGAAAAATACCCTTCCTTTTCTAGCAGTCGATTTAAATAGCCAGCAGACAAACAAGTTAAGCGTTGACGCCAAAAATCAATTTTCGGATTATATGTCCTCAAGCTACAAAAACGAATTCCAAAAACTAAATCTCATCATAAAAAGAATTTATTTCCGCTAGTAAGATTTCAATGCCGGCCTGGCTATTAATTTAAATAATGCTGCAAACTGAGAGTCAAAACTTACGCAGATGATCGAAGCGATATTCGTTTAAGTGTACGATATAAAAGTCAAGAAAGAAAAGGGACGGGCACACACACATGGGCACACACATGCGGAACTATTGCGTGTGTGCTGACAAGTATGTGCAAAATAAAAACTGAAGGCGTACGCAGTCGAATAATGATTTTATACAGAGCGCTGAGCTTCAGGTCGGGTGGCGAGGCAAGATGGGACGACAGCATGAAACTATTGTAAAACATTGACAATTTCCGTCACATCGAGGGTGAAAATGGCAAATCAATAAAAACAAATTGAACTCGAATTCAATAAAAACACAAACAGGCAAGCAGCGCCAGCTTAGACTCTGATGCTGCTGACATAAACAACAAGAGGAAACACCAACAACAATACGAACAACAACCACAACAACAATGAAAACAACAACAACGGCAATGAGCTCGAACTAAACGAAACTTTAAAAATGCTTTTAAAAAAACGAAATGCGAGTTACAAGGAACACACACACACACACACCGACTTGGTCCGTCAGGGAAGCTGTAACGCCTGCAGCGAGACTCTGCGAGTCTGTGTGAGACTTTGTGAGACTGTGCGAGACTGTGTAAGCTGCAAGCGTCGGGTGGGGGTATGGGATGAGTGCGGCCAATATGTTTCACACCCAGGATAAGATTAAAGCAATTGAGGTTGAAGCGGAGCACATTGATTTGACTACAATAAAGTTCGGGCAGCTAATAAAAGCCAGAATCAATGTACATAAGCCACTGCAATAAAACTTGGTGGAAAATGTTGCTGATGTTGTTGTTGTGCAAGTGTTGTGCCAAAACATGTGATGTGTAGCGTCTCCTTGGGGTGCACAGCACATGTCTGTCTGTGAGTGGGTTCTGCACACACCCTACACATAAGGTTAACAAAATGTTGCCATGTTAAGTTGCTGCTGCCTGTCTGCATTTGTGCGTATCTATTTGTTGATTGCTTAGGTGGCTACAATTGGCTTTGCGGTAAACATGTGAAAGCTACATAAAAACAACAAAGAAAAAAAAATAAAATAAAATTAACAAAAAATACCAACACATGTTCTAACACAAAATCTTTTGCTTAGCGGAAATTACGCAAAAAGGTCACGTTGAGCGCAGCAACTCTCCAAAAGGCACTTTGAAGCAGAGAAAAAATCTGCGGAGTGTGTTGCTGGACGCAGGACGCTGGATGCTTTCAGGCACATAAAACGCACCACATCAATAAAGCAAAATTTTAATATAAATAACTAAAGTTTAATTTCGTTTGTTTCATATCAGTTTTATGCAGATTTTTTGTGGTTTTGACCCATTTGGTTTTTGCTTTCGATTTGTTTTGTTTCACATTTCCTTGCTTCGGTTTATTTCGGTTCGGTTGATTTCAGTTCAGTTCAATTCGGTTCGGTTCGGTTAGGTTGGGATTGAATTGGATTGGTTGCGTTTTTGCTCAAGTGTGAACATGTTTACAAAATGTTTTAATGGCTTTTCTGTATTTTGTGGCCAGACTACATTTATGACTTCAATTTATTGGAAATATTTTTGCTTATTCTTGCGTTTTGCTTCTTCTCCGTGTAAGCTTTTTGTACACATAATCAAATCATGTCATGTGGTAACCATTTTGGTTTCTTTGTTTTTATTTTGTTTCTTTTTGTTTTCCTTTTTGTGTTCTCTTGAAATATGAGTCAAATTGAATTTGACCAGCTTAAGCAAAAATAGCACATTTTAAAGCCTTAAAATAAATAAAATATTTCTTCAAAAAAAGCCAAGAACATTATATACATATAAGTTCATTTTTAAAATGTTTATGTCCGATTTCAATTACAAAAATTTTAAACCTTTTATAATTAACTTATGCATTTATACTTATAATATCATAATAGATTTACCAATTTAACACTACTGCAAACCCAGCAGCAAATACACGAAATCGTATGATTAAATAAATTTCAGTTACTAAGTGGGTTTGCTTTCAGTTAATTTTCAAGCTGAATATTTAGCAATATTTTAAGTAAACGCATAAAATCTGCCTCATCCGTATGATAGCAAATGTTCACTAAGCTACACAGTATTTTCAAGTTTAGCCAAAACTATATCACTTCATTAAATTTGACATTGCATGCGCTATATGCAAGTAAATTTAGATAACATCAAGCATAATCCTCACTTAACTTTCAGCGCGCTGTGCAAATATTTGGTTATCTCGCAAACTATCGTCAAATATTTAGTAAACCCATCGGCAGCTGGATATAAATTTGATTAATATGTGGCTTAACAGCACACCGCCACCGAAGTGCAGTGCAAAGTACGCAAGGTAACTCGAAGCAAGATAAATGCAAATATACGAGCTATATAGACATACTCGCGTGTGGAGACTGGCCGACAGATGTGCGCAAGTAGAGACAAACGCTAATATACAGCAGCGCGGCGCACAATGCATGCGAACATGAGCATACTGAAATTGAAGCATCAATGCACAGCAGTAACCATAACAGCAGCAGTAACGGTAGCAGCATCAGCCACAGCAGCAGCTGAATGAGTCGCGCCCAAAAGTATGCAATATGCGTTGGTGCATGACTTTGGCAACACTCTGTCAGAATTTATGCGCGATAGACGCGCTCGCGCGCATGCTATGAGCATTAACGTCAAACACGTGCTTTGCCGCCTAATTCAGAGTACAAACTCACCCAACACACCCACCAAGCCAATGCACGTTGTCGACAGACTGCCTGCCTGCCCGCCTGTCTGCCTGACTGCTTGCTTGCTGGCTGTTCTGCCTTTCTGGCATGTCGACGACACTTGCACAATGTGTCAAATGTCGTATATGTGTCGCTAATAAATTCACTGATACTCGTGATGCGTAAGCATAATAAAAACGCGGCCCCATGACTATAGACGCGCCAGTACGTGGCAACGTCGCCAGAGCCAAGCCCAGCGCCAGCGCCAGTACCAGAGCCATGCTATGCCAAAGCCAAAGTAAGCAACCAATGAAAAATATAAACTTACTTTAGCACCCTGTAGGCAGGCAGCAAGCGGGAAGAAGTCTGTGCCAGACGAGTGCGCGGGGTAGGCATGGGAAGCAATGCCTGGGTTAGGGGCAACTTATTGTAAAACATGTTATGTGTAACCATTGAAGCGTCTGCCGTACACCACTTTGCCCCAGCCAAGCCAAACCGACTACGGCTACGGCTCCGTTGTTGCCTAAATTACCAACGTATTCAACTTCAATTCCGCTCAGTTTGCGCTGATGAAACTCATTCGGGACCAATGTCATTGAGTTTGTCTGTTTAGCTGCCATACAGCATGTTCTACTCCTGTATTGTGAAATGTGAAGAATGTGAGTGTGTGTATGTGTGAGTGTGAGTGTATCGCGAGTATATCGTTTTGGTATTTGTGTCAAAAGTAACATGACTCACATAATGCACTGACGCGTTCCCATGACGCGCGCGAGCCCAGCAGCGACGCCAGCGCACTTCTCATAAAAGCAAAGTTTCTCTTTTTTTTCTTCCACCCTCCCATTCCGACCCTTCCATCCCCCTGCATCGGCCATCGTCGTTCTGATCGTTGTCATTTTTTTATTTATTTTACTGTGTACTACTTGCCTCGACTGCTGTGCCGTCGCCGCGCTGCGGCTTTGTTTGCCACTCAGGCGCACTTTGTTATCATTACTTGTTTAGTTTGGTAGATTTATTTTATTGACTGTTTGGGCGCCGGGGCTAAGCAGTTTCTCCTCCTCCCACCCACTCCCTGGCATTCGTTTGCTTATGCTCCAACGTTATCCGCTGTACATGGCGAGTTGTGCGTTGTGCCATTGATCACTCGACAGATTGAAAGTCATCAATGTCTGATTTTGATTGAATTTATTTGAGATAACACGTTGCCAAGCGATAGTCAGGGGCACTTAATTTTATGTTGCAATGTATGCTGCGTGGGTGCTTTCAGTTGTTTAGCAACTTTCTGACTGATGGCGGTTGTCAATTGGGGCACAGCACTATGCCTGCATATGCCGCAACTTTACTGACTTAGGCACAACTATCGTAAATACGTTTCAGTTCATTTTTTTTTTTTGTTTTTTTGTTTAGTTTGTTCATTTGTTGTTGTCGCTGTTGTTGTTTTTTTTGCTTTGTTCGTTACGTTATTGGCCTTTCGTTAGTGGATTCGTTGCCATTCCGTGAAAAACATAAAGCGCACGGGATTATTCTTTTGGTTTATGGTTACACAATTTCGCAAGAATAAAAACTTGAGAGCACTTTATTTGTTGACGAAGTACTTAGGTGCTTCTCTCGAAGTGTGATTGAAATTGTTTCCAAGTTATTTTGGGCTTAGCGTATGCGGCATAGCTCTAGAAAATTACAATATATCGCAAAGTAGATCAAGGAAATGAAAGCTATAATAAGGTTTAAGCATTATCACAGTGTGAATGGTAACAATATATGTAATCGTTAAATCTTAAATTAAAGGCCTAAAAACTTCGTAGCCACCAGCATCTAACTCTCATTTTAGAAGTCTGATTATATGCAGCGTGCCCTGAGAACACTTTGTGATAGTCTAGAAGTAGGGAGCCCATTAATATTTTTTCCCAAGCCAGATACACTTGGCACACTGACTTCAATTAATACGCTTACGCATGAAAAATTATATGGGCTGCATATTAAAAATAAGCAAACAAATATGTCAGCTTCATAGAAGACACATATTTTTTGAAAATTACTTTTTGCGACGCCCTTAAATTCATATTTGCTTAAAGGTCACGCACAAACCAACATGGCGCCCAAAAGTAGGCAACAAATTTATGAGATACTTCGTTTTTTGGTTTGAATTATGTGACACGCATTTACCGCACAATGCTTTTATAATCATAGCAACAAATCATATAAAAAAATAAACAAAAAGAAAAAAAACGAATATAGGCAGATAAAAAACAGAATGGAGGACGCAACACAACGCATCGGATCGAGATTCACACAGTCAAAGTCGCACATTTTATGATGATTATTAAATTTTTAAATTAAATTCAAAAATTATGCGCGCAACAGCAGCCTAAGCAAAGCAAGGCAAACCAAGGCAGTAAGGCAGCACATTCCGGATACATATTTACCTAAATAAAAAACATTTTGAACATTTATGCTGTGAAATTTCATGCATGTGAGCGCTGGTACATAAACGAGGCCCTTGACCAAGTAACCATAAATGAAAACGAAAAAACAGCGGTAAAGAGAGCAATAGAGAGAAAGAGAAAGAAAGAAAAATAAAACGAAATGGGCAAAATATACAAATGAATCAAACAGCCTGGTAAAAATACATAAAGTCCGACTGTGTGTGTGTGTGTGCAAGCATAAATCGTTAGCGCTTTGAAGCATGCCAGTGTAGTGTAGTTGTTTTTCGGCTCATGCTCATGCTCTACTGCTTGCCTCCGGCAGACTATGAGAACATGAAATTTTAATAATGTTTATAATACCAAAGGATTTCACTGGGCATGTCCTGCTGTCTCGTTGACTCACTGTCTCGCTGTCTAAGCGCATGTCTCTCTATCTGTCGGACCACTTGTGTGTCTGTCTGTTAGGTCGCCAGTTTAAGCTTAGAAACTCCAGCGTACATTGCCCATTAAATGCTGCTATTGAATTATGCACACAGTGCAGCCCAGCGACAGCACAGCAGCAGCCAGGGCAAGCGACGGCCATACTTGTGGTCATGATTGCAGAAAAAAGAAAGCAGCCGCATAGCAGCCGTAATGACATACTGCACAAATCCGCAAACAACTCATACGAAACGAAAGAATATGGCACAGCTGAAAAGGCAAATAGGCTGTGGCAAGCTTTAATGAGCGCATACGCTATGCAGTCAAGAGTTATGTGCAATGGCAGCCATGAGGACGTCGAAGAAAGAAATCATTGACATACATTTATTTAACTTCTCAGCGCTGCTTTGTCCCTCATCTTTTTGATAGTGTCCGTTATTTGTTTGCGCAGCGACTGACTGACCTAACGAATGCTGCAACATACCTGCCAAGTTGTCTGCATACATGCGAGAGCAAGTGCAACTGTGTGCAAGAATCAACAAGAAATTGTAGCGAAAGCCACAGCAATCAACATGTGCAGCCATATACTGTAGACACACATTCGTGCGTATCTTATATACACATATAAGTGCAGTGAGCAGATACTAAAACGTATGCAATGTAGCTGCAAGTGCAAGTTCCACACACACACACACACACACACACATACACATAGCCTGCTAACATAACAAAAAGACAAGGCAATGCGCTCACACGCTGCTATTCCTTTGATTGTTGCTTTCCTGTAGCTGCTGTTGATGTTGCTGCTCCTGCCACTTTCAATGCTGCCAGAAGCTGCAATCACACACACTGACGCTTATCAATGTGGGCTTATATTGGCGTATCTTGTTAGATTGCTGCCGTTGGCTAGCGTTCATTCAACCGCATGATCTGAATGCTGCTGCCAACGTCAACATCAACATCATCGTCAGTATCAGCATCGTCGTCTTGCACAAAAGCAAATACCAACGGCAACAACAAAAAGCATAGCATAGCTCACATGCTGTCCAATGTCTATCAGCCACTCATCATTATTAGCAACTGAACAAGACCGACACTGGACCGGACTGTGCGTGTGTGGGTGAGTGTATGAACGCTTGTTGACATCTTCCGCATATGAGAGCCAAAGCAAAACAAAAAGGGAATATTTGTGCACTTGTTTCGCCATTCTGCAGCATAAATTACAACAGTCCACGTTCAGCAGCCATTGTCAGTCGTTTATCTGCAATGGTCATCAATGCCGTAGTTGCTTTGCGCTTACAAAGAAAAATAGAAAACAATGGAAAATAATAAAAAAAAAAAAAAAATAACAAAAACCCAAACAATGCAGAGCATTCAAAAAGAAAAGGATAAACCAAAACTAGAAAAGAATGCACAAGTATTGTGCAAATATGAAACTTTATATACATCTGCGTCGATACGCTGTGCTGTGCTGCGCTGTTCTGGCGAATCCATTCATACATATAAGTTGGGCCATATACATGCATACGTATCTAGATATTCGTATATGTGTATGTTCTGTATGTCGTGCGCATGAACGAATGATGCGGAAAATATGTGGCACTCAGGTAATCTGAACTCATTTTTGACCTTTTTTATGGCATCATCCAGCGTTGACTGTGCACTGAATTTTATTTTTATTTGCATACACTCAGGCGCTCCACTCTTCCCATACTCATATATTCGCACACTTGCACGCATAAGTTGCCTATTCAGTTTTGCAACTCTTTGGGTTTTGGGCTTTTGAGTTTTTCATGTGTTTCGTATAAAATTTAATTAGGCAATTGTCTGGAAAATGTAACATAAAGGAGTATTAATATTGCATTCATTTGGGTTATCTTCGCATGATTTCGAGTACAGTTGAGTGCAGGGTCAGAAGTATTTGTGCTGCTCTGACTTTGCTTACTTTGTTAAACTTTCTTTTGCCAACATTGATGAATAAAAGCCAATTTTTGCTTTATTCTTCTCATATTCAAATAAGAGTACTTCATGTTTTATTGGGTCGTTAAGGAGATAACCTTCAGCACCACCAATTCGTGTACATAAAATATAACATTTGAAGTTGTTCTATTGTTTAGAAAAGAATTCAAATTCAAAAGTTTCTTTTAGAGTATTCTATAGAATACTTCATGCTACGAAAAAATGGCATCATCCAGGTGAAATGGACCTTTGTGTCTATAGTGCATCTGCGATCAATGCAAACCACATCAAGTCAAGTACTGCCATGGCTCCTATGGCTTCTGCAGCGTTTTTCAATAACACTTGATTATGACTTTCATAACTTAAAGTTCCAATGCATATATGGTTTTGGAATTATGCTACAAACTCTTTTTATTATCTGCTTTTCCATTTTATTTTCTCTTTTCCCCATTTTTTAAGAAATTATTATATCGTATTTCTCTTTGGAACTGGTCTCTGCAACTCTTAACCTAACTGCAGTTTTTTGTTTGCCCACACTTGCGTCACATTATTCTCTTCATTATCTTTTTAGCTTTCTTTTTTAGTTTGCCCCTAAAGTGATATATTAACTGTAGTTTCGCTTTAACTCCTGGAGCCAATTTCATTATACTGAAAATCCATTTGCACCTGCACGCAAGCGACTGAAACTATGAACTCATGCCCGGCACAACAGCAATTTGCACTTAATTGTAAAAACAAAATCAGAAAACCAAACTAAAAGAGGGATGCAGCTAAAAGTATTAAAATAAAATACTCCTTTCTAATAAAATGACATAACAATTACTTTGACAATGCGACATTGCTCATTAATGCGACTTAAGTACGCAAGACAGAGAGAACGTTAGAGCGAGAGAGAGCGACAAGTTGAGTAGCGGCAGCAGGAGCAGAATCAATGGAAGCAGTACTTGAGTGTGTGCCAAAGCCGAAGCTAGCAGCACTTTTGCTATTTTTCACCGTCAACTTGCAACTGTCGCGTATTTCACTGGCAAAGAAAATGTTACAAAATACAAAAAACAAACAAATGGAAAAAAAAATTAAAAGAAATAAAAGAAATGGAAAATAGCAAGTATAGCAGTTGAACAAATGGTGAAGGTACGCGTAGCCTTAGCAGCAGCAGCGACACAAGAAAAGTTTAAGCTGACACCTCAGCTGGCCCATGCCGCGTTTAGCCGCACACTGCCACGGCACTCTACTTACTTTAGTGTGTGCTGCGCACTTTTATCTATGCCAAGTGCTTTTCTATTCCATGCCATGCCATTCGCCATTCTTTAGCGATTTTCTACTCTACTTTTTTCTTACTTGTTTTGCCTTCTTTCTTTCTTTTAGTGAAAACTTCACCTGAGCCAGCTGCGTTTCTCTAGCAGGGATGTGAAAATCTACTTTAGTGCGTCACGTAGGCGTTTTCAAAGTTTTCATTTTTGCAAAATTTACGATTTAACGGCAAAGTAAAAAAAAAAAAAAAACAAAAAATTGACAAAAAAGACAGCAGCAAAACAACAAGAAGAATAAAACTAAGAAGATGCAAGTTTTAGTGTGAAAATCCCGCTAAGTAAGTGTACACGCTGGCACACGTAGTTTGGATTTAGCCAGGATATACCCAGCAGCGTGTACCTGGTGCCTTTATTGCACTTAAGATTTACTCGCACTCATCAGCAGATGAGCTGAGGCAGCGTGCACACATGCATAGATATGACACTGGCTGGGGCAGGTGTCGGGGACAGGCGTCGGGGACAGGCGTCGGGGGCAAAAGCGCTGACACAAAGTAAAAGAAAGAAAAATGCACGATTGAATTTTATAGTAAGATTCGAATGATGTTTTTCTCATCACTCGTTGGCGGCAAGGCGGCAGAACTAGTTTTTCCTTTTAGCTCGTTAAGCGCAAAAAACCTTTGCATCGCAAGGATCTTGTGTCGCCTGCAGCATGTCAAACTCGCATAGCAACGTGGCCTGTCATGATTTAGGGCGCGCAAATACAATTTAAATATTTTAACGTGGCCGACAACAGCGCAGACACTTGCCATGGTGGGTGGAATGCCATGTCAGTCGACGCGAACAGAGGCAAATGGTTTCATCGCAAAAAAAGAACTACTAAAAAGTGTAAAATAATATAAAACGAAGAACAAAAAAACAAATCTGTCGCCAATTTTAAATGTTGCAATTGGATACTTAACAACTACCCTCAACTCAACTCGACCCAACTCGACAACTCAACACGAACTGGCATGACTCGGAATAACCGTTGACATTTTTGCAAATTCAGCCAAATTCGTTGCCGCAAATTGATGACACCCGCAGCAGCCTCATCAGCCTCAGCAGCTGCTTCATTTCGTGTTGCTTTCGCACTTTTGCACTTTTACGTATTTGTTAAACATTTTACGCGACGGTCGGCGCATGCTGAAGAGCGGCAATTTTAGGCAATGATAGTAAATTCCGTTGCTTACACCGCATCTTCCCCCATTTTCCCCATTTCCCCCATTACTCCATGTGTTGTGTGCGGGTGCTCGTTTATTTCACTGCACGTTTGCGTATGTCATTTGATTTTCTCATTTAATGCTTGGCTGTAATTTTGAGGTCGACATGAGAACTATTTTCGCAGCTCCTGGTGTGGAATGGCATTACCTTGGCTACTTCTGCAGTGGCACTGCAATAATTGGAGTCAGTTGAGAACTGTGTTAGCTCAACTATCTGCAACATGACCGATCATTTGCTAGGCATAGTTACATCTGCTTTTAGATTGCTATGAACTCAACTACATATTTATAGAAATTCATGCGGGACAGTTCATTTCGGTAGCACAACAAGCAGCCAATGACAGAATGTTAGTAGCTAAGCGTTCTGTGAGAGGTCGCTCTGAGTTTTTATTTCATCATATTTACCATCGGAAAACGCGGTTTGTTAAAGTTATTAGTTGGAAAGCATATCAATGCAAATAAACCCAACTTGGTAGAGAATAAGTTGAATTATCATTTAATGTTTACGCAATAAATATTTTTAAGCATCACTTACACTTACCAAGTACACTCACCTTAAACTAAGCAGCCGAAGTAAGACCCAGTATTTCTGTCGGAAGCTTCGTTAAATACCTAACTGACACGTAGCAAGCAACTGCCTTGCTTGCTGTGCAAATAAGTCGCGCTGTTTTCCTAAGCAAAACCCGCAAACAGCGACGCGGTGTAACGCAACCCAGCTCAACACTCGGTTCGCCAGACTGAATGCTATTTAAATTAATACAAACTAGCTCTGAGCACATATTTGCACAAGTCTTTATACCCAATGCACACGCACACACACACTGTCTGCATGTGGAGATGTGTGTGTGGGTGTGGGCACAGGTGGAACGACACATGTCAGCCATGTTTACACAACCCACTTAACGAGACGCTGATGATGAATAACTATTAAAGAAATTACATGTGAGTTGATTTCAATGCGAAATGCAAAATTTTTGCTTATATTTGCCGAAAATTGCGCTTTGGGAAAATGTCACGCAGCGCGGCAAATGCGCACAGCAAATGTGTATGTGTATGTGTGTGGGAAACTTTGACTTTGAGTAAATAGTATAAATTACACACGGCATACGGGAGTGTGTACGTCGCGTAGTGTGCGAGTGTGTGTGCGCAAATGCGTCAGCTAAGAAATCGAGTCAATCAGCGGATCAACTCACACATGCAGCGACAGAAGCCAGCGAGTTTTGCCTACACGCACGTCGTCATGGCGTCATGCTTTAATCATGGCAAAAGGTAAATCAACGCAAGGATAAAGTTTCGCCTTTTCCTTACCACTTTTAATTTTCCAACAACTTTAGTTTACAAGTGTGTAGTGCGTTGCCAACCATTTCTAAGTGGTTGCCTTAAGCAGCAAATAAAAAACCAAAAACAACAACAGCCAAGTGATAGCTGACGGTAACTTAATGTAAGGATATGTTCAAGCAGCAGAGCAGCAACGCACTGTATGTATATGTAATGGCTAAAGCGACTTTGTCTGATTTCATAGGCAAACCGCGTAAATTACTTTTAGGCAAAAAGTACGAAATCGTGAACAAAAAAAAAAAAAAACAAAAAACTTAAAAGGGCAAAACCCAAAAAAAGAAAAGAAAATAAAAACAAAAGCAAAACAAAACCTAGCGGCAAATATTTTACAAAAATTAACTTTAAAGTTTTTCTTTTGCTTTTTGTTTTTTTTTTTCGTATGCGCTGATTCAGCTTAATGAATGTTTGCCTATCTGTACACAAAGCTGCTATTAATATACACACGACTGACTGACTGACTGGATGGCTGGCTGCCTGGCTGACTTCTGCCTAGATATTGGTGTTGGCGCCTTTGGCGTTCAACTTAAATTGGAACTGCTTCCGGCGGCTTTAAATACCGCCAGTCACGCACAAACTTTTACCTTGCATGCGCTGCTCGCGAAGTACGAGTGGCCAACTGAATGCAAGCCAAGCCAAGTCAAGGCAAACATTTCTAATAAGCTGCGGCTTAGACTTTTCTTTCTTCTTTCCAACGCAACGTGGCAAGTGGCAAGTGGCAAATGGCAAGATGTGGCTGTATGTGTGCGTGTGTGTGTGTGTATGTGTATGTGTGTGGTTTTGCTGATATGCCGGCTGCCAGCATGTACGCGTCAAAGTGTCTGTCTAGCTGACTCAGTCAGTTGATTGCAACGCGGAAGCAACAAAAACCAAACTCAGAAAGAGAATGAAACAAAAAGAAAACGGCAAACGCTAAAACTTTCTTCTGCAGATTTTCGTGCTTTCTTTCATTTGCTGTGCGAAATAGCAAATAAACCTACTTTACTTCACTTTAATTTGCCGAAGCTACGAGTCGCTGGTACATTGGCATTAGCAGTCAGTGTGCAAAACGTGCGATACGCCGTAGCACACGCCCTCATGACGCGCAGGTTAAATGCTTTTAGCACCCAAACCTCGGCCTCCGATTTTACTATCTGCGACTAAAGCCGACAGCCAGCGCCCGTGCCATCCTCATGTCCCATCCACTTGCTTCTTACCTAATCTGCCGCCAAGTGTTGAAATTAAAACTAAACGTTGCAAGCACTTGGCTTCTATCTATTGCCTTCTCACTCACTCTCTCACTCTCTCTCTCACTTTTCGCTTCTGTCACTATCTCTTTTGCTTTTGCAATGTTTTCCCTTCGTTAGCTCGAATCGACGTCGTTTGTTGGCGGCGTCTTTGACGTCGTTAAGGAAGCCGCCTTATACGTCGCCACGACTTCCACGTCTAACGCTTGGCATGTTTTTACTTTGTTGCGCTTCAATTATTGAAATCCATGTACGACGTGTGCTCGCAAAAAGTGCGCTTTTAATTGTCGGTTTAGTGCAAATGCGCACACGGGAGGATGACGCCGTGCGGGGGACTTTAGCGGCTTTTAAATGCACAGGTACGGCCTTTCCAACGTAGGAACTTAATAGGTTATGTGCGAGGGAGCATTCAAACGAAAACAAAAAAATACGCCAAATAAGCCACTTTAGCAAAAACAAACAAAAAACCTTAAGAAACTTTCACTGCATAATTAAGGTGGCCACAGTGTCAACGAAAAATATTAGTACAGCAGGCATCGACGGAACACTGCACCGCTGTAGCATCAGTGTAAAAATACATGTGTCCGAACAAACTTCATTATCAAAATAAGTGATTGAGTGGCTTAAGCTGCCCCGGAGGTAATCCTATTTGAGCATGTTGTAAATTTGTGAATTGAAGTGTGTGCATTTTATGAACAAAACAATTTCGACAGAAAAATTAAACCAGAATCACATGATAACCGCAAGCGATTTGCTGGTTCGGAAATGCGCCTAATTACATTGATCCGACATAACTAACTAAAAATAATTTCACATTTCCGAGCGCATGAATAAATAAATGAATATAAATTTCAATTTATTCAATTCAGCACAGTGAAATCCATCAGCGAGATAATGAAGCAGCACAGTTAAGCAAGCAAACGAGACCAGCTGCATACTTTCGGCTTACACTGTATTAATCCTTGCGTTTGGGATTTGCGTGTTTCGCCTAATGAAGAAGACAAATAATCGCGCAATTAAAGCCTTTTAGCTTTAAGCGCGAGTAAATAATTGCTGCCGAGCACACTGCTCAGCCGTTCAAGCCGAGAGCTTAGCCGAGCTAAGCTAAATGAAACACAAACGTATTCGAACAACAAATCTTAATGGCACGCCAACATTTGCAAACGGCTGCACTGGTGGCCACTGTGCGGGAGCGAGGGACAGAGACCCGCGTAGCAACAGACAGCCGAGAGTGAATGCGAGCGAGTATATGAACATGAAGTAATAATGGTTTGAGTGTGGCCCTGCAGCTGCGGAGTGTGAGTGACAGTGGTTTGGTCTGGCCTGGCCTGGCCTGGTAGGGTCTGGGTTGGGCTGTGTGGCGCCAAGTTGTGGATTGGTGGGTTGGTGGGTTGTTGCTTTTTAGTAAAGTGTTTTCTGGGCGCGCAACTTCCGTAGAAAATTCTTAATTGCACCTGTGTATTGCTTTTCCTGCTTTAAATGCTACGGCAGCCACGACGTCTCCTTCAAGTCCTTAGATTAACTACCTGACAAGCTATCACACACACACACACACACACTCACACACACACACCCAGTCATTCGCAGACACAGATACACGGACAGTGCCAACTGCCTACACGGGTATGCAGTCGCTTGTTGTGATAATTTTTCATGGCTCGACGCAACTTTTGCGATTTCTGTTGCGTTTCACGTGCTCAGCACTCGTAATTATTTTCCTTATTGTTACATAAAATACGTTGGGATTTATAGCGACTTGTGTTTTGTTTTGTTTGGTTTTGTTTTGTGTTAGTTTGTTTTTTGCTCCTGGCTTTACTTACTCACCGCCAAAGTCTTAGATGTGTCTGTGCGATTTGCAAAGATTATTAATTGACGATGAATACGTAATGGCGATAAACGGCAGCGGCAGCGGCAGCAGCAGCAGCACAAATGGCAGCTGCGTGGATGTAAAATAATTGCACTGTCTGTATCAGTCTGTGTCTGTGTGTGTGTGTGTGTGTGTGTGTGTGTGTGAATGCCATACAAATCCACTCGCAGAGAGGTAGTGTATACATTTGCCATTCGACTGTTGCCTGCATATCACTTAGTCGCATACTTTGCGGCTGTTAGAGGCCACAATTATTGCATACGGAAATTGAATGCTTTGACGGAAATTGATTTGATAAGCACAAAAAACTGAGCTGCAAAATGCAAAGCTACAACAAAGTTTGTGGCTGCTGCTCTTGCTTTTGCTTCATTATTCTTGTTCGGACTTTGGTGTTAAAGATGATAAATTAAATACGAGTAAGCAACACAAGCAGGAGTCGCTGGTCCTGTAGGGGTCACGAGGTTGCCCATGCGACGATGGTGGAATTTTTTAGCAGTTAGCGCAAAGGTGCCATGGTCGCTTGCTGGCTGACCTCTGGCTGGCATTATGCACCATTTATTTAACATGCCTTGGCGTGCTTTATAATTGCCTACGATGCGAATCCCACTTAAGTCAATAAAATTTACTTAAAATAATGTGCAGCAGTGAAAAATCAACCAAAGATGCCGCACAAAATCCAATTTACCAAAAAAAAAAAAAAAAAAAACAAATATCAAATAAGAATGTGACGCAAAACGTAAAGCAGAACTTTAAGAAACTAAAAATTTTGCAGCGACCATTTATCACAATAATCCAACATAATTTAATGGCTTTTGCGGGCGTGGAACAATGTTTTTCCGCTGATGCTGCTGCTGCTGATGCTGCGACCACCTCCGCATGGTTTATTGTCTGGGGTGTTGTTTGGCTGCTTGGCTGACTGGTCGGTTGGCTGCTTGTTTGTTTGTTCGTTTGTTCGTTTGTTGCTGGACTGTTTGGTGTGCGGCAGTCTGCGCATTTTGCCACGCTGCTTGTCAGTTGTATGGCCCCGTGATAAATTCAAATTTATTTGTTGTCACAAAATTGATAACATAACTTTCTTCAGGTTTCCGCATCGTTAGCTCGTTATGCAGCGGAAAGTTTTATATTTCACCAATTTCACAATTTCCAAGGCGGCAAAACGCAAATGACAAACGCAACAATGCGACAGCGGAAGCAAGGGAAATCCAGCAACAGAAGCAGCAGCACAGTAAGCAAAGATGAAGTCAAGATGCGCGCCAACTGCGCACTGTGCCGGCAGCTAAGCGCGACAATGGCACAAGAGTTGCGCTCTGGCGGCGTCGCCGTCGTCTTCGTCGTCGTCGTCGTCGTCGTCGACAAAATAGATGACAAAAGTGCACGCCTGAGAAGAATGTAGTCATAAATTACAATATGAATCATTTGTGCGCGGTTTCTTACAGTCAGCCAACGTGAGAGCGAGCGAGAGAGTCAGCCAATGTGTCGCACGCTTGTGTGCCATTTTGCGCCTGCATTCTGTGTGCATGTTGATATAAAACACAAATCGGCCCGCGTAAGTTTTTGGCAAAGTAATTTATTTGCACTTGACGCAAAGCACTTGCCAGCAAGACTTGTTACTCTTGCTGTTACTGTTATCAGCATATCGTATATTTAATAGCTGCACAGCAACTGTGCCAAGCCAATCCTGCTGCTGCTGCCGCTGCTCCATGGGGTCCGTCTACGCATGGCCACAACACTCAATTTGCGAATATGACAATGTTGTTTTAGCTATTCAAATGATTTTAACCCCAGGCACGCTGGTGTGTACCGAGTAACCCCAAAATGCATAAACAAATCAAATATAAAGAGAGCAGCTTGCAAATATTACGCATACGCCATGTGCATATAAGAAGCATATAACGTATACGCAGCGTGTTGCGCTAGGGAACAAAACGCATAAAGAGCAAAACTGCTGCTGCTGCGATTTCGACTGCTGCCAATTCGGTCAGCAGTCACAACGACTGCGTAATCGCCATTGCCCCGCAACTGCGAGAATTATGTGCAAGGATATGCTCCAGGCTACAGTGAGTGGCTTACGTTGTATTAACCCTCGTCACATTGCTCAGCATAATGCATGCAATTGTGTTAACTAAAGCAACAACGCTCAAAAAAAAAAAACAAATTTGAGAACGACAAACGTTAGAAAAATTCAATTGTACGCATTGCCTGTATTGTATTTGACACATATTGTATTGAACTAAGTAGCCACACCGTCAGCACTCAAGGACTCGGCAGCTCGGCTGCTTGGCAGCCTGGCAACTTGGCGGTTGTCCCCCACACGCACAAAATTGGCGTCGCTACGCATTTGCACACAATTCATGAGCTGCCATGTCTGTTAGTGTGTGTGTGTGTATGAGTGTTGGTTCCTTGATTGCTGCTGTAGTGTGTGTGTGTGCATAAATATCGAGTAAACAGGATAATAGCAATAAAACTTTATATACACGCGCATATAAGCGTCGGCATGTGCGAGTATGGGCCAGCAGCGCTTAGTATGCGAAGTTCTGCTGTGCAAATGGCCAACAACAACAACTTGACTGCTGCTGCTGTTGTTGGTGTTTGTATTTGTGTTCGTGTTGTTGTTGTTGTTGCTGGTGTGGGTTTTGCCGCTACTGTTGGCTTTTATGGCGCGTGTTTTGACTTATTTTTATTTTCGGCAAAAGACTTGTTTATTTTGTTTACGCTAGCTAAACCACAGTCGCCTTTGTTGTCGTGTTTGTGTGTCCTGTTGTTATTCACTATTTATTCATTGTTTCGACGCAGGCGGCAGCAGCAACATCAGCTGAAATGAGCATTCTGGCGACGTTGTATTTATCACGAAAGTTCATTTTGATTGGGAAACTTTACGGCTTTAAATTGTTTGGCATTTTCACGCTTATGCACACATACAAGCAAAAGTAAATGCTTTCAAAGAGAACAGAGTCAGGCGCAATTATTCACATTCCATATTAATTGCTTAGCAACGCTGACATCTGTACAGCGACGGTTCCTTTGCCAAAATCAACAGCGTTGCCTTGACAACATTTAAGCTGCACAAACGACTTAGGCACAACCCAACGGTGACCATTAATTATCGCCCTGACCCGCAGTCTGCGCAAAGGCAATGCATTACAGCCAGATCGTTTTACAGTATTACGCAAACTGTTAAGCAAATAAAGGCTTAAAAATAACTCAAACCCGCATATGCCTTAGTGCATATAAATCGATAGCAGCAAATTTAAAAAAATACATAAAATCGTAAGTATAATAAACAAAAAAAGAAGCAACACAAAAAAAAAAATAAAATATAAATATATATAGAAATGATTGCCGTCTGGCACAGTAAACACCTGCGCAGCATGGCCAAAGCTAGCCAAGTTAGACAAGTCAGGTAAGCCAGGCGACTTGCGCAAACGCTTGGTAAACGTGCAATCGTCGTAAGCGATTAGGTTCACCTGCTGATTGCCTGTCTGATTATAAATTGTGAAAAATTGTTGTCCAATAAAACATTTTGACTGGTAATACGGAGCGATTGTGTAGCAGAGCATTTGCACAAATGGCTTCCATTTGTGTGTGACTCAAGTCGTTTTGCTATGCAGCTAAATGTACGCACAGACACACACACACACAAACACACACAAACCTGCACACGTACAAGCGCGTTGTCGCCAGCAACCCCCCGCCGCTTACCCGCTCGCATCGACCATAAATAACATGACACACAATCTACAGGAAAAACATTATTCGGCAATAAAATGGAAATCGATTTTAAAAAAAGTGCCAAAAAAGAAACAACAAAAACCAAAGAAAAAGAACGCCAAGAGAAATTGCAGAAAAATAATACGACTGCAAAGGATTCTTACAAGTTAAACATTGTGTGAGAGTAAGTTCTTGTGTGTGTGTGTGTGTGTTGGTGTTTGTGTGTGCTGCGTATACGTCGTCCACATTCGCAGTCAGTCAGTGTTGCCACCACGCCTACGCTTAACCCTTTCTGCGCTGCCTACTGCCTTGCCG